>CM060839.1:78685404-79250404 GCA_030762175.1 Metallyticus violacea | reverse complement strand
TCGCTAAATAATAGGCAGTATAAAATACCTTTTCAGTAACACTGATTATTTAATAATATTAGCCTGTTGAAGTAAAGTTGCATTCTGGAGCTGCCGCTTTGAAAATCAGCAAGAATTTGTCCTGCCGTACCTAGACAAAAGATGGGGTGAAATTTTGGTTCGTAGAAACTTCAGTTGTTGCAATGAATCTGTGTCATGAAATTTGACACTTCACTATTAGTTACTTAGCAATGCCTTACGTTTCGTGATGCTAAATAACCTATAAAACAAATAATTACACCCTAAATGCACAAATTTGTCTGCTGTAAAATGCATTTCTTGTTAAAATATCTCATATTCAAGTGTTGTAAACGCGAGGAAATATAACTGTTCAAATTCAGTTTATCATATCACAATATGCTAAACTTTCTGATGCGATTGATGATGATGATGATGATGATGATGATGATGATGATGATGATGATGATGATATATGATTCTCGGCTTTCCAGTGTGTGCTCTCAGGAAAATCTGGAAACTTGGCTCCAATGTTGGCTATGGTCGAAGTGTTTGCAATCAATTGTTAATAGTCACCAGTTCATCAACCTGAGGGGTTGGCATAGCGAATTAATTCTCTAAATATGTTGAAAAATCGTTATCTTTTTATATACAAAGAATATTTAAAGAAGCACACCAGGTATGTACCATTATTCACCCTTTTAAGAATGTCCAAGATTTTTTTTCCGCCGGGAAGCGTAAAAGTAGATATACATTTTGCATTACATAAAATTATTTCAATGATCGACTATCAAGGTCCACTGAAAAAGAAAAAATATAGAGTAAAACATTGGCTTTTAACAGGTTTTGGTCTGCTATTTCAAAGTACAAAAGAAATGGCAAAACAAATTATGTATATAGCTTGAGAAATTAAGTTTATTTTAATATGCAATACACTTGCCTTTAATTACACTGCCCAGCACAGGTTTTGGTGCCTTAAGAGTTAGATTTGCTCTCGTATACTTCTGGGGTGTTGATTCCAAAAATGGCACCACTTTGTTTCTGTCAGCTCTATTTTTGAGATACAGCATAAAACATCCCTATTTTCCACTTCAACCGTATTTCTATAGAAATCCTGGATCCTGAATAGCATCATCTGCTATTATAACAATACTGATGTCACTAACATTTAAACTGTACATAGCACGTGTCTTTTTTTATTACTGTTACAATGAGAGCTACCAGAACTGAAGATTCCAGCAGTATTTTGTTATTATATGAACCACCCTGGTCCCAATAATGGAGTTTCCAAATAAAATTGAGCTATATTTGTTGCCGGTGTAAACTCCCTTTAAATACATTTGCCTCAAATATGATAGACTCGTTATCTTCAGAAAACTTCTTATATTGTTCCAAAAACATGGTTTAGTTTTCCTTAGAGAAGAGGGCAGTAAATCCTTTTCTCTAATGTTTGGCTCCAGGCTGAAGTAAATTCTTTTTGTTTAACCTGAAGGCCAACAATTTAAAAGATTCGTTTGGGAGATTCAGATCTCTGAAGAACTTACTGAAGTAATAATTAACATCTTGGTGAGCTTCCTTTAAAATCACTGTCACTTTTCACCGTTTGTATTTATCACTTATAAGACAAACACAATAATCCTCTGGAAACTCTGTACCTTCCTGAATATTGCAACCGGTACTTCATTTGAATGTGGTTCAGGTCGTCTTGCGTAATCTAGATCAGGATATATTTCTCTACTTCGATTATTTCGATTGATGCAATTTAATGTGATAAGATAAATTTAGCAGTCGATATGGTGGTGTTTTCATTCTCTCCTTACCATTTCAAACATTGCCGCAAATGCTGTGTAAAGGTTTCACTTTCTATATGGGTTGGGGTTGTCGGCTTACCTTGCTCCCATAATTTAACATGCAAATAACTCCATATCGTCTGAAATTGGTCTGCTATTTTTTTCAGGGTGTACTTGTTACAATATGAAATGAAATGAAATATCCCATTATGTCCCGTAAAGGGCTAGGTCCTCCTGCTAGAGGGAAAAGCTCCTTTTGTAACTCACGTGGTGAGCTATTTCACGCGAGTTAGGGATTCTACTGATAAACTTTAGTTTCTGCTCTTTTTGAGTCCTTGTCACTTCTCACTCCTATTGCTGGTGATGCTTGGCTAATGAACTCCGAGATACTCCTCGAATGTGTCTGGTCATCTTTTTCTGGGTCGTCCTGGAGTCCTCTCTCCTGTGTAGGGGTCCCACATGATGGACGTGCACCTATCTGTCCCGCTGTTACCTCGCCACCTGCCTTCCCCATTTCCATTTTATCACTGCAGCTCTGTCCATGACGCTTTCTGATTCTGTGATTTCCTGCAGTCTAGTGTTGCAGATCTTGTCTCTCAGTTTTATACCTAGGATCTTCCTCTCCATTTTCCTTTGACATATTGCTATGCTGCACCGCTGTCTGACCAGCTTTGACAACCACATATCAGCACCGGGAAGACACAAGAGTTGAGTGTCTCGAATCTCAGTTTCTTGTTTAGAGTCTTGCAATATGAACTTTAGAAGCCTTTTGTGCTACTCCCCTCTTAATCTCTTTATCCATTTTATGGTCAAATGTGACCGTCTGACTTAGATATATGTATTCATCAATATACTGAATATCTTCAACATTTTTTGGTTATTATTTTAGTTTTAGTGTGATTCATCATGAGACTGGTGGGATAAGGAAATCTGAATAGTTTGTGTACTGTCTGAGGAGTTTTTGATGTATTATGTGAAAAAGTAAAATAAGGCACTTTAGTTTCTCTAGCTGTCTTTGCATTTAATTAATAAATTACAGTTCCTATATATGAGCGTGTAGGATATTTGAACCGCTTCTTCAACGCTAGAGCAGAGAGAGAAAATTTGACCCCGTTTTCCGAAGCATCTTCGCAAATATAAAACAGGAAATCATCGAACTTTCATAACATCAAATCAAACATTTTAATTTGTTGGCAAGCATTATTTTTAAGTGCCGTTAACTGCTCTGATAGAATAGCATAATAATACAATGTTTTTAAATCCTAATTTGCAGCGATGTAGAACTCATAGCCATGATTTTCTTTTTCCTCCCTCCCGCCTACCTTATTGAGGGCCGTTGCCATTGATGTCTTTTGAGGTATTACTCAAGCGATATCCTGACCTGCCGATGTCTCGCTTCCTTGTTGGTTGGTACTCGTACACATATTTTGCTAGTCTTTTTGAAGTACCCCTAAGTACCCTCCTATATGATATACAGTTCTACCACCTATCACCTATCTTGTAAATTGGGATTGCTATAGGTAGCATTTACCTACCCACTCATCTGGAATTTATGTTGTAGTTCGATTTATACAGAGGGTGCCAAAAATGTGTTAACATAACAAAACTGAATTCACACAAACAGAAAATGATGAACACTAATCATCTTAGACTTTTACAGTTACCACAGTTGCTCAAAATACCCACCATCGGCCGACGCTTTTGAGTACGTTGAACTACTGATTGAGCAACGTTTGCGAAAGGTTTGCGAAAGTATCCTCAGCGATTGCAGCACATGCCGTTTCAGGGTGATCTTCATTTAATGCATGCCAAAGTCTTGGGATGAAAACTTTCAACTTTGCTGTTTTAATAACACGATATACGCTGGTTCTGCTAATCCCAGTCTCACGTGCACATTGCTTTGTAGATTTCTGCTGTGAGTGCTCAAAACGTTTCAAAACCATAGCCGAGGACGCGTGGCTTGTTGCTGTGCGAGGTCTCCCAGATCTGACCTTGTGAACATCGCATACGGTACCATGAGTCTCAAATTTGTCTCGAATGTGTGCAATTGTTACTCGCGTTGGCGGTTCTGTTCCGTACACACGTCTCCATTGCCTTTGAACTTCAACAACATTCTCGGTTTTCCAATTCCATTTCAAAATTGTTTTCTGCTGTTCAAACAATAATCTTCGCTCCATTTTGTTGTAGCAACGCTAGCAAAACGTAATGTGAGTCACATCTGTTTACAGAACATCAAACTACACATTACTGTTGTTTTGCGGTCCAACTTTGAAATATATTAAATAAATATCTACTATGAAAATGTGTATACATTTTTGGCACCTTAGGTATTATACATATTTGTTTCAATCTTTGATTAATCATGTTCATATTACCTCTATATTCTCTACTTAACTGTCAGGTACTTTTTGTTTTTAAATGTCTAATTTCAATTAGTTCATCCGGACAATCTATTTGAGATGCTTCATTCATCTCATTGCACTTACCAATGAAGAGATTACTCCTGGAAATTTAGCATGAAATGAACACAGCACTTGAATGATTTCTTTTTCACATTATAATCACAAATAAATATACCTTGTTGTATACTCCACAATGGCGTGATAAGAAGAATTGAGCAAGTTCAGTTGTCTGCATAAGCAGACTTAACTCCATTCTTATAGGGAATCGCTCGTTCACTAGTGTATATAAACTTCTATTGCATAGCGGAATGAGGGCACGGTACACCCTCTTATTTCTTTTACATTTATTTTTCTTTCCTAAAACTTCAGATGTCACTTTAGCGAATGTGTGGTTAAAATTTTCCCATTCTTAGTTTATGTTTAGACTTAAAGCCTGTTGATCTGTAGGTTCGTTTCAGAGTCTGACATTATAGTATCCATATACGAGAGTAGGCCCATAAGTTTCCGGCCTCGCCGATAAGGATTATCGCCTTCACAAAACCCTTATCTAGTGTCACAGCTTATCTGTTAAGTAAATAATTGCAGCTGTAACTTCCGCTCCGCTGTGTTCATTTGTTTAGATATATAGTTGCATCAAGAAGGCTATGTGTAGAATATTGTGATATATTCAAAATGGAGTTTCCAGCTGTTATTAAGTTCTTCACAAAAGAAGGACTTACTCCAAATGAAATTAAACAGCGATTGGACGCTGTATATAGGAAGCATCCCCCTCATATTCTACCGTAAAAGAATGGGCCAAGAAAGCATTGAAGACGAAGAACGTGCAGGTCGGTCCTTGGAGGTGCTCACTCCTGAAAACATCGCTCTTGTGGAAGGGAAATTATGGAAGACCAGCGGCTCAAAGTTATAGAAAAAGCAGCAAGGATGGGCCTTTCTAAAACAACAATCCTTTGAATTATTCATGAATATTTAAACATGAATAAGGTTAGTGCAAGAGGGGTGGGTGCCTAGACTTCTTCCCTCGGTCAAAAAGCAGCAACGAGTCATCTGTTGTCAGCCATTTTTGGAGCTCTGCTGTGGCAACGAGCCACAATATTTCGGGACTGTGAAGGAATACTCTTCATTGACTTCAAGGAGAGAAACACCGCAGTAAATGGGGAGTACTATGCTGACCTACTGCACAGACCACGTGCTTCCATCAAAGAGAAAAGGCGAGGAAAGCTGAGTGGTGGTGTGCGCCTTCTTCACGACAACGCGCCTGTGCATACAGCTCTTGTTGCAAAGGAAGCTGTGAAGAAATGTGGCTCCAAGGAGACCGACCAACCATCCTACAGCCCAGATCTAGCCCCCAGTGATTATTTCTTCTTCTCAAAATTCAAGAAGGACCTTGGAGGAAGGAAATTTAAGTGTGACGAAGAAGGGATGGAATGTTGTTTATCTACATTTAGCAGACAAGACTTCTATTCTTTGGGGGGGGGGGATTGAAATGTAAATTAAAAGATGTGAGAAGCGTATTGCAATAAAGGATCACTATGTTGAAAAATGAAATATAGTTTTTGTTTTCATCACACCTAGAAAATGATTAGGCGGAAAACTTATGAATCTACCCTCTTACTTTCATCGTTTAATAACATAACCTCACATTTCTGCCGTATTTCCTCTAGCATTACTTCTTAAGCACTCTAGTACCTCTTATATGTGATCCTAATTTCCTATTCAAGAGTATATAATTTATAATGCTTCTCTGGTTTCTGCAGGTCCACGTACAATTGTGAATTTCTGTGCGTCTGAAAAACGAATTAGTCATCTTCATTTTAGTAAAAGCGGTTTTAGAAGACGGAAGAGGGGCCCAAGTTCTGGAGTCACAGGTAAAATCTGCCATAACTTTTTTGGATATAATAATGTTATAGATAAATTTCACCACGGATTTATTTGTCGAAACGACAAAAAATTTGCAATTAGTGATGGAATTAACGGATCGCGATAACGATGATGATAATCAAAATTCCTTTCCGCTTTTTCCAAACTGATAAGTTTACAAGAAACCTAATAACTTACATTTTTTTTATTTTCATACAATTATGTTTAAAATAATGCACAATTCTCTGTTTGTTGCATCAGAATATCAGATTGCTAAAACGACCTTAAAATTACGAAATAACACTTTTGATGTGCTATTTTACCACATTCAGTGCAACTTTTGCATTTCCGAATGATAGGTAAAAAATGGATTTGCGCTTTTTCTACTGCTTCTGTTTACGCTGATACTTTTTTGCAACTGATATGCACTATTTCAATATGTTCATTTGTTGCATTTTCTGTGATCAACTTTCAAATTATGGTGTGAACCATTCTTCTATAGCCCGCAAATCGGCAAGCACCATTAAAATATTTTCTCTTTTTGTATTCCCACAATGGATACGAGACCCGCATCAAGCAGACAATCGCCCTCTGTTCCGGAATCGATAAGATGCTATGCCAACATAAAAACATAATTAACATGACTACTAGACACCAACACAGTTAAAATTGCACGCAGATTACGTATATAGCCATCATAGCATTTAACAGGAGCATATAGAACGTATCTACATAACGCATCATGTTTAAAGTCGGTCCTAGTGGTGTATTGGTTACCATACTAGCCTCCTAAACCCATGATAGCGGATTCGAAAGGACCGATGGATTTTTTTGGGCGTAAAAATCCTAAGTATGGCTTCCTTCGGAAGGAAGTAAAGTCGTGGGTTCCGTGTCGTACATTTATGGCACGAAAAAGAACCTCAAGCCTGAAAGAGAGCCTCTGAGCAAAATTTGTCGACCGTTTCACGCCCTGAGTTGAATGGAACGCTGATGACGTGAGATGTTAAAGAGCCCATAAATAAATCAATCAAAAAAATCATGTTTAAAATATTTTTGAAGGATTTTACAAGTACGGAAGGACAATAGTATCGGAATTCGACGATTGGTAAAAGGAAACACACACACACACACACACACACACACACACACACACACACACACAGATATATATATTGTCAAGCTTCTTGCCATTGAAGAACTCGCAGTAGTTCGAAATATAGCAATTTCAAGTGTGACTTTTTCTCAGTGTTTTATCCTTATCTACTTTTATTATTACTGTTAATTTGTTACATTGTTAATAGTGTTTCTTTATATTTATTTTTCATTTATATTATATATATATATATATTAAAAGAGCTGAAATGATAGCATCGTACAGGATTTTTTAATGTTTTTCTTCTACATCTAGTAGTAGCTAGTAAGTATATTATTTCAAAAATGGTTTGCAGATATATAAATTATATATATTTAAGCAGTGCACGGGTCTAGTCAGAGGATTCGTGCTTCTATTTAAACATATAAAATGCTGAGAAAATAGAAAAAATCAAATACACAGAATTACATATACACAAACATTATGAAATAACCCTCCCCCCCCTTCATGTCGGACAAAAAAAGTTGATGTCATTAAGAAGAATTTTAAATACATAATTCAATACATACATATATATATATATAAACAACAACAAAAACAGAGATACCTTTAAAATATGTAAGTACATTATATGTTATGCCCTCTCTAGCCAGAGATTTTCTCTTGCCCACTTTATCTTCCTAATAAACTTACATAGCACTTGTCAATTACTCTTATCCGATCCAAATTTAGACATACCGCCCTACTCTTTGACCTCACAACATTTTCAACGACCTCGAGCACTCTGTAGCTTCACATTTTGCTCGCTCTCAACTCCCACATTTCCGAGTTATAACTGACCTACAAAAGGTTACGTCTCAAATGGCTGCTGACACCAGCGCTTTTTTGAATGGCCGGATTCCCTCTTCTCTGTGATATTTAATGTATTGTTCTTTTAGAAATACGATCTCTGTCGATTTGTTCTACATGCTGCATCCCGTAGTTTCTGTAACCCTTAGTAGTGTAATTCAAACTGTTTACTTAAACAGAACTCTTTCCTAATAGACCTCGCGAAGTCTGTAGTTTGAACGTGAATATTTTAGGTGTGAATCGTAGTCGTGAATGAAACTAAATGAATTAATGAGCTTGGAGTCCTTGGCGCTTTAAAGCCATCTGCCATTAACCTTCTCAGGATAAGCAAAACTCAGAAAAAAATCCTTACCCAGAAAGTTTAATCTTACCGGGATTCGAACCCAGGATCTCTGGATTAGTAATCGTAAAAGCTACTACTAGAACACGAAGGCAGAATTGAAATGGACAAATTCATTTCTTACCCTTACTCGCAACATTGTGTACTCTGCGTAAAGATACAGGTGGAAAACCTTCCGTTTTCTTGTTCTCGATCTACTTCTTATTAAAATTGTTTTATGTTTGCGAATTTCAATGCCTCTCGGTACAGCCGAGGATGATAATGGGATATTGAAGCTACTATATCAGTATCTTGAAAACCAATTTTATGCATCACCGCAGCAAGGAGCGTGTGTTCACCCAGTAGTATTGCTCCAAGACCAAAATCGAGCAAAGAAGGCACACGTCTATGTGCTCTATGTTCCCTTTATCCGTTCTTTGTTATTTGTTTCAGTGTACCGCCTCGTATGTGATTTAATCAACTTATTTTAAATTTGTATTTTTCTTGTGATACTAGAATCAAATAGCTTTATAAACATTACTAATAAATCTTGTCTTTTTTCGGAAATTTGGTTAATGGTTGTCAGCATGTGGAGACTTTCGAAGTTGAGTTAACACGTATAGCAGCTCCCTCTGACGAGAAACCTTCTTCAACCTACATGTGATTCAACCTCTCACACTAAATACTTATAGAACCTACAGAAGCTTTCAATGGCGTATTCATACGTAATTCTCTATTAGGAATTGCCTCACATTACAGGTCACACTGCCTCCAAGAATTATATTTTTCTGTTTTAAAGAGGACGAAGAACTATCTCCATTTTCTATAGTTGATTTATTCATTTTTAGCTGTGAAACCGAAAGTTATGAAAATATTTTGTTAGTTGAAATTGATATTTCTAAATTCATATATTTATGGTAAGCGTTTTCATTTGTTTGCACCTACCTCGCATACTTATCCGTACATACCGAGGCTATTGGGCCTCAGTCACGCTTCCTTTGACGAACGGCAACGGAGAGAGCCGAGCCCAGAGCCCAAGTAGTATTGTGCAAAAAACAAATGCAAGCGGATAAAACAGTAGTAACATACGGAAACAAACAATCGAAGGCAAAATTCTAACTTTTTGGAATGTATTTTAATACTTAATCACATTTAATATACAAGGAAATAGAATAGGAAACTGTAATGTAACAATGTAAAACATAAAGGAAATAATTAGGCATACGCTTTTTTTAACAGTTGTGGATTTTTTTAACTTAAGTTAACCTAACCTAACCTAACCTAACCTAAATTTCCAGCTTATGCGTTGTTTTAAATAATTGATACGGGAAAAGGCGTACCCTTCTTTTAACAGTATAAGTTGCGGACTTTTTTAACTAAGCTAACCTAATCTAAATTTGCAACCTATGATGCGAAGAAAATAATGACTGCAGCTTCAGTAGTCATTAACAATAGCGGAATGTCTTTTATATGTCATTTACAGTATATGAAATAAAAATAAAATTGCAACCTATGTGTTATCCTCTGTTATAAATACATAAAAAAAGTAAAAATTATAACATTAAGAACAGAGAACACAAGTTGTAAAGATTAAATAAAAAAATTTTACACGCCTCTAAAAACTTAAATTTGGGGGATGAATCCACTTCTACCTCCATACTTTTGACCCTATGCTCTAGCCCATTGAGCTATTACGCCGACAGGGACATTAAGGTAATTATCCCCCTACATATGTTGAATCCATACTACTGGAATTGAGCTCGACTTTTTCTGTTGCCTTTCGTGAAAGGAGGCTTGACTCCAGCCAAGAGCCTCGGTATGCACGATAAAGTCCTCGACTTAACAGCGACTAAGTGTATGTAAAGTAAATAGCATACGTATTAACATTAATTCCTTTATTTAATTTAACGTTTTTTTCATGCTATAACTACATTAACGCACGGTTTACTTTTCCTTACTGTTTCGTGTAGTAATTTAGAATTTATATTAAGCTTGCTATAACAAAACTGCCTTAAATCTATACTTGAGAGGTATCCGACACAGCCAGTCTTTTCGTACTATTTCTTGTTGTTGGCAATGACAGTGACGTCACCATTTTCCTCACTACTCAAGTACCATTTTTCCTTCCTGCTGCCGAAATCTGCTATAAATTAAACCGCTTTTTTATTTCTTTTTTATTTGGTGGATGGGCTAATAGCTTCCGACCATCTCCTGATAACTTTTATGTTTTGCAACCTTCCATTCACTTTTTAAAAATTATAAAAGTGTCTGGATGTCATAGATTCATAAATGTTTTGAAGGTTTTAGCTTAGAAACATAAAATAACACAACCATTCTTCCTGAGCACTGAAGGAATGGCACAAATATGATAAAGGCAGCATCCAAAGCATCCAGTCTAACAAATATGCCCTTATGGCTGTAAGTATTATTACGACCGCAAAAGTAATGACTACTAAGTAGAAAGCATGCCTAGAATTAAGGTTATGATGAAAATATAAGAATAAATCTAAATCACTGCCGATTCCGAACAGAGCCATGTAACAAAATATCTTTATCAAGGAAAAATGTTCTGTCTGTTATATCGCCTCTCTTAACCGCAATGCTAGTTTCTTGGGAATTGTTTATACCTTCTCGTTATTCGTGATTCTTCAGGGATATTTCCCATTATCAAATTCCAAGCAAACATAGTTATATAATTAACCGAGCGGCAGGTAGCTGGAGGTCCCAGGTTCAAACCCCTTGGGGTCGATCATCCTGGATGACTTGCTCTTTTGAAAGGTTTCTGCCCGGCGTCTTGTGTGGGAGCGGTATTTCTGAGGGACTCAAATTCCCTTGAGAGGGACTTCGCCGGCGCCGGGGTGCTCGGGAAACAATATAAGGGGCCTTGTCTGACCACCCGGTATCTCCTCTTCTCCCTATTTCCAAGAGATGCTCATATTGGAGATGTGGACACAAACGGCTAGTCCTTGAGCAAGGCTGAAGTACCAACAGTTACTCCTCTGCACCTATCGTCCAATGCAATCACAGAGACAATTAGGTTTAATATCAGCTCTGGAGACTTCATTGAAAGACTTGTTGAGTATGTATGTATTGACTTGTGATATATGTTACGGAAAGGGAAAAATAAAGATTTGACCAGCACACCTTCCACCAACCCAGCGATGCAGAAGCGTCAAGATTGGCATGCAAAAAGTGTTTCCCCACTAAAACTGTGTGCCTGCTCTCACGTCGGCCATATTGAGAAGTTGTGTGGGATTTTTTTAACAATTTTGGACAATTATGTCGGGATTTTCCGTTTCTCTCTAAAGTCTTGTTCTGAACTAAATTTCCCAATTCAAAGAAGAAATGGGAGTTTAATTTTAAAAGTATAACTACGCCTGCAAAATGCGGTATTTGGAACGTTCATGCTTGACAAATAATTTTTAGTAAGCTAATTTAATTATGCGTTTAATGACTAAAAACATTGTTTCTGCAGCCAACAAAATAAAAGGTTTCAAGAGAAAGTAGGGTTCTTAGAGCTCTGTAGTTCTGAAAGGGGTTTGTGAAACTTCAAAAGTCCATTTTCAAGAATACGAGATGCAGTAATAGGTTACATACTTTATCTCTTTCCATTGATTTGTTTCATCGTTTCATTTGGTAAACAGTGTAGGAAAAAAACAGATTTCAGAGTTAGTGAACGAAATAAATTCAACGATCTCTGTGCTGATTCCCAACATTATTTCGGAAAGTGGGTTTTGTTTATTCAATAAGCATTAGACGACATAATAAATACAAGATGGTACTTAATGCTTCTTTCAATTTGCCCCCCCCCCTCCTTAGTGAGGATTGTTGATACATTTGAGCTTAGATGCCGGTAATTTCAGCTTTGTTTTTTATATCCTGGGGTGCACAACTAAAATCGCTTGGAAAGTTTTTAAAATCTTACTTAACCCTAAATAAATTCAATGTTCTATGCTCAAAGTGAACGACTTCAATTTTCTTCGAGCAACCAACACTTTTTCATGTCGTGAATAGCTCTTGATTCAAAGCAGTAAATTGTTTGGGGGATAGGAAAAATGCTCTAAGCTTGCTTAACAACACACAACGAACGACCGAAACTAGATTTAAATAGTGTGCATTGCAGTTAAAATAAGAACCATGAGGGGCCTGATTTTCACACTAGCTTGAATCCCACTTTTTTAATTACTCGTCACTTTGGCATCATCTAAAGAGGTTCCGACCCAAAACAAGTTGTCCTTCAATACCAGAGGATTGGAAAATATTCAACTATATCAACAAATGGGAAGGTTATGTGTAAAAAATCACGGGCAGCGTTTTATTTATTATTTAAGCAATTAAATAACAATTTCATTTTAAATATATAAGAATTTATGCACAACCTGTATAAGTCTACAGTTAAACTTTATTAGTGCTGTCAGTGAGGAATGAGAGACAAAATAATGTCATTATGTTCGATTATATGACATCAGAAATTTCAGTGTTTAAATAATGCCCCGTAACGTCCTGTGATGTTGAAAGGAGCTTTTCATTATTTAAAACATTCTTGTAAACTACATAGATAGTGTTTTATCTGAAAATTTAGAATATTATGTAATAATTTTAAGTTCATTATACCCCTTGCGGAAACTAGAGGAACCCAGCCTCAATACTCTTATGTAAAAAAAAAAAAATTGTTACTTGAAAACTTAGAGTATATATTTGTTTATCTCAGTTTAATACAAATTAACAAAGTAAAGAATTTAATTATTTACATATATTAATTAAATATATAATTCATAAAAGTATTAATAATGTCAATTTCTTCAACTAAAATAAGATTTTTTTTCCTCGGTTTTAACAGAGTGAGCGCTAAGTTATTCCCTGTTTATGAACAAATGTGACTTTAAAAACTGTGCTGAATACAGAGAAGCGATTTTCAACAAATAATAACGCGATGATCCTATGGAAAGAGATGGCTGAAATAGTTAAGACTGAAAAATTAAAGTTGAACGAATAAAACAAAACAGTAAATTCTATAACTTGTAAGCAACCAAAGAGTTAACTTGAGTTTAGGACATAAAATTAACCATCAGCTATACTTAATTTGGAAATATTGATTGTATAAACATTAATCTAACATTATTTCGTCTTAGTCTCAAATTAAATCTAAATCTAGAAATTTCACAAGATAAAGCACTAATTAGAGTTTAGTAATTGTTAAATAAAACATTTATCAGAGTACAGAAGCCTAACAGATCCACTTATAAATAAAACGGTTAGGCACGTTTATTTTAATTTGTATAGATAAAAGTTTCTTCAATGTTTCACTTTTCATTTCTGCAAAATAACAACAGAGTTGAGTTCAATTGTAGGTTATGTTGGTTAACCTTACAAGCGGTATATTGTGCAGATTTCTGAATTTCGACATCTCACCCGAAGATAATTTCACTGTGTTCCTTGTGTATTTCACGAGAGAAATAATCCATTCCGAGCACCGAATGACAAAACATGGAAAGTCGATTTCACTTATTAAAAGGTATTGAAGAACTGGAACAAATGTTACGTCCGCGATTGCAATCACAAAATAACCGAAGTCACGCTTTGAATTTGTGATGTTCATAATACTATTAACTTTAAGGTTCTATGCAACAGGGAGCGTCCAAATAATTATTGGGGGTATATTCAAAGGCCAGTAGAACCATCCATAAATTACTAGAGCAATGGCAACTCTGAGAACTCGGTTCATTAAAATACCAACCGAAGAGGGTGATGTAAAGAAAACGATGCTTCTAAACTTTCCTGGAGTTTTAGGAGCTATAGACTACATACACCCATTATATCGCCTGGGTGTTACGATACAGAAGTCTTTAGAATAGGATTATTATATTCTTTGGCAATTTCCTTTATGTCGTTTTTCCTTATTTGAGATCGATTTTTTTTCTCTTCATATTATTTTGTAGCACCATTAATGATAATATACTTCTCACGTTTGCTAAAATTTGCCGCTCGCAATAGCTTTGACTTTTCCTTATCCATGTTTGAAGATATATTAAGGGAAGGGAGGAACATGTGGCTAGGAGGCGAGAAAATTGAATAATTATTACTTTCTTAGATTGAACAGTTGAACATCAACTCGTTCCAAACATGAATTTCCCTATTATTTCGCGTTGTTGTCATAGGTTTGGTGATTATTGCAAACTCGAGGTTATTGCCTAAGGTTATTTTTATGCAACACAAATAATGACTAAACTCAATTTCAGTTAAAAGTAATCTCCAGTTAGCAATTTTTATACGAATGGCCCTAAGAGGATTAAATGATCACTGACGGATGATCTTGTATTATTTGTCAACTGAACACTGGTTTATAAAGAAAAATGTATGTTCTGGCAGTTCAAAGAATGGAAAATAAGTTGTCCATGAAAATGTCTAGAAGAAAGGCGTAAATTGTCAGCATTTGGTGACAAAATGACCTCATCGCATTATTACTATTATTATTATTATTATTATTATTATTATTATTATTATTATTATTATTATTGAAGCGATTATAAAATGTACTTTTTATTTAATGAAGTACACTTTCCACATTATTTCAATGATAATATTACTACATTATTATTTTTATTAGGACGATCGCCCCTTCCTGACCTTCTCAAATGATACCCCTTTGGCAATCCATATCGAACATAAGAACAAAGGTAGGATATCCGTTATTATGTACCACACTGTTACATCTCAGTTCATAAGACGAAATATTTCACATTTTCATCATACTTAGGTTATATTAACCAATGTTGCAATTAAACAATCTCTGTCACATTAAAAATATAATTTGTTCTCTTCGGTGATGAAACTTAAAGGGGAAAGTTTATAATAACATAAAATCAACAACAGTATCCATCAATCTGTAAATTAGTGGAACTGTGCATTCTCAAAAGAGAAAACTAAATATTTCCTGTGTACTGCCTTTTCTCTACCTTGAAGAAGTTATTTCTTGAAAGTTCCCTTAGCTTTGTCTAGCTAGATATATATAACAATAACTAGATAAGAAGGAAAAGGATAAAACACTTGGAAAGTCTCAGATTCACTATCGCAATATTTCGAACAGCTCGTGTTCTTCTTAGGCAAGAAGACAAGTGAAAGTAGTGAAAATAAACATTGCCTTGTCTCGCTGTAAAGATTTCGATGATGCATTTAATCTAACACTTGTTGGTGCGTTACCGACTCGTATCTCTGAAAGTTTACTCAGAGATAGAGAAATGGCAGCTATATTTTTACATAAATCCTACGTATTAATATATATTTTATATTCTCCCTCTCTCCCACACTCTTGTTGCTTGTTTCATCTGTTTCCATGCATTACGTTACCTTCGATATTCAATGTTTAGTTTCACTACGTTCACTTGTCTTCTTGCCTTTGAAGAACACAAGATGTTAGAAATATTGCGATAGTAAATTTGTGACTTTCCAAGTTTTATCCTTTTTCTGCTTATATAGTTATTGTTAAATTAGTAATTGTGTTCATTTATATATATATTAGGATATGTTAAAAGTACAGAATTAGGTTTTAATTGAAATGTCCACTTTTTAAAAGTAATTTATAACAGTAAATTTATAAGAATACTAACGTAGAGAAACATTGTTTTTAACAACTCGATCACTGGGAAAAGTCCCAGTGGAACTGTTCAAATAATTCTCTCGGTCGTGAAGTAATTCTCTTTCATTTCAAACCTTGGTTGTAGTTGGCTATGATTATGTTGTCTTGAGAGGTTTACTTCAACCATTTAAAACTAAGATGTAGATACTTTAGTAGATTTCAAATGTTGCCAAGTTTTGTTGTCGGCATAGTTCCATATCAAAGCCGTAACAAAGTTTACTTAAGCCATTAATGTAGTTTCTCATGCAAGCTTCTCATCACGCAAAAGCACTTTACACATCAATTCACTTCCCCCACACCATACACAGATCGCATTGCTAAACAAGTGAGTACATGTCATTTTGTATGTTACTTATGTGCTTAGCAAATACATACCTTTGGCAGAAGCCATTAAGTTGATACTCTACCATAATTAAACGTTGCCTTATTCATGAACAGGATTTAGGCACTATGGCCTATTGCGGCTCCTATTGTTGACTCCGTGTTTTAGTGGGGCGTTCGCTACCTCATTTTCCTCTAGGTTTATGGTTCATTAGTTCATAATAAATGTTCAAATCCTTTCATTGTTTTGTACATTACTGATACACCAGTTTTGTCAAGAATGCTACGCTTTTGTAAACTATATTTTAATACCAAAGGTGCCTATTTGCAAAAGCTGACATCTACATTGTTTTAGTTAGAGAAAAATTAAAAAAGATAAACAATTTTCCTAATGCCTAAATTAGGGAGTTTGCCCATTTTCGAACTTCGAGTATCTGTAATATTAAAGTCCTAATTAAAATTAAGCAACATTTCTGTTATTTAATAATTAAAATTGTAAAAATAAGATTTTAATGTAAACTTAATGAAAAAATATTGCTTATATAATGTTTTTAATTATTGAAAATTAATTTATTAATCACAAAAAATCTATATTAAGTTAAAACGAAAGAAAAATAGGAATATAAGTAAAGAAATTTTTCCTGTTTCACTGAGATACTAAATGGCTACTAAAATATGTTAGTGATGCCCCTTTCTTGGCAATTCCTCTTAACTCAGTTATACAACTCTGCTCTCCACGAAGAAGGACCGACAATCTTTCCTTCTTAAAAATAATCCTTTTGCAGAACTGAAGTTAGAAGTGACATGACTCTGTTATTTTGAATTGTCTGTTGAACACAACATTCATTGTTCGAAGTCCTACTCGTTACAGCGCGCGGTTCACAAGGCATCAAGGAAAACTGTGTAGTCACTGCACCAGTTGTGTAATATGGCCTGCACTAAAAACGTTAATAATGTGTGTGTTCCGTTAGCTCCGTGGCAGGGTGTGCATTGATGCCGAGGATAAGATGGCACGATGCACGAAGTACAAAAGATGGCTTATGGGCTCAAATTCAAAAAGTCTGGGATATTGTAGCCTCTCGTCTACACTACTCTAGAAACGTGATATCATCTATGCCTCGAAGATTGAGGGCAGGTACACATGCTGAGGGTTCATACACCCGATATTAATTTGTGTTTATTTCTGTATGTTTTCACTTTAGAAGATAAGAGTTTCTGTTCATGTTTTATTTAGTTATTTGTAAAGAAAACGTTAGTTTGTTATTACGTTTTTGTGTGCGCATAGGCAATATCATAAAACTCTAAGAACACATTAAGATATAATATGATATTAAGGCAACGTGATGTTCCACATATATACTTAAATAACCAATAAAAAATGAAACAAAAATGTGTGGGATTTGAACCAAGGAACTTACGCAGAAGAGTAATGGCTTCTAAACCGCTCGGCAACCGCTATCCTACCGCCATGGGTAGCCGAGGTCGTTGAGGTGCGAACTCGTGAGCAGGAGGTCTGCAGTTCGAATCCCGCCAGAACCGTCCTTCCTGACTGAGTTGTTTGTTTGTTGTTTTTTTTTCCTCAGTCCTCCTTAAATGGCAAATCCGGGGAGGTACCTAAACTTAGGCCTGGAACGCTTCCTTCCTTTAAAAAAAAAATATCTTTTCCCAATTTATCATTTCATCTCATGTATCACCAGTGTCCACCACCTGTGGTGCCTCAGTAGTAACAATGGACGTTAAACACTACTCTACTACTCAACCGCTATCCTATCCTAATGTTCTCCTTCCAGATGCTTATGATTGTGCCGTTACGTTCACAGGCACAAAGCCCACTGCAGTGTGCTAGTAGCTACATGCACGTTGTAAATACAGCGTTTTCGAGCGTCCCCAAAGTTCTCTGATGACAGATAGAATAAGGGGATGACTCTTCTTCCTTTTGGGGGGGAAGGGGTCCAGCTATCTGGAATAACGTGGATAATTTTGGGAGTAGTAACTTTTTCTGGAAGTCATAATTTAAGATTAGTTCATTATTTTCTTGTTTTATGAGAATGTCATAAAATATTTACGTTCTTAATGTGTGTACTCTTAAATATGTCATGATGTTAATTTATTCTTCAGGAATGCTGCATTTATGGAATAACAAAATATGTCGAATTTTGCAACGTATTTTGCAAAGCTACATCATATACAATATTACAATTGTCTGTGTAGGATTCTGGAAAAGTTAAAGAAATATATGTCGATATTTGGAAATAAAGTAATATTTTTTGCTTAATTTTAAACCCCAAATGTGGGTTGGTATGATGCAGTGTCCATATAAAAAATATATGCATTAGACAAAAAAAATTCGAAAAACGTCATATGTCAACTTTATACGTCTCACTTTATTTCCTAATGATCTTGTATCGAGATCCCAAAAATCCCCCTAAGCAATTTTATTTCTGCATCTTGTGTTCTGTGTTAACGGTTTCACTATAGGCCAACAGGTGCTTCATCTATTCGTATTATTTTTTAAAACTATGTTGTTATTTAATATTTAGATTTTATAATTAATATTTACTTCGCCTTGATATCAAGGAAGCTGATAGTATGAATTTGTTCAATATTTGTACTCTATAATGCAACTACACATTTTACGGTTCCCCCCCCTTTCTTTTGAGATATCGGTTTAAAATCTTAAGTGAATGTATGCAGTCTTTATATCATTACACAACGTTCCTTACAAAATGTATTTGATTCCAAATGTTCTAAAATGTTATAATTATCAGCTGCTATTTCCATTCCCTAACACCTTCGTTAATACACAAATTAGAGGGAGTAGGTGACAAGGCACAGCCTTGTCTAACTTTACAATGTTAACCAGTGAGGTAAAAATGTTATATGTCCTTGACTTATATATTACATTTCCAGCTGTTTTATAATATTGCACGACCACTATAAGAGAAAAGAGGGGAAGATGACGAAGCTTCTATAACGTGTTTATCCTCATGCACTACCTTATACTGTCTTTCTTTATTTTTAGCAAACATTGATGTTTATCCCATACTACGACAATTCCCCCCTCCCATAAATTCACAAGTTAGATAATTGTTTTAAAAATGTTTTGTCTTGACACCAACTTTCCCTTAAATGTGTCGGTCCTGGTGGTGTAGTGGTAACCATACTTGCCTCCTAAACCCAAGATCGCGGGTTCGATCCCTGCCAGGACCGATGGCTTTTTTCGGGCGTAAAAATCCTAAGTATGACTTCCTTTGGAAGGGAATTAAAGCCGTGGGTCCCGGTCGGACATTTACGGCACGATAAACAACCTCAAGCCTGAAAGAAGAGGCCTCTGAGCAAAATTTGTCGATCATTTCACGCCCTGAATTGAAAGGGACGCTGATGACCTGAGATGTTAAAGAGCGTCAAATCAAATGTCCTCACAAGCGGATAGTATGACATAAGACTTGGGGTGAATAAGAAGGCGAAAGAAAAGACAAATGTATAAGCAGAATCAACCATCTTATTTTAAACACAGATATCACACACATGGGTCCATTTCCGACAGTGCGAACAAGCATATCAACTCTTGCTTTTATCATGCCATTGCAGAAGACAAATTTCTTTCCCTTTTACCACATAGTGAACCTCTAATGAAAACTGCTTTGGGCATGCTTTACTTTTTACACTCTTTATTCGTTATCTCCTCTTTCTCGTACAGCTGCTTAGCTCATTTATTTTGGTTTGCTCTCATTCTGTTTGGTTTCTTTCTATTATCTCATCTTCTAAAGTTTTTTTTTTAATTTTATTTATTTATTTTTTATTGTTAACAGGAGCGCTTGTGATGTGCAATGAAGGCAACATTTTTTTCTTTCTTTTTGAGCTGCATTAAGCAGAGCAGGCAGGCCACCATTAACGGTGCATGAGATGGTCTGGCTATTTCGTTGGCATTAATAAGAGGACCATTAGCTTGTCTCGCTTTTCACTTTGATGAAAGCACGTAGTCTGTGCAGTAGGCCAGCATAGTACTCCCCATTTACTGTGGTGTTCCTGTACTTGAAGTCAATAAAAAGTATTCTTTCACAGTTCCAAAAGATTGTGTCCATGATCTTCTTGGTTGACTGAGTGACCATGGCCTTTAGAGGCGTTGCTTCGCCAGGTTTACGCCACTCCATTGATTCTCTTTTGGACAAGGGATCATAATAGAGCACATAGTTTCATCTCTGTAACAATGGTTTGCAGAACTTCTATCCCGATGCCACGGCAGAGCTCCAGAAATGCCTGACAGATGACTCATTGCTGTTTTTGGACTGAGGAAAGACATCTAGGCACTAACCTTACTCATGTTTAAATGTTCGTGAATAATTTGAAGGACGGTTGTTTTCGAAAGGCTCAACCTTGCAGCTATTTCTGTAACGTGAGCCGTCGGTCTTCCACAAGTTCTCCTGCCACAAGAGCGATGTTTGCAAAATCCGTCAATGAAATTTTGGATATTTAATGGAACTATGTCAGTCATTTTAAAACTTTTGCAGTATTTATTATGACGATCACGTTTATAATCCAGCAATGTCTTTAATGCTGAGAGTTTACTCCGGGTGTTCCATAAGTAGCCATCACATCAGATGCACGACTAAGTAATTTTGAACGAGCCATAGAATGCCACATCCACTGGTGATGTGTAAACGAAAACCAACTAAACCAATGTTATTTTCTGGGCATAAATGTACGGCCTATGGTCCATAAATAATAAAATGGGATTTTCTTTGCTACGCTTTACATTCTTTATTAAACACCGAAATGCTTGGGACTGGCATTCTGGATAACCCGGTTTTCAATCATTTTGGGGCCGGCGTCTTGATTTTTTTCGTGGTTGGTTCCTTAGAGTTAAGTAAATGCTGGGATAAATTTTTCGCCAGTGATCTGGCACTCACTTGCGTTTTGGATCTGGTGCGGAAGCCAGGCCTTTTGAGGGGCTCGAATTCCTTGGAGGGGGTTTCCGTCAGCTCCGGGAAACAATGCTATAGGTCTCGTCGACTTCCTGCGTGTAAATCCTGGCATCCTGTGTGTTCTTCACTGCATCCCTTCCTCCCTGAGGTGCCCCACTACTGGCATAAGTACAAACCTTCAGCATTTGAGCATACCTGATAACGAAAATTCCTCTTTTCTAGAAAGTCATTAATACAATAGAAATGCTAGTGGAAAGAGTTGAACAATCTGTCGCATCACAGTTAACTATCTAACGAGATCATACTTTTTCTCTTTAACATCTCTTTGTGCACATCAAATGAATATGTTTATTTTATTGAAAGCAGCTAATCTGGCAGCAGTTGGTCTCCCTAGGGAAAACTTGAATTTCGTCCTGAAGTTCTCCATGAAGTCCTTACTATCTTTTTCTTTTTTTTTTATTTGAATTAGTGAAGACACAAAACGGTTCCCTTGTTAGGCCAAAAGCTCTTTTGTTCAACGCCTCTACATACAGCTTGAGATGTAGAATATGTTTCCGTACCCTCCAGCACTTGTAGATAAACTATGAAAAATATTGAACTTTTTGAAAGTCAAAACTCGAACGCTCACAGATAGCACTGTACATTATAGCAGAAAATGTTATCTAGTTACTTGTTAATGTTCTAGAATTAACATGGCTTATGTCCTACATTTTGTTTATATTGACAAGATATTTATCTTCTCGGTGTATATTTTGGCATAACGCTGTAATGTAGCTTCTAATGGATTGTAATTTTTAGCCATGGCAAACACAGCTGTACCACTTTCTAATTTTTTACAGTCTCGGCCTCAGATTATTTCGAACTGTCTGTTAGTTTGTTTATATCTTGTAGATTTTATCCAGGTTAATCATTGAACACTAAAACAATCTATGAGTAGTAGTTCGGGTAACATGACAAGTTCGCCATCTTTTCCGGCAGATTGATTCGTCAACTTACACGAAACGGTCATTGATAACTTAACGTATATAATAACTTGTCCTTTTATCTGCACTTCGCTAAATATAAAAGATAAAGATAAAATACCCTATTGTGTACCGAAAGGGCAAAGGCCTCCTAAGAAGCGCCCTTTTTCCTAACGCGGTGAGCTATTCCTCGTTAGTTGTTCGTATGCTGTTTAAGACACAGACTGATTTGTTCTTTGGTTACTCCATTTCTCAATGCACTAGTTGCTTCTCGAGAGATTTCCATCTTTCTCTTCCTCTTGCTACTCTTGACCAATCTGGACCTGGGTGTTCCTTGAAGAGGTCTGTGCATCTTCTTCTGGGTCTGCCTTGTGTTCTTTTTCCTATCCGGGGGTCCCACATGGAGATCTTGTAGGTCCACCTATTGTCCTGCATTCTTGCGACGTGACCGCTCCATTGCCATTTGCTTGTGGTAGCTATTTGTGCGATGTCTGTTGTCTGAGATAACTGATTTATTAATACTTTAGGTATTTTGTCCTTCAAAGTTATTCTCAGGATATTGTGTTGCATTTTTCTTTGGCATATTTGAATTTTGTTTTTCTGTTATTGTCCATGTCTGGCACCCATATAGTAATACACGGTAAACACAGGTTTCGATCGTCTGGAATCTGATTTTCTTAGTTAGTGTTTGGTCTAACAATATAAACTTAAGGACCCAGCTTGCTCTCCGGGTTAATGAGATCATTCTTTGTACTTCTTTTTACATTTTATCATGGAAGGAAATCTGTTATCCTAGGTATATATATTCGCTCACATATGTGAGGACTGTTCCATCTATTTTTATTGCGGTTTGAGGTCCGTTTGAAATTGACTTTGTCTTCAGTTTGTTTAGTAACAGCTCTGCATTTTTGCTATCCTCACATAATTGTTCCAGCATAGGTTGTAGTGCTTTCGGTGTTTTGGCGAATAAGACCACATCGCCGTCAAATCTTAGATTTGTTAGTCGACTACGGTTTGTGTTGATTATGAAATTATTTTGTCCGTTCATTTTCCTGAATATATGCTCCATTAAACAAGTGAAGAGTTTGGGAGAGATTGGATCGCCTTGAAGAACTCATCTTTCTAGTCGTAATGGTTGTTCTTCTTTTTCTGTTTTTACTTTCGCAAAACTTTTACTATAGATTTTGTGTAGGATACAATATACTTTGCCTCTATTCCTTGAGCTGCCAGAGCGTGTAATATGCTTGTACGTTCGACTGGGTCAAACGCCTTGCTATAGTCAATAAAGGCGAATATAATGTTAGATGGGATTCCTCTGCTTTCTCCATGAGTTAGTTAGTTTGGATATGGTTTATTGTGCTGAATCTTGTACGGGAAACCGCTTGTTCTAATGGTTGATTTTCATCCAGGGTTTTCGTTATTCTTCTAGTTAAGACTTTTGTAAACAGTTTGTATATATTTGACATCAGGCTTATAGGTCTGTAGTTGCCTGTCACCTCATGTCATATTGTGTAGAAGAACAATTGTGCTAGTTTTCCTTTGTTTAGGTATGTCTTCTGTTTCTAGAATTGCAATGAAGATTTTGGTGATTTTTGGTGTTAGCAGATCTTCTGCAAGTTTTAGCAATTCGTTTTGTATTCCATCTTCGCCTGGGGTCTTCCCGTTTTTGGACTCGTTAATGGCAGTTCGAGCTTCGCTGTGCAGTTTGGGATCTTTGGTGTGTGTTTGGGATATTTGGTATCTGGTTCCTCGGCTGAGTTCGGATGGAGTTTGAGTACGGATTGGTAGAATAATATTTAATTCAAGAAACAACTGAACTCATACTATGAACTTATCAAATCTAATACAGATACTGTTCCATAGCGTTGAAGCTTTGCACTTAGTAGCAGTAACAGTTTCTCGGCTTAGTTATACTTTGTGAGTTTTGACAAAGCTCGAAGTTAGCAAACTCGAAGACATGGTGCTATCTCGCGGCATATTCGTGAAAATAACAATCGTCTTACCCCCTCTACCCCTATAGAGCCTCTACAATGGAAAAATCATAATTATGAACGGTACACTGAACTCAATCTTCACAGTGACAATTATGAACATATTATAAAAGAAAAAAAAAAATTGCAGTTAAGTAACTAAACAAATATTAACATTTTTACATCTGCTTTTAATATGCTATCCTCTCATATATTCTAGTCAGGTGCACAAACATCCCATAGATTTTCAGTTTTTCAAGCATCTGGAAAAACTTGGTGATTTTTCAACCTTATGAAGGGCTATCTCATGGCTATGAAACCTCTCCATTTCGTAATTGATGTATTTTTATTGCGCAACGAAGGAACACCACTATGGCAGAACTGGATGCTACCGTTATTTACTGAAAACTCTGCAAACTTTAGTTTGAAGCTAAGGATTGTCAACTATAAGTCCTACTCAGATCAGCCCAGGATAAAAATGTTTGGTTATAAAGGCAACCCAAGCGAAAAGGAAATTCAATGTTTCTCCTATGCTAAGAGAAGTGGACGATATCGTTTAATTTCAAGATTTCCGTTTCAGGAAATTCTCTTTCAACTGGAGCGGCATTTAAAGTTGTGAATGCAACTTCGGCAAAATAGGAAGTGTCTCGGATATAAAGTAATTATAACACGAAAAGAGACTGGAAATGTGTGTACAGTTTGCGTGCTCTAGGGCAAGAAAACGGACACGCGAAGTTCTGAACTGCGCTCAGAACACAAAGGGGCAGAATGTTGATTCGGCAAAACAAAGGATCGCTCATTTCCATTTCATTAGCACAGGTAACTGTTGCAAACGCGCGTGACTTCTTAATTCTTCAAAGTTAAGAGCAAAGTATGTTGTTGGTGTGCTGACTTGGAAAAACATTAAACTGAATATGAAGACAGTTGCAAACTTTTTAAAACATACGAAGTTACATCCACAAGTTTCCATTTTCTAGGTATGATAAAGACAAAAACTATATTTCACTTTTCAATATAGTTACTCTTTATTGCAATACACTTCTCACATCTCTCAATTAACATTTCAACCCTACCCCACCAAATAGTCAGAAGTCTTGTCTACAAAATGGAAACAAACAGCATCTATCACTTCTTCGTCACACTTAAATTTCCTTCTCCAAGGTCTTTCTTCAGTTTTGAGAAGAGGAAATACTGGGAGTTAGATCTGGGCTGTAGGGTAGATGGTCGATCTCCTTGAAGTCACATTTCTTCACAGCTTCCTTTGCAACAAGAGCTGTGTGCACAGGTGCATTGTCGTGAAGAAGGCGCACACCACCACTCAGCTTTTCTCGCCTTTTCTCTTTGATGGAAGCACGAAGTCTGTGCAGTAGGCTAGCATAGTACTGCCCATTTACTGTGGTGTTCCTCACCTTGAAGTCAATGAAGAGTGTTTCTTCACAGTCCCAAAAGATTGTGGCCATGATGTTCTTGGTTGACTGAGTGACCTCGGCCTTTAGAGGCGGTGTTTCGCCAGGTTTACGTCACTCAATTGATTCTCTTTTTGACAAAGGATCATAGTAGAGGACCGTAGTTTCATCTCCTGCAACAATGGTTTGTAGAACTTCTCTCTCGTTGCCACAGCAGAGCTCCAAAAATTACTGACAACAGATGACTCGTTGCTGCTTTTTGACTGAGGGAAGAAGTCTAGGCACCCACCCATCTTGCACTAACCTTATTCGTGTTTAAATGTTCATGAACAATTCAAAGGATTGTTGTTTTAGAAAAGCCCATCCTTGCTGCTATTTCTGTAACTTTGAGGCGCTGGTCTTCCATAATTTCCCCTTGCACAAGAGCGGTGTTTTCAGGAGTGAGCACCTCCAAGGACCGACCTGCACGTTCGTCTTTAATGCTTTCTCGGCCCATTCTTTTACGGTAGAGGGGGATGCTTCCCCATACACACCGTTCACTCGCTGTTTAATTTTATTTGGAGTAAGTCCTTCTTTTGTGAAGAACTTAATAACAGCTTGAAACTCCATTTTGAACATATATTCTACACATAGCCTTCTTTATGCAACTATATCTGAACAACTGAACACAGCGGAGAGGAAGTTATAGCAGCAATTAGTTACTTAACAGATAAGGTATGTCACCAAATAAGGATTTTGGAAGGTGATGATCCTTATCGGCGAGGCCGGAAACTTGTGGACCTACCTTCGTATAGAGGAAAAGGTGGTAATATAGCACCCACTTTCGTTTCGGGCTCTTTGAGGAGAACCCTTACCCATTATGTTTTCAAAACATATATTAGTAAGATAGATAATATGTTTTTGCATCGCATATAATAATTTAAAGCACGCATGTTAAGTAGTTATTTATATATTTTATTTATAGTAAACAAATGTAACTATTCTACAACTACCAAATGTGTTGGAAATATGGCCCCTAATGCATTAAGTAAAGTTTCTGGATAGGAAAGAGAAATAAACAAAGTAAATTGACAAGTAAATAGAACGAGTTAAATTAAAAGTCTATGCTTTGCTAACGATTTATCTGAAAGTGCATAAAAAGATGAAAAACTGCCTTTAGGAGGAAGTTTATAGATCAATTTCATTTAATTTACAGTAAATCGCAAATATAGTCTGCTCTTTCGTATCCAGCATAGGCATATGACATCACATTTTATCTCCTCGGTTTCTTACAACAATTTTCCATTGGAGAAAAAGCTCTCTGCGTCCTTCAAGTTTGGCGACGGTTCTCTGTCAATAGCAATGAACACATGATCATCAGAACTTTAGATTCATCATATCCATCACGAAGAATTCTTTTCTTCCTTCTGCTTGCATTGTTCGCCTTATTCTGTGTATCAGGAAGTGATGTTTCAGTAGAACTATCATTTTTGATTCTGCGTGTCTTCTGTCCCTCTGCTAAATTTATTTTATACCGGGAGGCTGTAATAAGGGCTGCTGTAGATGCCTTCCGACCACGGTTTGAGGTCTTCTTCTTTGGATGAGGAACAGGACATATATGTTCTGGAGAAACATGCCTGTTTAACATCTGAAGTGAAACACACATTAAAACTGGCCTCAGCAAGTTGATAGTCTATCAAACAAGCGTCTTTCTAGTTAAACCATATTTACTTTCCATAACAAGCAGATACTTTGCGAGTTCTTCTTCTAACCCAGCAGGCAAAATTGTTTCCCTACCTAACTATTAGATACTACAACTCTAGAGATGTCTCCGTTTCTGCAACCAAACGCATTAAAGTAGTCTTAGGAACTAAAACTCCCGAACCGGTTTTTTAAATCCCATTCCTTTACCCCTGACGGTCTTAACAGTTTTAATCGCTGCTTCTGGACCCCACTGTTTTCTATTATTATGTGAAATAATACAATTTCATCACTTGGTATTTAAAAGAGCTGCATATAATATGGCACTCCAAATATAACACCGCCGTCATGTTATACAATAACCTAAAAGAAATACATTTTCTACAAGCTATATAGAATTTCAAGTTATATTATTAATAATACTAGTTCGTGTACTACATTTCTGAAAGCAATGAAACCTAAGTAGTAAACAAACCATGACGTAATATCTATCAACAATAACTTCAATAATCCGTACAACAGAAAGTCGCACAATGTGTTTACAATACTTGCAGGAAGAGCTCAGCTGCCCAACTGGGGTGTTAACGGTCACGATAAGAATGGTTTGAAGTAGGATTCACTAGATATGAGCATAATACAAGACCAAAAAGCAGAGGTCGTATTGCCTCCTTTATGTGCACTGTTTTCTTGTATGAATGCCTGTTATTTACCTAGGTATAATTGTCGGTCCTGGTGGTGTAGTGGTTACCATACTTGCCTCCTAAACCCAAGATCGCTGGTTCGAACCCGGCCAGGACCGATGGATGTTTTCGGGGCGTAAAAATCCTAAGTATGACTTCCTTCGGAAGGGAAGTAAAGCCGTGGGTCCCGTGTCGTACATTTACGGCACGATAAAGAACCTCAAGCCTGAAAGAGAGGCCTGTGAGCAAAATTTATCGGCCGTTTCACGTCCTGAGTTGAATGGGACGCTCATGACCTGAGCTGTTAAAGAGCATCCTTAAATAAATCATCCAAAAAAAAAAC
Source organism: Metallyticus violacea (assembly GCA_030762175.1). NCBI lineage: Eukaryota > Metazoa > Arthropoda > Insecta > Mantodea > Metallyticidae > Metallyticus > Metallyticus violacea. The sequence goes on along the minus strand of CM060839.1, from coordinate 79,222,171 downwards.
CCCTAGGTATAATTGATGATTAATCTCTCAATATATTTTTTGTGTGCTACTAAACATATTACAGAGAAAGGAAAATTTCAAAATCAGACTATATACTTGTCATTTTAACGAGAGAGTTTAGTTGAATAGACGAGATAAATGAGCTTGCTCCTGAAGGTGCGATGGCTTGCCGGTTGGTTTGTCAAGGGCACTGTGGTGCTGAGACTTCATCTATCTTGCCGCAAACTTTTCTTCACCAAAGTATGCACTGTTTATTGAAATAAAATGTAGGAATTTGTAAATGATTTTTCTGAACAGTCAGGGTTGGATTCATGGCGCTAAATTCACGTTCACATCCACATAGATATCATTTCCATTAATTTCACTAGTTCTTTCAGTGAAGTGGGAATATATTGAGGATTTTATTTATAGACGTGAAAGTCTTCAACCAGTAATGCACGCGTACTGTCACTTAATTTAAAATCCACCTTTTTACATAAACGAGGAATTGACATGTCATCAAAAAACCACACGTTCACATTTGTCTGAAGGCACGCATCTGGAGCTACATCCGAAAGGAAATCCAAGTCTTCAGAAAGGTTTTTAATATTGTGTGTCAAAGACTGAAAATGTTTCTTTCGAAATATTTGAAATTTATGTTTATCGCATGACGGTTCTTTAAGTGCTTTTCCTGCAATTCTTGTACTATCATCATAATACGCAGCGAGTCATTTGTTTCCAATGTTTCAAGAGCTTCTATAGTCATGTCAGTTTCTTGTTTTGCTCTAAGAGAATTTCTGATTTGTATAAAGAATGACAATACTTTAAGATCTTCTAGTGTCTCATAAAGTATAACTAATTCCATTATATGTGAGATATTTTACCAGTCCTTCAAATATAGACTCGCGAATTGACCGGGAACCAACAGGACTTAGCTTTCCAACAAGATGGGAGACCAACTGTTGCTCTCAAGAAGAGCTCAAGCAGCATTGAATGAGGAAGCTACTCAATAGTTGAGATTTGAGTTCTTGCGAAACATCCTGTAGCAATCTTTGATATTTGAGAAAATAGAATATAAAGAATCTAAAAAAAGATTACATGGCACACATCTGCACAACATAATGCAGTTCCTTTTTGCGGTTCATACCATGTACGACAATTAAATTCTTATATAAAGGCTTATTCAGCAGAGCGGCTACGCCTTTGCAAGATACAAGCTTTGTTGCTGCAGTATCTGTTGCGATACCTGCAACATGGGTTTTTAGCATATCATATATTTTAATGTTATACATATATATAGCAATTTCAAGTGTGATTTTTTTTTTTTGATTGATTGACTTTATCTAAGTGTATTGCCCTTTTCTACTTTTATTATTACTGTTCATTATATATAACAATAGATAGATAGATAGATAGATAGATAGATAGATAGATAGATAGATAGATAGATAGATAGATAGATAGATAGATAGATAGATAGATAGATAGATAGATAGATAGATAGATAGATAGATAGATAGATGGATGGATGGATGGATGGATGGATGGATGGATGGATGGATGGATGGATGGATGGATGGATAGAAGATAGATAGATAGATAGATAGATAGATAGATAGATAGATAGATAGATAGATAGATAGATAGATAGATAGATAGATAGATAGATAGATAGATAGATAGATAGATAGATAGATATATAGATAGATATATATAGATAGATAGATAGATAGATAGATAGATAGATACATAGATAGATAGATAGATAGATAGATAGATAGATAGATAGATAGATAGATAGATAGATAGATAGATAGATAGATAGATAGATAGATAGATAGATAGATAGATAGATAGATAGATAGATAGATAGATAGAGGGGGGATTTCGTGTGTGTGTGTGTGTGTGTACTATGTGTACTACTTATATATAGAGGGGGGAGATTTCATGTAAAAGCATCCCGCACACGCGGTGTTTGATTCTCAGCGACTGAGCATGGCCCGCTTGCCGCTGACGGGATTCAAAATACATGAAAGTCCTGAAGTATTAAGCTGGTTTTATTAGTAATCGCACTTTGTCTATCATGATACTAAAGTTTGTACTGGATTTTACAATGAGTTGGGCAAGATTTTTTTTTCCTGTAAACATTATACAGGATGAGCAATGTTAGATGCAACCGCGGGACCGGCCAGCAGCGGCTATGTCGGCATATATCCCCTCCGCGAGACTTCAGTGTGAGTTAAAATCTTGCGCAAGTAGAACGTGTTTGTTAGGCGACGCGATACATAATATAATGAGTGAAAGTATATCAAGTAAACCTCGCCGGGCGTGAAACCGGTTGCCTGAAGGATTGTTCACCCCGTATTTCGGCATGCATGGTCAGAACGAAGTATGTTGCCGACTGGTACACCATTCAATTTTTGTAGTTCGATTACTGCAGGATATGTTTTGAATGATAGCTTCTGTATAGCTATTACAAATTCAGATCTGAACAATGAAGCAGATTTTGCTGTCTCCACAACCTTTCACTTTCACTCACAGCTGTTTTGTTTTTGTTTTTGTTCACTATGTATGATTTCTATGCATTTCATGTGTGATTTGCTAATCGCCGATTCTATCATTTAGTTTTTTGGAATTGTTTGCTGAAATATCAATTAAAAAGCGTTATTAATACGCACACGTTCCATACTTTCCATTGTTTAACTTCCGAACACACTATGCATATAACTAAATGTTGTCATTTACAGGCAGCCAGGAGTTAATCTTATGCCAATTCTGAAAAAATGATATTACAACACAATTTCCCCACAATAATTTTATCCTTACTGTTTCTCACTTTCCCTCCTAACCTAGAAACTTCTCAGTTTTCGGTCACCTTGTTCGCATTGTCAGTTAATGTTTTGTTTCTTAAATTCGACGTCTATTTAAACTCTTTTAGCGCCATTGCAAGTATACTGTCATTATTTGCAAACGTTTCCGCAATTCACTGTTCTTGAAGAATAGAGAAATTTTACTTTGTTTCGGTGTCATACTGAAATTCCGTAGTTTACTTAGGCTTAGATGTACTCAAACTAATGACTGTTGCTTGCCTCGTGGGCTCGCAGAATTAACAATGACTGCACATAGTAGCGGATCTTAACAATTTAAAGCAACAATGGCACAAAGAGAACGAAGATTCAGTTTGAAATGCTTAAATACGCAACGTTATTTCAAAATGAGTCTATAATATATTTATATGCTTTTTAAACACACTTTAATGTTAAAATAGCTATAGAGCATGTATAATTTCCTGTACAGCTCTACAAATTTGAATTAAGTGTTAAATTATATATTTTACATATCCAGTGAGTGGGAAGTAAACATCCCTGGTTGGGATGGGTAATTTAAAAGCAGATGGTTCCATTCAGAGGGGTACATCTCCCCCCCCCCCCTGCAAATCGCATACTGCCTACAACTGTTGCTTGATGCATTTTTATGCGTTAAAAATCCCGTTTGTAAGAGACTGCTATCTTGCGATGGAAGTTTGTTTTGGGGTTATTTGTAAGGTTACTTTGTTTGCAGCCTCGCTCATTGTTTTGTCGTGGTAAGCTTGTGGAGCGTTTTAACCGAAACGGTCAGCGGAACCTCTTTCCCATAAGCACCATTGTGTGCATACACACCTGGAACGTCTCTCTAGTCACTCGCGTTTCCAAAAAAAAAAAAAAAAAAAACATTACTGAAATTTTATACAGAGTGATTGTTGTTGCATTTTAAAGTTGAGTAAAATATTTTAAAATAATATTAGATAATTATAGTAAGACAATGTTATGTTTTTTCTTCACAATTAAATTTTGAACATTTCATATTGTGTTTTGTTTTTTCACATATTGTATATAACTTGCTTGCAGACACAAGTTTTTAGAGCTTATATAAGTGTATATTTGGGCATTTTATAGTGGATATTTTGTGATTTTAATGCATATATTTTTCAACACCCATCATAAATATTAAATAATAGATTAATAATAATAAATAATAGACTTTGCATTGAAAGAAAACTTTTATTCACAAATTTTCAAAAAATAAGGTCATGTAAACATGTTCTATTTTCCTCTCTTTTCCTGTCGATTTGTACACCCAAAAACGCAAGTCCATTTATAAAGTTTGTTTTTATATCACTTTATACAAAAATCAGTGTACATATTATCAACACCAACAGCAGCTCATAGCAACATGAAATGCTGAAATGCGCAACTTTACTACAGCTACTACAAAATATAGATCCAATCTTACTAACTGGAATTAACACTCATGCATGCAAGGCAGCGTGTACACAATAGAGAGAATTGAATAAAAATATTGCAGTAATGCATCTATTTAAACAAACAAAAAATCCATTCTGCTGGTTTTCATGCCAGCAAATTTACCAATGACTCTTTGATTAAAGTCTGGAATCTACAGGTTGAAGTCTGTACAGAAACATTGCATATATTTCCTAAGTTTTCAAAGCATAGTTTGACTAAAATTAATGCTTGAAATTGGTTTGTCCAGTTTTTCAATTTCAGTTTTCTCTTTCAATGATCACAAAGAAAATGGTTTAGATTAGTGTTCATTTTCTTGACATTCAATGATTACAAAAATAAATTATGCAACTACTTCACAAATTCATACAAAACTTCACCATCCTACAATTTAAGTGTTTTGTTTTGTTATTTTTGTTTATTCTATGACATATTCTTAATAAGATATAAAAGTAAAAGTAATCACAAAACTCAATGATCTACTTAACATCAGTACTTTATTGACTACGCCAAAGAGACATTGTTGTGTGGTATCACGTATCATTTTGAATGGAAGCTTTATTAGTCAGTGGCAAACTGGTTCTTTAGAAGTTTAATGCCATAATAGAACAGGTAGATAATATATTCCCTTCTCAAATTGCTTGCCTACCCCTCTACAACCTCTGAAATTGTTGCTATGCAATTCATTAATATCCTGTGTAGGCTGAAAATGGGTTTGGGCAAATACAATGGCAAGAAGCTCCAATTCTGCAACACTATAGGTTTTTTACAGTTCCTTAAGATGTGGAAAGAGTAAGTGAAATAGGGAAATAGGGTGATGTTCTGTAATAGATTACAGTCAATGTCAATGCCACTAGCATCTGCTAGTGTTCTGGTGTATAATGCAGTAGAAGAGGTGCAGTAATCAATAGATATCTTAATTGACCAAAAGATTTTTGTGCTCCTGATTCCAAACAAAATGTTTTTCTTAGTAACTTAATGCAAAGACTGCAATAGCAGCAAAATTGGCACAAAGCAGCTGTAAAAACTAAATTATCTAAGACCTTGATTATATAATAGCTTAAATTTTATCATTATATTGATGAATGCCATATTTAGAAACTTTATATTTAAGCTTAAAATTGTATATTGTTAATCTGCAAAATGCAGCTCCCAGGTTATAAAGTGATGCAAAAGTACATTGTTATCCAAATATGCTAAGCTCTAAAGTTCTCCGCCTGACTAAGAAAACATAAGATTTAAGAGAAATGTTTCTTTTATTTTTCAACAAAGTCCCCTTGTAAATCAATACATTTAGCCCAATGACTCTCCAACTATTTAATTTCCTCAGCAAAATAAAATTTGTCCAACTGTAAAAAAAAGCATCTGTCTCAGCTTTAACCTCATCATTTGATGTGAATTTTCCCGACTTGGGAACTGGTAGCCAAATCTGGTGAATATGGCAGATGTGGAAGCGAAGGTCATGTAGCTTTGCAGCTATAATCCCAGACGTGAAGATGCATTATCATAATGAAAAAAGAAACTTTCTTTTTTTCAAAAAATTGAGTTTTGCCTGAATAGCATCCCGATGGAAGCGTTTTAACTTGTTTGGTGGACTTTCACCTTTTGCCATAACTCCTTTGTCTCTGGCATGTAGTGATGAATCTATATTTCAACTACCTTTAGGAAACGTTGGAGAAACTCACTGGAATTGCACTTAAATAAGTCTAAAGCACTCTTTCGAAATGTGCATTCCAATGCTTTTTTAGCCCATTGTTAACAAACGTGGCACCCATCTAGCAGAAACTTTTCTCATATCCAAAACTTCGGATAAAATATAGTGGACCTGGCCTATCGAGGTCTTTGCAACGTCCGTTAACTCGTGTATCTTATATCAGCGATCATTGTGAATTTTTGTCTCAATCTCAACAATTGTAGCAGTTTTGGGATGCCCTGAGTGCGAACACGCTTAAATTCAGCAGCCCACTTTGTAACAGTGGAAAACGAACTTGAAGAATACTCTAATATGGAATCTAACTCCTTTTGTATTTCTGTTGGGATGAAACACTTCAAAGTACTTTATCATGTAAGTATAATATCAGCAAGAACTTTTTGTGAAGTGCTAGTAGATGAGAGTTAAGGTTAAACTTATATTTGTAAATCCTCTATTATCACCTTTGTCCCAATCGTTATAATGAATCCAACATGTCTTGGCCTAACATTTGCTTCCTGGCCTATTCCACCATCTGTCTGCCTTAGATTATCATTTTTATTTTTCATCATCTTTAGGCACTTGACTCATTCTTTACTACATTTGCTCCCCACCCGCCAACACCTTATCTTTGCCTTAAATATGCCTATCATTGACCATTCCACCCTCTGACAGCCTACCTTTGGCTTTTCCACCCTCTCTCAGCACATCTAGGCATATATTTGTTTTTTTTTTTTTTACTACATTTATTCGTAGGTGGTAATGGGAAGAGGAATGGAAGGAGAAGGTAAGGAAGTCCCACATGAGCACCTTCGTTAGTAAGGGCATAATGCTGCTGTGCTGCCGGCCATTAGCCGGGAGCGGGCAAAGGGAATAGGTTCCGGGTACATACATGCTCGAGACTCTGAATGGAGCCGGGGGATTTGAAGGTGAGAATGAGAAGGGTAGTGAAGGAGTTATCTTTAATCATAAGTTATAGATTGGTCGTACTGTCGAACGTTTATTGTGTTGTTATGCTCACGAGGCCGGGGTCGAGTGTTCTCGGCCCAGCCGGTGCGGTCCAGAGGCAATGCAGATTTACCTAAGGTGGTCTGGATTTTCTGAAGTGAGTTCTTGGTTTCCTGGTGCTTAGTGATCAAAGTCCGAATCTGCTGGAGCGATGTGTCTGAGTATGTGTGGGTGTTGTTGATGCGTCTCTTGATACTGTCACAATGATGGCTGGTGGTGTGCAGATGTTGTGTGTGCACCTAGGCGGAGGAGATGCAGGCCTTAAGTTCGGTGAGCTGTTGGGAGAGGAGATCTTGAAGTTGTTGGATGGCCGCGGTTGGATTTGTGTCCAGAAGAGAGACCTGATGAGCTACGGAGTAGTGTGTGGAGGCGCTTGAATTGTGTGCCGAGGATGGGCAGGCGTTGGGTGGCTCGTCGGTCGACTCTGGGTTCTGTAGTGCTGGTGGCCACCTGGATGGTGAAAGGAGCAGTGTTTGTGGAGGCAGTGCCAGGGCCTGTAGTGTGAAGCGAAGCAGGTGATGGTGCAGGATGGCACTGGGTTGAGTCTGGGAGAGCGTGGGTGGAGAATGCGGAGGTTGATTGACGGCCTGGTTGGAGCGGGCAAGCGGTCTGACCAGTGAAGTGATCTGAGATTCCGCATGAGGCATAGAATCGGCGCCGGTGTGTGAGATGTTACCTGCATTCCGATGTGAGGGCTTCAGCCCCGCATTAGTGGCAGCGGGCAGAACGACTGCATTCCGGCGCCGTGTGGCCGTAGCCGCAGCAACGGCGACACGCGGTGATGTGACTGCGAAGGCTGGGCTCGACCGGTAGGATGCGGCCGTGGAGGGGAAACCGGAGGCAGCATCGCGTTCCTCCCGGTCGAGAAAGCCCACCCGAACGAGCGGGGTGGGGCCGAAGCTGGAATGAATCCTTTATATGCTGAAGACGGACGGCTATGTCTCTGAAGAGAGCGTAGTAGAAAAGAGGAGCTGATGTTCCGGGGAGCACCGCTGCATAACGGCGCTCGTTTGGCGGAAGGGAGCTGGTGAGGAGGTGAGCAGTTGTGCGGGTGTGTCGCAGACCTGGTTTACATGAGTCTGCTGTGCAGTGGGATCAGAGGTGCGGCGTCAGTTTGAGCTGCGGTGGCTGGTGCTGGTGTCAGGGATGCTGTGTCGGCTGTTACACACTCTGTCAGCACATTTTAGCCTATCATTGCCTTTTACACTATCTCTCAGCTTATCTTAGCCTATCATTGCCTTTTCCGCCCTCTGTCAGCATATTTTAGCCTATTATTGCCTTTTACACTATCTCTCAGCCTGTATTAGCCTTTTCCACCCTCTGTCAGCATATTTAAGTCTATTGTTGCCTTTTACACTATCTCTCAGCCGATTTTAGATTATATTTGCCTTTTCCACCCTCTCTCAGCACATCTTAGCCTATATTTGCCATTTCCACCCTATATCAGCGTGTCTTAGCCTATCATTGAGTTTTCCATCCTTTCCCAGCCTTTTCCCAGGAAAAGGCAAAGATAGGCTAAATTCGGTAGGAAAAGGCTCTAATTTCGGTAAGAAAATGCTAAGATAGGCTAAATGTGGGAGGAAAAGGCAAAGATAGGCTAAATTTGGTAGGAAAAGGCTAAGATAGGCTAAATTCGGTAGGAAAAGGCTCTAATTTCGGTAAGAAAATGCTAAGATAGGCAAAGATAGGCTAAATGTGGGAGGAAAAGGCAAAGATAGGCTAAATTTGGTAGGAAAAGGCTAAGATAGGCTAAATTTTGGTAGGAAAAGGCTAAGATAGGCAAAGATAGGCTAAATTTGGGAGGAAAAGGCTAAGATAGGCTAAATTATGGTAGGAAAAGGCTAAGATAGGCAAAGATAGGCTAAATTTGGTAGGAAAAGGCTAAGATAGGCAAAGATAAACTAAATTTGGGAGGAAAAGGCTAAGATAGGCTAAATTTGGGAGGAAAAGGCTAAGATAGGCTAAATTTTGGTAGGAAAAGGCAAAGATAGGCTAAATTTGGGAGGAAAAGGCTAAGATAGGCTAAATTTTGGTAGGAAAAGGCTAAGATAGGCAAAGATAGGCTAAATTTGGGAGGAAAAGGCTAAGATAGGCTAAATTTTGGTAGGAAAAGGCTAACATAGGCAAAGATAGGCTAAATTTGGGAGGAAAAGGCTAAGATAGGCTAAATTTGGGAGGAAAAGGCTAAGATAGGCTAAATTCGGTAGGAAAATTTCTCCCAAATTTAGCCTATCTTTGCCTATCTTAGCCTTTTCCTCCCAAATTTAGCCTATCTTTGCCTTTTCCTACCAAAATTTAGCCTATCTTTGCCTTTTCCTCCCAAATTTAGCCTATCTTTGCCTATCTTAGCCTTTTCCTCCCAAATTTAGCCTATCTTTGCCTTTTCCTACCAAAATTTAGCCTATCTTTGCCTTTTCCTCCCAAATTTAGCCTATCTTTGCCTATCTTAGCCTTTTCCTCCCAAATTTAGCCTATCTTTGCCTTTTCCTACCAAAATTTAGCCTATCTTTGCCTTTTCCTCCCAAATTTAGCCTATCTTTGCCTATCTTAGCCTTTTCCTACCAAAATTTAGCCTATCTTAGCCTTTTCCTCCCAAATTTAGCCTATCTTAGCCTTTTCCTTCCAAATTTAGCCTATCTTTGCCTATCTTAGCCTTTTCCTCCGAAATTTAGCTTATCTTTGCCTTTTCCTACCAAAATTTAGCCTATATTTGCCTATCTTAGCCTTTTCCTACCCAAATTTAGCCTATCTTAGCCTTTTCCTACCAAAATTTTGCCTATCTTAGCCTTTTCCTCCCAAATTTAGCCTATCTTTGCCTATCTTAGCCTTTTCCTCCCAAATTTGGAGGGAAAATGCAAAAATATGCTAAATATGGTGGGAAAAGATAAGGAAAGATAAGCTAAATTTTGTAGGAGAAGAGAAAAATGGGGAAAATTTGTATAAATTTTGGTTGTAAATTGCAAAGATCTGCTAAATTTTGGAGGGAAAATGCAAAGATAGGCAAATTTTTGGTGGTACAAGAGCAAGATAGGTTAAAGTTTCCTGGAATAAGGGAAATATAGGCTAAATTTGGTAGGAAAAGGCTAATATAGGTTAAATTTGGGGAAAAGGCAAAGATAGTCATTTTTTTTAGAATTAGTCAAAAACTAGTCAATTTTTGCCTATTTCTTCCAAATTTAGGCGTCCTTTTCGTTATTCCAGAATAATTTAGCCCATCTTTGCCTTATTTTGGGGAAAATTTAGTGTATCTTTTGCTATATTTCACTTTCCCCTCAAAATTTAGTCTATCTCTATCTATTTTTTTCCTTTTTCCCAAACATTTAGCCTATCTTTGCCTTTTCCTTCAAAATTTATCGTATCTTTGCCTTTTTCCGGGATAATTTAGCCCATCTTTGCCTTATTCTGGGAAATGTAGCCAATCTATGCCTATTCCGGGATAATTTAGCCCATCTTTGCCTTATTCTGGGAAATGTAGCCCATCTATGCCTATTCCCCAAAAATTTAGAGAAAAAAAACAAACAATTGTTACATTTATATGTCTTTTATTTTTTAATATATTATATATACAATGCTTTTGGAATATAAATACTATATTTATAATATTATTGGAATATACACTATACTCATCCATATCCAACATCAACTTCAGGGAACTAGTATGTTATCCATCTGGAAAAAAGAAAGGAAAAAAAATATAAAAAAGAGTTAGTAAAATAACGTGCGTTGGGAAAAACTGCAATAGAAGCAACATAGTAGAACAATCCATGGGCAGGTAGTTATAACTTAAAACAATTTCCACAAAGACCAAGAGGTCTAAATAAAAGCATTTGTTACTATTTATTACATATAAAATATAAATGTTCATAAAAGCTAAGAGTTACTATTGCTTGTGTCATAGATAACTAAAAATTATGAAAGTAACCTTGTGTGATTGTAATTAATAGTAGATAAAAATGACAGTCATATATTTGTGTATGAGCCAATTGACAGTAACAAATATTATAATTAAAATAAATGAACATTCTTCATGATCACTAAATTCATTGTTCTGCACATAAAGTTGCAACTTTACATGATGGATTTAAGCAGTTGATTCAAAACCTTGAACTTACATATACAATGCCTAATTGTAAGCAAATATCAAATCAAACAAAAACAACAACAACAACAACAACAATAATAATAATAATAATAATAATAATAATAATAATTTTATTGCTGACCATAGATTGTAGACTTGGGTTTCAGTTATTATAAAAAAAAAATCACAAAATATATTGATAAACCAAAAAAATTAAAAACAAGAAGCAAATTTACCTCTTATAATAATGAGGTATTTCCATTTATGCTATAAACAATTATATTCAACTAGATTTTATGTACATATTTACAGTTATCTTATACATATATTGATCTATCTTGAAGATTTTCAATTCTCTTTTAAACCTTTCCCTTTTCGACTTTAATTGTTAGTGGCTGTTTATTACACAAAATTTTATCAATGATTCTTGGATCTCCTTCAGTTGTTTTTTGTTTATATTTAGATGATTATAATTTTTCTGAGTCTGAGTGCTATCATTGCGGCAATCCTTGTTCAGGATCTTGTTTTGTTCACTGTTAACGACAAATAGAACTACCTTACACACACACATAATGATATTATATTAACATTTTGTATCCCTTAAGAACACTTTTACATGACGATCTTCTTTTTACTTTATAAGTATATCTGAAACAACTTGTTTTGTAGAAATAGTAGTCTTCATATTAACACCATATGCACTTTCCCAAACCTCAATTGCATAACACAAATATGGATAGATTAAACCATAATATATTAACTTTAGACTATTTGAATTTAAATATTGTAGTAATTTCCTTAATAAATATACACATGTGCTCGCTTTGTTGCAAATACGGTCTACAGGCATTTGAAAATTAATTGATTATCAACGATGACTCCCAAGAAATTTACATGATTAACTCCCTCTATTGCTTCTCCATTAACTATATCATTTATGCCTAGATTCTCACGCCTATTATTGCATTTGTGAAATATAAGTGCTTTAGTTTTCTGCACATTTAATGTTAAATTATTACTTAATAAGATTTGTAACTGGTATTTACATATATCAGAAATAATAGTGGGCCCAGTACAGATCCCTGTGGTACTCCAACTTGAATCATTTTACAGTTTGATTTAGCTGTAGTTATAACATTTCCAATTTTATAGTGAATTTCTGTGCATCATTTGCGGTTTTGTAGATATGATTGTGGAATTTCTCTTGCTTGACCCCAAATTCCATATTTTTAAGCTTTTATTTAGCAAACATTCTGTGGGCTATCAATGGTTTGATCATTTACATTTAACATTATATTATCATGTTGATGTTGATTCTTGTTTGCATTGCATTGCTATGCTTAACTATCTCCCAAACTGACTTAGTTATATTTACTGATTTCAGCCAATCCTATTAGTAAAAACTTGTTTCTTTAAATTAATAAGTGACCAGAGTATTACTTTTTAGATGTCTGTATTTGTTCTGTAAATATCCATGTTAGTTTTGGATAATAGATAGTGATCTTTTATTTTTTCCCTAAGGTTTTTTATTTCATTGGGTATCCTTAAATAATTATCTCCCAATTTACTCAGTATTTTTCTCTTTATTGGACAATGTTTATTTAAATATGCTGTTAAAACATTGGAAAGTGTTTCCCATTTAGTGTTTTATGTCCTGAATGATATAAACCCTTGAAGTAGAAAGAAGAGTAAAAGATGAGCTCCAAAATATAGATGACATACAATGGAATTGTGGATATCAGCAGTGTCCAACTATTGCCTATGTATCACCATTTATTTTTTAGAACTAGAATTAGAAATTTAAGCATAGATGCATTCAGATCTGAAGAAGTGAGCCACACAAATGAAAATTTTGTAAATTTCTTAAAGAATATATTAGAAAACTTGGATTTAAGGATAAATTAATGCCTGTGATTCATGACAACAGCTCTAATATAATAAGTGTTATGCCTTTAGGAAACTTTTGCCACATGGCATATGTAGTTCATACAAATGAACTTATTTTGAAACAAGGGCTTTTCAGTACAAAGAATATTCAAGAGTCTCATTTTGTTATGTAGGAAAGTAGTATGAACATTTTTATTACAACAAACAAAATTACAATTAAATTTACATAAACAAAATATTTAAAATTTAGCAATACCAAAGCTAAGAACCCCTAAAATAAATTATCATTTTCACAAATGTGCATGCCCTCAAGCTCCTACCTGTTAATTCTTCTCCACTTATCCCTTACTTTTCAGAATTCCCCGATTTTGTTTATTTTACCCTCATATCTGACAACAATCACCACTACATCTTCTTATAGTTTGTCCCATTTTTCAACCCAGACAGTTCCCTTCTACCTTTTTACCATTTCACATTCTATAAGACAATGGAAAGCACTATCCACTTTCCCACACATGATACATTCTTCTTTAAAATGTTTCTTTAATCCTTTTCGAAATATACCCCATACACAACATGCAAGATCTATTCTTCTAAAATGATTACAATTATCTATATATTTTTCCTGTCCCCATTTCTTTTAGTTATTTTATATAAATCTAAAGAACTGTTATCCTCAAAGGTAGCCAAAATCTCTCTTACCAATACATCTCTTTGGTAAGTATTCTTTATGTGCATTGTTATAATTAAATAAATTGTACTTACAATGGAGTGATTATATATCACACACTAAAATAATCAATATGTTCACACTAACTCAATGTACATAACAGTAGGACATGTTTCCGAAGCACTTGCTTCCATCATCAACTGTTGACAGACCACTTGAATTGGCAATTGGATCCCAAGGTGCTTCTGTGGTGGTCTTAGATGGCACTAGTAAGAACTTTCCAAGTTCATCCATGGGAGGAAAATCAAAATTCATTAGGTTTTTCTTATTTTTTAAAATGAAAATCTTTTTCCAAGTGGATAGCTCTATGAAGTTTTTGGACCATCTTAAAAAATTACAATAACCTAGTGAATTTTGATTTTTGACCCATGGATGAACTCAGCCAGTTCCTACTAGAACCATCAGAGACCATCTCAGAAGCACCTTGGGATCCAACCACCAATTGAACAGCTGATGAGGCAAGTGAATTCTTCAGAAATATGTCCTTGTGTTATGTAAGTTAAGTGTAGTTAGTTGACATATTGATTACATTAGTGTAGAATACATTGTTATTATCTAATTTTAAACATCTGTGCCAATATTTCTAAATTCTCTCTACTATTATACCTTTCCTTCCTACTCTTCCTAGTTCTGCCAAACTCATTCTATTGAACAAACATTTTGGTAACCCTAGAACTTCTCTACAAAACATTCTATGTACCACGTCAACCTTGGTCCACCACTTTGACACACTCCAAATTTCTACTCCATACATCTTTGATTCAAAAACAGCTTCATATAATCTTTCTAGTAATTTCACTGGCAATGCAGGAACTTAATATAAGCTTATTCTGACAGTTTTCATAGCTAATTTACCTTTAGCTTGTGCATATTTAGACTGCACCACCCATCTTCCATTATTCATAAATATCACCCCCTTCAAATTCTTTCATTACCTCTAATGGGTCTCTATTTACCAGGGTAAGTACATAAGTTTCTGGCCTTGCCAATAAGGAACACCTTCACAAAACCCTTATCTGATGTCATATATCTGTTAAGTAAAAATAATTGTAGCTGTAACTTCCACTCCATTGTGATCAGTTGTTCACATATACAAGGCTATTCAAAACAGGGTACAGATTTCAAACATTTATTTCTTCCAAACTACAAAAGATAGAAACACAATTACAACGTTTCTGGAAAGAGAAAAGTTCAATTTTCACATTTTTATGCATTCAATATGAGCACCATGTGCTACATGACAAATATCAAAATGGTGGCTCATTTCTTGCCACACACGAATCAGCTGGTCTCTAATTATCAAATTAACAGCTTCAACCATTTGATGCCACAGACTTTCAAGAGTGTCAGGCATTGGGGGGATAAAAACATGGTCTTTTACGTAACCCCACAGATAAAAGTCACAAGGAGTGAGGTCTGGAGACCTGAGAGGCCACCGGCTATGAAGTTGATCTTCTGCTCCTCCTCTTCCAATCCAACGTCCTGGAATGGTGTCATTCAGGTAACTTTGGATGTGCTTACAGAAATGAGGCGGGGCACCATCTTGCATGAAGATGAAGTTATCTGAATCATCTTCAAGTTGAGGAAATAACCAGTTTTGAAGCATGTGTAAATAGGTTAGTTCTGTCAAGTGTTCTCCATGAAGAAGAAAGGTCCATAAACTTTGTTTACAGATATGGCATGGAAGATATTAATCTTCGGTGAATCTCTTTCATGTCCAATAACTGACATAGGATTTTTCACTTGCCCAAATTCTAACGTTATGCCGATTAACTTTACCGGAAAGATGAAAAGTGGATTTATCGGAAAAAAATTAATCGTTCAGAAAAATTGTCTTCTTTCATATCATCTAGCATGCTAATGCAAAACTTGTATCTTATGTTGTGGTCGTCAGGATGCAATGCTTGCATTAACTACAGTTTGTACTTCAGGTGCAGACGGTGTTTCAGAACTCGCCATACCGTTGGTTGAGGAATGTTAAGTTCCTTGCTTGCTTGTGCTGTGAATTTTTTGAACTCCTTTCGTAAACTGTACGAATACGCTCAACATTTTCATTCGATGTGCGTGGACGTCCCGTGCTTTTCCGTTTCGAGATACAACCATCCTCTACGAATTTTCGATGTCACTGGTAAATCTGCTTATGCGCAGGCGGTTGTTTATTAAACTGACTGCGAAAAGCACGTTGAATTCCAATAATGGACTCTAGTTTTGCTAATTGCAGCATACAAAATGCTTTTTCCTATTGTGTGGCTATTTTACTAAAGACAATCAACATGGCAAGCACAGCGCCAATGCGGCCGTGATTGGAACTTCTATCTGGACGGTTCAAATTTTAAACTTTTGTCTGTCCAGGAACGTTGGAATTATGGTTTTATCCTTTGTAATTTGGAAGAAAGAAATGTTTGAAATCTGTTTCTCCTTTTTGAATAGCCCTGTAGTTGCATAAAGAAGACTATGTGTAGAAGATTGTCACATGTTCAAAATGGAGTATCCACCTGTTATTAAGTTCTTCACAAAAGGACTTATTCCAAATGAAATTAAACAGCGATTGGATGGTGTATATGGGGTAGCATTCCTCTCATATTTCATCATAAAAGAATGGGCCAAACTTTTTCGAATGAGTCGAGAAAACATTGAAGACGAAGAACGTGCAGGTTGGCCCTTGGAGGTGCTCACTCCTGAAAACATTTCTCTTGTGGAAGGAGAAACTATGGAAGACTGGCGGTTCAAAGTTACAGAAAAAGCAACAAAGTTGGGATTTTCTAAAACAACAGTCCTTCGAATTATTCATAAACATTTAATAATGAATAACGTTAGTGCCTAGACTTCTTTCCTCACTCCAAAAGCAGCAACGAGTCCACTGTTTTTGGAGCTCTGCCGTGGCAACAACAGAGAAGTTCTGCAAATCATTGTTACAGGGGATGAAACTATGGTCCTCTACTATGATCCCTTGTCCAAAAGATATTGAATTAATGGAGTGGCATAAACCTGGCGAAGCACCGCCTCTAAAGGCCAAGGTTTTTCAGTCAACCAAGAAGATCATGGCCACAATCTTTTGGCACTGTGAAGGAAAACTCTTCATTGACTTCAAGGAGAGGAACATCACAGTAAATGGGGAGTACTATGCTGGCCTATTGCACAGACTACGTGCTTCCAACAAAGAAAAAAGGCCAGGAAAGCTGAATGGTGATGTGCACCTTCTTCATGACAAAATGCCTGTGCACAGAGTTCTTGTGGTCAGTCCTGGTGGTGCAGTGGTAACCATACTTGCCTTCTAAACCCAAGATCGAGGGTTCAAACCCGGCCAGGATCGATGGATTTTTCGGGCGTAAAAATCCTAAGTATTGCTTCCTTCGAAAGGGAAGTAAAGCCGTGGGTCCCGTGTCATACATTTACGGCACGAGAAAGAACCTCAAGTCTGAAAGAAGAGGCTTCTAAGCAAAATTTATCGCCGTGAATTGAATGGGGACGCTGACGACCTGAGATGTTAACGAGCGTCAGTAAATAAACCATATCAAACAAAAAACACAGAGCTCTTGTTGCACGCTTCACTCCATTTACCCCACTACCCTTATTTATAAGGAATTCTCCCACTATTACTCTTCCTTCCACTTCTATACTTTCATCTTATCCAACCAAGTCTCAATCATTACTATCATGTTTCCTATTTTAAATACTTCAAATATTTCACCATTTATTAATTTCAACCTTAAACCCCCTAAATTGCATAATATCATCTTCAATCCAGCTCCTATCTTGAACCACTGAATTTCTTCAACTTTGTTCTATACCTCATTCTTCTTTCGTCTGCAGCCACATTCTCACTATCAGCTAACTCCAGTAAGCTACCCTCAGGAGTTGACACTACTTTATACCCATTGCCACTACCACATACTCTTCTCAGCTGATGATAAGGCCTTTTCTTCCACTCTTTCCCTATTGTTTAGTCTGCTACATCTCCTTCTTCCTCTCCTCTCCCAGCCCGCCACATGCTTCTTGTCAGTAAATCTGCTCTTCTTTCCTTATGTCCAGACACCACAATGCTTGTTTGCAAATCCTTTGCTGAATCGCCATTTCTCGATACCTGCTCTTTTGTATTTTGCCACTGACTCATATCCTGTTTCTTCCCATTGATCCATAGTTTCATAGCTTTTACATATATTTCTTTTTCCCTCTTCTCTGGCCTGTTTCATTTTCTTTGGTAATGAATTCTTAGCATCCCTCTCTTCTTTGTTCTATGAAAATTCCCATTCCTTTCAATTTCCTTGCATCGATCAGAATTGACCATTTAAATGTATTCATTGCTAATCTCCATTATTGGTCTGGATTTGTTTCCTCTTTTTCCAATTCAAAGCAAGTCACAATTTCCCACACTGCTAATTTCATCTTCAAACCTTTCTCAAATATCTCAACTATTTTCAGCAATTGCTACTCTCTGTGCTCTTCCACTCCAAATACTATCAACTTTTGTCTTAACTTTGCTTCCATTTATCTCACCAACTTCTGTATTCTTTCTTTATACATGTGAAGCTCTTCATTCTTATGTAATATGTAGCATGCCTTTCGCTTTTTCTATTTTATTGTCCAAATTCATCTCAATCCTCTTTTCTATTTTTTCAGATTGACTATATTTTCTGAGATAATTTTCAATATAGTTATTATCTGGGTTACATCTTTAGGGCTTGGATTCAATTTGATGCCCCCAAATATCAACATTATGGCTAACAACCACAAATGCTTCTTCATTAGCATCCCTTACCTTTGTTACTCTTTCTTCTGCTAGCATACCTTTCAATTCTGGACCGGTATATTTCTAAATTATCACCCATCTTCCCAAGCTCTATACCATAGAGAGCATCATACACACATGTCCTCTCGCTGCTGCTACTCATGCTGAATTCCAAGGAAACTAGTAGGAAGTTTCAAATATTCTCCAACATCCACCAAACTTGTCAAAGTCATACTTAAACATCTTCTCTACAATAACACTGCCTAATTCAAGATGAACTTACACTATGTTCTCTTTGAGAACAAAAGAGAATCATTGTATTTGCATTCTCTAATCTTATACTTCCAGATTACACATTTTCAATCAAGCAACACTCACCATAAGTTCATTTATGCTGGCAGTGTCTGAAATGATAAATTCCTACTGGAATTTCAGAAGACAGTGATTCAGCTACGACTTCAGATAGTTCTTTTACAACAACAGAGGGTTTTCTTTCCATTCTTTATTTATTTTCCTCATTATTGCTCTCTTTTAAGCTCCTACTCTGTCCCACTGCTTCTTGAGTTCATCAATCACTAATTGATTGCTTGATTGATTAATATACTAAGGAACACTACAAAATGGCAACTGTCTTATTCTGACCCCAGACAATGCCCAGGTGTTACCCTTTAAAATTGCTTCTACAAATAATATATTTTAATTACCTCAAGCCTTCATTTTGGCCAAATAATTTATTCCTCACACTGTAGTCTAGTACTGGCACATCCAAAGACATTTGTTAGTTATTAAATTAAAATAAAATGTAAAATGGAACTTGCACAGTGAAGCCAATTATATAATTGATATTATTGTATGATTCAGTTGAACTACACACTCTTAATGCTTCACTTATTTGTCATAATTATAGAACCAAATGTTCTCAAACCGGTTCTATACATTATGGCAAGTAAGTGAAGCATTAAGAGTGTAGTTCAACTAAATCATACAATAATATCATTTGTTAGTTATTTATTAGAACCTAACTACATATTGGATTATGGCTTGACACCAAAACTTATTCTTTACCAATGCCTAACTACAAAACACTAATACCCTTAATAAAATTTGATTCTTACAATCAATGAGTGCTTATCTATTGACCATATCCATTTATTTTTAACTTTGTATAGATATTTCCCTAATGATTGAATTTGTGGTCTGTCTTTAAAGATTTTTCTACATGCTATTTCTTTATTCATTTTAAACCATTTCAGTTTGAGTAAGATCAATCTCCATTGTTCTGTTCTGGAACAGTCAACAAATAAAATACGCTTTGCATCCTCTTTCTTCCAACAAACCAGACTGATCCACCTTCTTTCTGGAATGTTTGGATTTCCATATCCCTAATCTCAAGCATGCAATCCCTTCTCTTACCCTAATATTACAATTATCAATATACCATTCTCATTTTGATTCAATCTTAAAAGCTACATAAAACTCTCTTGTCATTCATTGATGTAACATAGTCTATTTTCTTAGTTGATGTTTTGAATGTTATAAAATTTGGACATTTGCACTGTCCAAATGCATAAATATTATCCTCAAGTAAATTTTGCTTATGTTATGTTAAGTTCTTATTTGCAGATATGTAAGCTGAAGTGGTAACAACATCGCATTCTTTTCTTATAAGTAAATAGCTGGATATCTTTAAAAAAAAAAAAAAAGCTTTACATTTACTTGACAATACAACACTACAGTGTTTTGTTGTCATTTTCAAAATAATTTGAAATATGTTAGTAAGAAATAAGCATTAGAAAGAGGACTGTGTAAAACAAAATTCATATTTTCATTGAAATACTTTTTCTTTTTTCAGCTCACATGATTTATAAATCTAAATACAAGAATAATTTAGTAGCAGTGAACCTCTGATTTAGATATATTCTACTACAAATGGGAATGAAACAACATTTCAAGATACCATGTCTGGAGGGGAGTGGTTGGGGGTGGAAAATGAGGAAAGACAAACCTTTTATCGTACCTGTCGTGATCTTCATAATCGCACAATCATTTTATCAGGAAAACTTCAGCACATCTTATTACAGCTTCAGGTGCACAGGTAAACTCACTTCTGATATTCCATAGCTGTATGTTTTTTTCTTTTCACCTATAATAATATTTTCACATTACTTTTTTAGCATTTTAATTAAATTAGTACAATCCCTGCAAACTGCTACTAAGTGGGATTTACATTGCACATAAGGATCCATACTCCTGCTTAGAAATCTAAAATTTCCCTTGATAAAAATGTTGAACATTGCTAAGTGCTAGACAGTCTACATTTTTATATCACTGAGTAGCGTAATGTATCTATATCTCAGTTACATTACTCCAGACATAGGCTAACCTTATTGTGTCTCATCTACACTGCTATCACCATCATAATCAAATTCAATTATATTTGTATATCTTGGAATACGGATTTTCAAAAGGAGAAGAAATTAAACAGGGAGAAAGAGGAGTTTCTTGCCATAAAAGTCATATGTCTCCAGGAAAGTTTGTCTTGTGTTTTATAGACTGAGTGTTCTAGCATTACAAAGTTAATAAAAATATTTTAAAAGATATTAGATAATTATCATGAAACAATATACCATATTTACATGAATCTAATGTGCACCTTTTTTGTCCAAATGCAGTATTCAAAAGTA
The DNA here is from genome assembly GCA_030762175.1 of Metallyticus violacea. NCBI lineage: Eukaryota > Metazoa > Arthropoda > Insecta > Mantodea > Metallyticidae > Metallyticus > Metallyticus violacea. Next base: position 79,201,103 of record CM060839.1, on the reverse strand, counting down.
TGGTGTGTATTAGATTTGAGTGCAAATCCGTTCCAAATTTTGCTGGTAGCTTCATTCAAATTTATCATTTATTATATCATAATGCATAGCTGCAATTCTCGACTTCATCACATTTATTGTTGAGCGTTTGAATAGTAGGTAGTCATGAAATGGAGGGCAAACAGAGAAGAACATCTTATGATGCTACTTTTAAGAGTAAAATAATTCTTTATACTGAAAAAAATGGTAACAGAATGGCAGGAAGAGAGTTCAATGTAGCTGAGAGCAAGGTTCACTTGTGGTGGCAACAGAAATTGGCATTATTTGCAACTAAAGCTAGCAGGGAAGAAATTCATTGGTCCCAACAAAGAAAGACATTCTAACATTGAAGAAAAAGTTTTGGAATTCATAGACTTATGACGCCATAAGAAATGTCTTTTTGTTTTTTGACCTATGCCAACTGTCTTGGCAACAACACGAGTGATGAATTTTGTCCTATGTGCTCCGAGATGTAATAACAGTCCACTTATAAATTCCATGTTATGAAGCGGACATGCTTATCTCTAAGATGCCATACAACAATGCTAAAATCTTTTTTTTTTATGATTTTAAGTTCCAAATTTAGGGTGCACATCACATTCAATGGTACATTGGATTTGCATAAATATGGTATTAATGCTACTTAATGCAGTCACATATATTAAGTAAGAAAAAATTTGCAGTTATTTCATTATGAAACATCCTTACATTTGAAGTAACAATGTTCTGATTTGGATACTCTTGAGAGTGTTCATGCAGTGATTGTTTTGTTAACATTATGGTTTGCTGAATGGCAGTAGTAAAGCTTGTGTGAGTTTGTCAATTAGTTGCATTATTTCATTTTGTATTAATTAAATGTAAAGAAATTGAACTATAATGCTTACAATCTAAGTTTTTTTTTTGGGGGGGGGGAGAGAAGACTATAGGATGAGGAAATTGAAATTAAAAACTGGATAGACCAACTGCAAATATTAATTTGAGTTAAATTGAATTCAAAACACAGGAAGTATACAATGCTTTCTGTAGAAACAGACTTCATTCAACAGATTCCAGACTTTATTTAAATGATATTGAACAAGTATGCTGCCATAAAAACCTGAAAAATGGATGTTTTTTGTTTAGGTGCGCTACTGACATATTTTTTATTAAATTCTCTCTCTCTCTTTGTTGTAGCCAAGATTTATATTATAAGCATTAATTCTAGTTAATAATATTCTAGAAGTTTTGCGATCTATATTCAACTATAGTAGTAGTAAAATTAGCACCCTATGCTGCAGCTTATACTGTGTGCTCATTCCTCCCAAGAGAAACCATAATACTCATCTTAATTAGGATGTTGAAAACAATAGGATCTTTATTGAATGAAACTGGCAAGCATCACACTTCTTATTTGGTAAATGTGGAAGAAGACACTGGAGCTTATCTGCAGCAACCTCCTCAGAATCCATCATTGTTTGTTACAGCAGGTAGGATACTCTTTTTCCATATGTTAAACAGCATACGGAAACAAAACTCAGGCCATACAAGATCACTGCATTCACAAGTATCAGGAGCCAGTTACACATAGTTCTTGACTTTCATTATGTACCTACCTAACATCACACGTTTCACAGAAGAGATTTGGTGCTACCAATCTGGATACATAAATTTCTAAAATACAAGCATATGCTAGTTATGAACAGCTCTGCATCTGCAGAAAGTTGTAGTTTGGCCTGCAGCATTGGAAAGTCTAATAGTGGGCTCTATTGTTTTTCTAGATGCAGTAATTAAAGATTTGTAATGCATTTTTGACAAATTTGTTCAGTAGAGGATGGCATTGAATTCAATGAATGAAATTTGTCAAGTGTCACTTGAGTTGGTTGGCTTAATCAGAAATTTATTTCACAAGTGATTAATATGAAGAATTTATGGCTTCCTAGATCACTCAAACTAATGTCATCAAATTATTCTTAGGGACTTATCAGAAAGATTGTCTTTATCAAAATTGGTCACAATTTGAAGATGAAAGTCATCACCAAAATGAACAATTACAACAAGAGTAAGCACTTTTTGCAAAAGTCCTTTGGAAGGTAGTTGCATGCTTGCAGCTGCCACAAAACAAAATTATATCAGTTTAAAAACCACCCATTTTATAAGAATCATTCTGGATTTTAAGAATTCCTCTCACAGTGCTATTATATGTAGCCTATTATTTATGTAATTTATAAATTTCTACCATCCTTTGTGACATATCCTTAAAAAACTCTGTTTAACCTTGTCAATGTCCTTGATCTGTCCTAATTTATCTATGTATATCTTGGCCTCCTCTATAACAGTATATTTCAGTGTTTTTCTGGTCTGCCTCTAGCATGACTGCCTTTGTAGTAACATTTGTTACAACTTCTAAATTGTTCATTTTAAATGGAATATTTCTTTCCATTCTTACAAAAACACAATTTTTATTTAAGTGGTGGTTTTGCCTGCTAGTAACATTTTATTTTTAATGAAGTTATATAAGCCACCAGTTAGCCTAACTTGCTGTTGGAAAGTTGACACCATTCTTATAAAAAATTTGAGTTCAAATAGTCTACATAGGCCAGTTAGAGTAACTTCAAAATTGGTTCTGAAAGCCCAGAATTTCACCTTAAAACAATTTCTCAACTATGTAAATTATGTAAAATAATGAATATAAACTAAGCTTCTGTAAGCTTAGTTTTAAAGTTATATAATGCTTTATTTTCAATTTTTTACTTTGAGATTATATTGAATAAAATTACAAAGGTAAAATATTTACAAGCATGTACAAATATGAGTGAATTCATTTTTTAAAATGCAGAATTCTTTAGGTTTTTATTCAAAACATGAAGGTTTCATATAGTGTATGCATATATTAATATATATACATTTTTTAAACAGTAAGTCCAAAGTTGAAATAAAAACAACTGACTCGGTGAAAGATGAAGCAGTAGATCCAGAAGAGCTAAAAGTGACATCAGAAGCAATGCAGATAGTAGTTGATTCATTCAAGAGTTTAACTCATCTAGAAGTGCCTTTGGATAAAAGATCTTCAAGTAAGATGATATTTATTATCCTTATTTTTCCCACGGTAATCTGTTGAGCTAAATGCAAATTATAAAAATACCTATCCACCTATCAAAACTTTAATCACAAAGGGTTTCATCAAAAAAGAAATACAATACAATAAAAGGTTACATTAGTAATCATAAACTCATCAATGCAACAATAAGGTTTACTGAGGAGCCAGTTATTCAGGTAATTTACTCTTATATGTTTGCAATGAAAAATTTCTTGCCATAATTGACAGCTTGTCAAATGTCTAACTCAAATGCAGATAGGCCATTATGAGTTAGTATTATTGTAAACTCAATATAATCATCTGTGCTAGAGTTATATATTTGTAAGATCAATAACAGCTACCTACAATGATTGGAAAGTTAGTAGCATTTTTCAATAGCTTAGAAGGTTATTGCACAGAAACTATTTCTTATTCATTTTTAATGCAATGCATAAAGAATTTTCTCACTATTTAATGGTTCAATTTATAGTTGTACAAGGGTCACTCTGAAAGTTTTGAGAATGGACAACAAGGAGTTGCCAGTGCAGATTTTCCTAGCTTTAGATTGAAGTTTAGGTAGCAACATGTGCAAGCCTGAGTGCGCTCCAACAAAGTGTGGTGTCTGCACTTCTGTGCATGTGTATGTGGATGTTGCTGCATCAGATGCTAGAATGGATTTTAAACGAGAGCTTTTCCATTCTATGATTTACTAAGACTTTAAAGTTGGTTTAGGAGTGAGAGAGAAAACACCTTGAAAGATTGCATCATGCATTTGAGGATCTTTGTGCTTCATAATCCTTTATTTATTGATTGTTTGCAGAATTTAAGAAAGGAAGGGATCCCAGCATGGCCTGCTACAGCAACAACAGATGAAAATGTGATGAAAGCAGAATATATGCTGTGGAAAGATCACTGCTGTGCTATTATCAGATTTAAGAAGCCATAAATATTGAATTGGCAGCAATAGAAACAATCCATAAAGTAAAACTGTGTATCAGTAAGTTCTGCAGTCATGGATCCCTCACACTTTATAGATGAGCAGCAAAAAGCTCATATGAATTAATGCCAGAAAATGTTGGAAAAATTTTATGGAGGAAGATCAAAAACATAAATAAATCATAACATGTGATATACTAGTTTGATCCGGAAACTAAGTGACAATCATCAGTGTGGGTCTTCCTAAGAGAAGATCTCCAACAAAAACAAGATAATCGTTTGATTATTGATTATATTTTAAGGGGTGCAAAACAGCTATGGTCATTAGCGCCTAAGAGATAATCATGAAGTGTTAGCAAGAAGATTATCTATTCTTTCTTCTCAGATAGTGACCACATTATAAAAGTTCCATTTGAGATAACTGCGAGATGGTACACCCAAAATGCCTGCATTTCGTTCAATGCGCAAAGAATGAAGCAACCAAATACTGGTCTGCATAAAATCCTGTTGCACCACAACCCACCTCAGCACTAACTGCACTGGAAACAATTTCTGCAGGAATCAGGAGTCAAATGTTTACCCTATCCTCCCTACAGTCCAAATTTGGTCCCATGCAACTTTGTTCTATCTGCCAAATCAAATGGAAAAAGCATTTGCACTCTATCCAAAGAAGCATGGTGTTCAGCATTTACAAAATGGTTTGAATGGATGAGTTGTTGTAAAGAATGTAATGGAGAATATATTGAAAAATGCAATGGTTAGAATTCATTTTTTAAATGTTATTGCTTTCATTTTCAAAACTTTCAGAGTCACTCTCACAGAGATTCATCCATTAATATCATGAGTTGCAAAATTAAATTTTGGATAAAACATAGATAATAATAGAATACAAAATGTCATGAGCTGGTGAAGATTATTCACCATTTACAAAATGTTGAACACTGTAGATGGTTAAATATTGTTGTAATAATTTTTTAAAATGTTTATAGTTATCACCAGATCAATTTTCATAGCAAGTGCATTGTAAAAAATTAACTCAATTATAAATGACATAAATACAACTTTAAGGAATTCTTGATTAATAAAGGAAAGCCTTTAAATATTTATTTCATGTTTTATAGCACAGTCTCTCCAGGCTGTATAGTATATAGGTACCCAAAACCGAATGAAAATAATTAGAAAATACAGAATTAACCCGTATTACTCCATTACAATGATATGAAGGAAATTGAAGATCTGATGCAAACATATTTGTAATGGTATTTAGGTGGTGTCGACTCTTCCTCTCTCTCCAGTAGTCAAATGGTTCGTGGTTCAACTCCAACAGCAAGAACACTTCCAATTTGTAGTTTCAAGATGAAATACTGGAAGGAACTCTTGTGGCAAGACAGCATAACGGTGGCATACCTTACATCCCAAGCAGTAACTGAAATTCTCTCTCAATGCCATAATGTTGCTCAACAAAATCATAATCATATGGCCCTTGAAAATGTTTTCAGGTAAGTTCTTAACATGAAAATGTAATTTGCTTGTTGTTATAGAAAATCGCTTAAAATAATACCTACTCAGTTATGCTAACAAGTAATTTTTCACAAAAAAAAATTTCCTTAAATTGTGTCTGTGACATAATTATGTAGTATCCATAAGTGCCAGAAAATTCAAATTATAAATGTATGTGTAATGTTTTGATTAAGCTGAATAATTTTGTTTTCTCATAGAATGGATAGATTAATTTAATTAATGAAATAATCCTGTAATATATGATTGATTTTCTTGTAGCAATAATGAATATATTTAGACACCATATTTGCAATCTATACGAGAATCAACTTTAATTTCTTTGGTGCTGCACAATTGGCTTCTGTCTACTGTTTTGACTGCTGTTTTAATTATGGCATGTAATGGTGCATCTAAGTCTCATCCATAGTTATAAATTGATGCCAAAATCAGTTCTATTGCTGTTAAAACACTTCAAATGCTACTGTGATATTTTCATATGAATGCACTTTTAATCTGCTGTTAGAATTTGGAGCAAAGAATTTTTGCATATACTTCTTCATGTAAAATATAATCATGCTCCCTTGAAATACCTATAGCTGCAGTAATTCCACACACTTTAATTTGCAAGTCATTTAATACCATATACTGTATTTTTTCAACGAATTCTGTTTTTATTGCACTTTTTTGACATTCTTTACAAAATCTTCAAGGATGGTATGACCACATTTTTGACCAGTGAAAACAGAGAAGAGTTACCAAAAACTTTTATAAATTTGGCAACAACTTTCATTGGCATTAAACTATCTTTTACAATAATAAATTTGATCCATTTTATTAAATACCCAAAAATTCTGGTTTAGAAAGATGTATTAAATAAATTATTTGAAACAATAACTTGATGCTTAATTAATGCTTAATGCAGTGTAGCAATGTTAAAAACAATATCTTGCCAATAATTACATTTAAGGCAAGGCCCAAAACTTTTCTGATGGCCCTCATAGTATATGCAAAAAACCAAGTGCTCTTGAGGAAGAATAAATGATGTTTGTATTTAAATTTAGTAAAAAGGTTAACTCTATATTATTTGAGGGAAAGAAGGTATGAGGAAAATCTTGATCAAAAATGTCAACTAAACATCTAAATATAAGCTCATGCTATATATATATATATATATGTGTGTGTGTAGCCTGAACTCTAATAACTGTGCAACTAATTTGCTTCTGTCATGCACACAGATTATCAAGTCTATACAATGAATTGCTTACACTCAGTGAGCAAAATAACAAAGGAATTGCCACCTCATGCCGAAACACTTGTCCAGCATTGCTTCATCCACTAAGAAAGTTATCCATCACCAAAATTTTACAGGTATTTCAAGTACAAAGTTGCATTGTTTGTTGTTCTAATTATTTTTCTTTTTTTATTCTCCTTGGTGTGTGTGTGCATGCATGTGGTGTATAAACATCTGAATCTTCAAGAAAATATATTATTTAACTACAAGTGGTCCCGTCTTATGGATGGTTCAACTTATTATGATTTGCTTTAAAATTTTTTAACTTGATGATGTGAAAGTTTATTTTGAATTTTTATCTTTTCCTGTGCAAATGATAGAATGAAACAGAAAAAGGATTTGTGTTTTATATTATTTTGTACAACTGTGTTGTTATATTTAGCATATGTTCAATGTTTAGTAAATTAGATGTACTAAATGTATTTTCAACTTCTGTTTTTTTAATTTACAGCAAATTCTGGAATTAAACAATCTCCCAACATATTATGCTCTGTAGTTACTTCAGAAATGACTTATTTTTAATAGTATCAAAATTTAGAGAAAAATACAGTTATACCATCACCAACTCATGTTCCCTATTTCATTAAAAGAAAAAGCATGTTGTAACATATTTGGAGCTTTTGTTTCAAACATTACAAATTTAACAGGTTATTACTACACTTTTTATTCACACATAATTAACTTATTAATAGACATTGGATTTGTATGCAAATGCATATTTAGTTTGTTTTATCTTTTGATATAGAATTAAGTTGAGCAATATGTTTTATGTTCTTTTGTGCTTGTATGTAAAGTTGGTTGGTTTCTAGTGGCCATTGGGGATGCTGATATTTATAGCTTCCCAATAAAGAGCTTCCAAATTTTTTTTCATTTGCTTGTTGCTATCTAGTTAGCTGCATTTCACTGCCATGGGTGGCCGAGGTCATTAAGGCATGGACATAAGTAGGAGGTCTGGGTTCAAATACTGCCAGGACCATCCTCCCTGACTGAGGTTTTTTCCAGGTTTTCCTCAGTCCTCATAAATGGCAAATGCCAGGGTGGTACTTAGGCCTGGAACGATTCCTTCCTTAAAAATAAATCCTCTCCCAATATATCATTTCATCTCATGTATCTTCAGTGTCCATCACCTGTGGTGCCTCTGTAGCAAAAACAGGCATTAAACACTATTAATTAGCTGCATTTCAGTAGATGTTTTTTGTTTAAGATAATATTCTCGTCCTTACACAGTGGGCAATGGCTGTCCTTGATTAATTTCATCCTGAAGAGATGTCCTGATAGGAAATCATGCGCAACAATTAAGCGGAATTGGGCAACTCCAATTTTTCTTGGTTTCAATAAAAGATGTTTGTAAGTTTTAGTTTAATATTTTGTTGTTCTTACTCAGTTATCCCTTTATGAGTTTCAACTTAGAGAGAAATTCTAGTTTAAAAGGTGGTGGTTTTAATTTCATGGTGGCTCCTTTTTTGTTAAAGTTTATAGTGCATATAATTGCACATTGCCAATGTTGCTGCATATTTCATTATTTTTCCATGTATCGAACATATAATATTATATTTTTAAATTTTAAAATTAATATTTACTATGGAGACACCCATAAGGAGCCTCTCCAATGCGGATGGAACAAAATCACGTGATGTTTATGGGGAATTCCTCTTTCTATTTTTCTTATCTATATTGCATCACCATGAAGCTCAAACCTGGCCTGCTAATCAAATGTGTTCAGTTTATTGTGAGGCAGGTTCTGCAAGGTTAAGGTCATGTTATAATGCTGAAAGAAAAGTTGTCTAGAAGTTTGCTTTTAAAACATTGGTTCAGAGAATGTGGAGAGTCAGATTTCACTATAGACAATAAAGTTATTTACTGTGTCATGTGCAATAAACAAGTTGTAGTTGATAAAAAATTCAGTTAACTCAGAACATAATCTACCAACCAGCAAATTGCAAACCAACAGAGAAAAAATACATACAAATAAATATTACTGACACAAGTTCATTCAACTTCATGAAAGAATGAATTTTGCAGTGATTTATGTGAAGGTTTTAAAACAACAACATACTGTGAAATTCATTCAGCTACCACAAGTTCCGCAGTTTCTGGAAAAATATTGTTATAATAATGTTATTCCTGACGAATCTACGCTGAGAAAAAATTACCTGAACAACTGTTACCATGCAACAATTTTGGCAATTTGAGACCATTTAAAGGATTCAATCGTGCATAGGGTAGTAGACGAAACTACAGATACCTGTAGCTGTCATATGGCAAAATTTTTTGTAGGGAAACTATGTGAAGATGATCCAGGAAAACTGTACTTGATTGCTTGTAGGGTTTTAGAAAAAACAAATTGTTCTACTATAGTTTGCTTTGTGAATGACACTATGAAATTACTTTGGCAGAAGGAGGCAGTGAACATAAATTTTGGATTCTGCTTTCAGATGCTGCAACTTACATGTTAAAAGCTGTTTTAGCATTAAAAGTATTTTGCCCCCAAATCATTCATGTTACATGTTTTGTGCATGCACTTTAGAGTAGAAGAAAAGTTTTCCTGATGTGAACAGTTTAATATCCAGCACCAAGAATATATTTGTTACAGCTCCATCCAGAGTTGGTGCTTACAAGAAAAATTTCCAAACTCCCATTACCGGAGCCAATATTTATATGTTAAGGTACTTGGATTGAACCTGCTCTTTTATTCAGATAATTTCAATGCTACGAAAGAATTTGTTAGTACACTGAATCCAACTAACCCTTTGTCAATTCAACATTCTCAGAATATTTTTAATATTGAGTATTTGCAAAGGGACTTGGATGTAATCAAGGCACATTTCAAAGTTATAGGCTGAAGTCACACACACAAAATTCTTTTGCAAAAATCTGGTCTGTCTTTACATGAATCTTTAATCAATTCTCAAAGAGGTTTAGGGTAAACTTTAAAGTATGCAGGAAAATTAAGCAGTAAATTGTGCAGTGTTTTAGAGAGAAATCTTGACATTAAAGTTTTGTGTTCTGTGGATAAATATCTTCAAGGTGAAAACTTAGTACTTCCTGAAGAAATTCCCCCAGAGTTAGTGCTTTAAATTTTGCCCAATAAAATTTTGGCTGGAAAGGTAAATCTTATAGTTATAAATATGTTGCTGGAGTGCTTGCATAAAAGTTATATTAGCTATTAACCTCCTCTGGCTGTCCCACCTGCCCACCTAGGCAGTGCATTACTTATATAGCCACAGGCTTCCCTTACTAGTGACAATTGCACCCCCTCCAGGGCAGATTTAAGAATGGGCAACATAACTGGAATTCTAGCGTAATTCTAGTGAAAACTTGGAAAAAATGAAATTTGCTATTAATTCATTTACGTACACACTAACCTAAACCTAAGCTCAGGTAAATCCTAGAAACCAGTGAACCCAGTGGTTTGCTGCAGCGAGCTAAGGCCTATGCTCGCCACCTTTTCATAAATATAAATTATAGCAGATTGCATGTTACTATGTTAGAGCTTAAATCATTGTAGTGGTGGCAAATTTTCTTTAACTTCAGCAAAATGTACATAACATCATCTAGCAACAGAAATCATAAGCAACTAATCATGATAAACAAAATAAGTGAGTGCAACAAGAACCTAAGTGCTGAATGAACTCTTCAGAACAATTACCAGTATGAGCTTAAAGTTAACAATTTTAGTGCATGCTTAATGCATATTTTAAAAGATTTTGATAGCATAAATGCATGCATATTTTAGTTACTTTTAGTGCACACAAATCCAATGTCTACTTATCAATATACAAACATGAACCAAAAAAACTTGTGTACCGTGGACTAAAACAGGTTATAAGTAATGTTTTTATACCAGAGAGGTGCTAAGAAATTAGCAGTGCCTATTGCCTACACAATATTAAAGCTAGAATTACAAATAGTGAGCCAAAAAGATCCAGTTTTGCCCTCTACAGCCATTAGAAATATTCTTAATTTGTTTCACAATTGGTATATCTGTCTTCAAACCAGTATATGGAACTGACCTAAAACAGACTTATAATTTCTTTGAAGCTTATATCTTCAATACTTATAGTCTACAGTTTGTTAACCAAATTGTTCTTTAAACTGATGTCTTGGCTTGATTTTCTAGTGCAATTATTGAGAACTGGTATAGAACTTAGGCCATCAAAATGCCCTCAATGCAATCAAGTACTTAAGAGGGCTAATAAAAATTTAACATGATTTTCAAATGTAATGCAAATCTCTGCAGTTTATATCTTAATCAGATACACATGGATCTATTGCTTATGAATGAAGAGAATTATTTCTATATATAGAGCATAATTTGTATTTTTTATTATGGCTTAGAAAGAATTTTTTGTAATAACAGGGTTTTTTTAATTATTTATTGTCACTTTGACAGCATTGGTCTTCTCACAATATCTGTAGATTGTGGACTGAATGCTATAGGTGTAAGTCTGTAGGGATGAAAGAAATGAAATGGATTACTGAAGCAGCAAATAATTTTGGAGTCCTTGGCACCTTAAGGCTATCTGGCATTCACTTTCCAGGATAAGGAAATATTTAAAAAAAAAAAAAAAAAAAAAAAAAAAAAAAAAAAAAAAAAAAAAAAAAACCTTACAAACCAAGACCTTCAGATTAGTAGTTGCAAATGTTACCACTAGACCATGCAAGTGGATGATGTTCTGATGTATATTTTTAAACATTCAAAGAAAAGTTATTATAATGATGTTTCAGTTTTCCTATGATCATTAAGATCATTAAAAATGTAGTGGAATCTGTCCCTACAGATTATTCATTATTCATTAACATACAAATTAATGTGTCTAAACAAGAGCATTGTTTTTTCCCTACCTCTTACACTACCATTTGACTCCAATGAGATTTGGATCCACTTCCTGATCAACTGTTCACAGAGTCAGATAGGTACTAATTTCAGAACAACACAAAGTAAATAATACTACAGTTTTATAAATGACAAATACAATCAAATTCAGATTTACCTGGTTCCTTGGCCCATAATGTAATATACAATTGCCAGCCTTTTCTCTATTTGATGTTCCAGGACACTGATACCATTTTTTGAGATTCTTTATGTATAAGGTTGAATTTTTCTCCATTCAATATTCTAGTAAGTTCATAGTTTGGAACAAAAGTTAACCTGGGTATGTTCTTGATGATGGGACTTCCTGTATCCTGAAAGCAAAACAAGTTATATAAATCACAGTCATTGTCATCAAGGCATTATTATCATAATTATAAATGTTATTTTATTAATGAAAGGATAAGGATGATGGTGATGATGGAACCAAGCAGATTATATACTTGACAAACGAATCAAATTACATTTGCCACAATGTATAGTGAGGTTATTTGAGTTACAGGCCAGCAGAATAAAGCTGCATACTGTGAGAAAACAGTTGTCAAGGGAGACATATAGCATGTGCTTGAAGGGAGTTTGAGGAGGCTTTGTCAGCTAGTGGTTGTGTGTTCACGTGTTACTTGGTGCTTTCATTGTGCGTAAATTGGGTTCTAATTTCCACTATATAAATACAGTCTTGAAGAATGGGATTTTATATATGACACACATGCGAAAACGGACTCTTGTAGAGAAGTGCTGAGCCGATTTGCAAGAAAATATTCTGGAAATCATGTTCCATGTAAAGAAACTGTTAACCATCTTGTTAAAAAGTTACAAGAAACAGAATCTCTCAATGACAGGTTCCAAACCACTGTGTTCTTATGGATGAAAAATGGAATTTCCTATGCAGATACCAGATGTATTGCTGCTGAGAGAGATAATTTTCAACATCTCTTATAATATAGGTTAGAAATACAGTACCATTTTATGCTTTTAGTGAAAATGTAAATACAAAAATAAAAATATAGCCTTAGGCTTGGTGGCTCTTTCCTGTTACAGTGGCTGCACTTATCTAGTAAACACCATGCTAAGGTGGCCAATAACTCAAATAACCTCACTGCAAGACACTTAATTTTGTGTTTTTAATTTAGCAGCAATTTAGTAAATTTGTCTAATAATTCTATAATAAAAATGTTATATTCAGAAAAATTTAATATTAATGACCTATATGTTTTAAAAATAACGTTAGATCACTGAGTCCATAATTTCAAGCACAAATAATAAATCATATTATAATATTTGTAGTTTTATTTACCACACTTTCATTTACATAGGTTCATTGGAAAGTCAAATTAATGTACTGGTCAGTTTTATTAATAAACATTAACCTATATTGAAATATTCAATACCTATGAAACCTTAAGAGGTAGGTAAATATTTTCACACTTATGTGATCATGCACATTTTATCTTATCTTTATAATGTACTATGTCATTTTTATTAAATTTTTAACTCCGTTTTCAAAATGTTAGCACATGCAAATGAAAAATAATACCTGTATTCTATTACCTTGGTTACTAATACAAGATTTTCAAATTTTCATACACTGTAAATATACATCATAATGCATGTGACAGAAGAAAATTATAATACTATCTAGTGACCATACTTAGCAGTTTTCCTTTTTAATCATTTTACAGCATAATATTCATGACCTTTAATATCACACAGGCTATATGTTAACATAGAGGAATGCTCTATTCATTATTATCATCACATGCTGTACTAAGCTGCAGCAGTGTCAGAGAGCTTAACTTAATTAACTTCAATATTTATTTAATGTATTTATATTTGTATAAATATTCACCACTAAATTACCTCAAATATTTAGTCCATATATATGTTATGTACAAGTTGTTTTTGAGTGTCTCTTGTCTCATTTATCAGTTACTTATATTTTGAAATTCTTCTTTAATTATATTACATAGATAATAGTTTTTCTTTAATGTGAAGGAACTCTATTGAGTTTCTTCAGTGTGTTTTAAGAATGTATACAGCTTAAACTCATTTAAGTTGCACAATGGAATGTGAGAGCTAAGAACTTCTTAAGTAACTGCTCAAATAGAGTGCAAGTATGAAAATGAATACACACATTTCCTCATAAACCCAAGATTGGGGGGTTCAATCCAGCAAGTTCAATGGATTTTTTGGGGTCTAAAAATCCTAAATATGACTTCCTTTGGGTAGGAAGTAAAGTTGTGGATTCCATGTCATAGATTTACGGCACTTAAAAGAACCTCAAACCTGAAAGAAGAGGCCTATGAGCAAAATTTATCGGTCATTTGATGCCCTGAATTGAATGTGATCCTGATGAGAGATGTCAAAGAGCATCCATAAATAAACCAAATAAATAAATACACACACATATTTATTCTAGTAGAGCTCTAATCCTAACACACTAATGAGTCTAGTACATTCAAATTAAGAAAAAAAAAATGCAAAATCTAATAGTTTTTATTAATAACTACATTACCTATATATTTAATGACTTTTTAAGATTCTGGCCCAGTTTCGAGCAGAGAAATGTTGCTGTTCATTGGTGGATGGCTTACTTGAAACATACAGATCTATAGCTAGAGGTCAAACCCCTTCTTACACAGATATAGAGGGCAATGAATTTACTACACCAGAAAATTCAGACAACTCAAGCCTTGAGGTATACAGGTATGTTTTAAACTTATGGCAGTATATGAGTTAAAAAATATGCAGTAATTAATGCATAATCAAAATTACCATTTTGCATGTTCAGCACTGCTGTTTTTCTCTTTTCCCTATTTTATTTTTATAAATTGTCATTAATGTAGTGCTAGATGACTGTCATAATATCAGTTTGTTTCTTCTCAGGGCTCTCACACGTCACATGACTCCTCCATGCACAAATGCAGTGTTACCACCAGTGGAAAAAGTAGGTGAAATAGTTAACATTGGAAAAGAAGACATATTGACATTGCATACACATTTAGTGTACAGCTCAGGATTAGAACATTTACTTATAGAGGAAGAAACACATTTGGCTGTTTTGCTAAGCGTGGCAGCTCGAAGTGCACCTGAACTTCTTGGTCACGGAGGTATCAAGTCTTCTCGTAACTCAGGTATGTACTTGAAGTTGGAATGCAGTATTAATATTTGGTTTCACATATTTGTAGGCATTCTTGCAATTTAAAAGATTACTACCTTAATCACTCTTTTACTTCTAATTAGAAGAACTATTAAAAGAGGAGCAAGAACAAGTGTGAATCTTTTAATTTCTTAATTTGCTTTACTTGAAAAGAATTGAAGCATCTAGCATTTAAAGCATCAGCATATTAAAGTCTACAATAAGAAAATTAAAATTAATAAATTATTCGTGTAGCAATAGACTTATCAAAATATGCAATAAAATTTTATATTACAATACTGTTTCTCCCAGGATTGCCTCACGTGTCCAAGCAAGTAAGAGCTAAGGTCATTGAATACTACCAACAAGTCTTATGGGGAGAAGTAGGAGCTTATTCTGAGCATATACTACTGTGGTGGAGCACAGGACCTCTAGTTGGAACTTTGTCAACAGAAAGCTGCCAATTACTTTGTGACTGGCTACGATCGCTAGTGACAGCAGGTAAAATGTAATGAAATAAACTCTATTATTCCTCTTATGCATCTGGAAACCATGAACCCTTAGAGTTAAGATTAGGACTAAAGTCACTCCACATTTATCCTCTGGGATTATTTCCTCTGAGGGATATTTGAATAGCACACTGATTTATTACCCTGGGCATGATAGAATAATGAAAAAAACGTTCTATTGCTACTGCTGCTAAGAATGAGGGATTGAATGCCAGATCATCCATTCAGTAGCCAAGTGCCTTATCACCTGAGCTACTCTGGAAAATTTTATTTTTCCCTAACATCTTTGAAACTTTATCCAAAACTCAGTTTCAGATAGTCCAAAAATATTTTTATTAAAATTTTCAACTCTCTTATTGAAGAAACACCCTAAACCACTACATACAATAGGTGCTGCAATTAAAATTTGTTTAAGAAAATAAAAAAGACACATCATTAAAGGTAATTTTAAAATATTATTTAAAATATGAACTTATACTCTTGAATTAAAATGTTAGAACATTCATCATTTGAATATCTGACATTCTGAAACTGCAAAATATCAATTTATTTGAAAATAACAACAAGGCAGTAATGTAAAAATCAGCTTTCATGCTAAAGACACTGAAGTACAATAAGTTACTTGTGATTAGATGGTTTAACAATCACATGATATACATATTTATCACTGTTTATTTTTGGTCAAACATATCAGAAAAATTTTAAATTAATTTCTTGTCAGAACTATACAATGAAGCAATTAAATTATTCTTAATTAGCTGTTGAGTCAATTTAATACTCTTATGCTCCACTTACCATTCAATTGTACAGAAAATGTTGTTTCACAGACTTTTTCCCACATCATCAGCTGAGTTGACTGCTGAATTTGTTGTTGGTTGGATGGACTTCTCAATGCAGTTCTCAACAGCTTAGCACATAGACTCATTAATATACCCATGAATTAGTTTGAATATAGCAAAGAGTACTCTCACATAATACAAATGGCAAAAACCAATGAGTACAACCAAGAAATTATAGACAAGAAAATCAAGAAATTCAAACAAGAGAAGAGACTAAAACATGTTACAACATTGCCAGCAAAAAAAGAAACTATCATTCACAAGGAATTTACTTATCATCCTTGAACCTTCAAAAAATTCCAGAAAATTCTTCAAGAGTTTGTGATGCTTTGTCCACAGTGAACAAATTCAGCCTAAATAATGTGCTCAACTCCCATGATAATGATAGAATACCTGATGAGAAGAAGCCAGGAATATATCAAATCAACTATTCGGAATGAAACAAAGTATATATTTGCAAAACAAAAAGAAGCATTGAAGTTAGGCTAAAGGAACACTGGAGAAACATCAATTACATTTAGATAGATAAATTAGCAGTTGCACATCACTTTTGGAGAGATAAATGTGATATAGAAATGGAAGTCAAATTATTGAAATTTGTAGATAGACCCTTGGAGCTGGGAATATGGGTAAACATTTTTATAAAAAAATATGAAGATAAGCTTATGAACTTCGAGATCCCAACAGAAGGCAAATTAAACCAAAAATTCCTTAAAATGTTCACGAGAGCTACACCAAGTCCATTCAACTAACTACAAATCCGGCAATGGACTCACAGCTGACAATGCAGGCAAAAGCCTGTGAAACATGTTCTGTATAATTCAATGGTAAGTGGAGCGTAAGATTATTAAATGGACTCTCTAGCTAATTAAGAATAAATGTCAGAAAAATTTAATAATGTGTGTGTGTGTTTATTTTTTTTAAATAAAGTTACATCACTGATCCCGCAATTAAGATGTACGTAAATATGTTCACATTTGTGTGATTATGCATCATTTAGCTTATTTTTATAATGTATCACTGAAATTTTATTTAAATTACAATTATTTGTAGGAGAATGGAATTTTTTTTCATATTTACAAAAATGAAAAACATGTAAGAAAATAATGCAATATCATGTTCAAAAATATCTACTTCAAATTGCAACTCAATATAATTTACTTAAATGTAAAATGGAACTTAACACAGTGAAGCCAATCATATTAATGGATATCATTGTATGATTCAGTTGAACTACACACTCTTAAAGCTTCACTTACTTTTCATAAATGTATGGAACCGGTTTCCAGAACATTTGTTCCCATCTTCAGCCATGCTAAGGTTCAACTGTCGGATCATTCGTTGAGCTGTGGGAATGTATATTCTGCTCTGGTGGCGGTGTGATAAACTTGTAGTTTATGTTTTCATCCCCGACAATGTCAAAATTTACATTTCATTTATGAAAAGTAAGTGAAGCTTTAAGAGTGTGTAGTTCAACTGAATCATACAATGATATCCATTAATCAATATAATTTATTGACCTAATATGTGATTTTTAAAGAAATTTGTATCAGATAAACTATTACCAGATTATCTGCAGAAATATGAGGATGGCAGGTCACTTTTATTATGGTTTATTTCATTAGTCTGCAGATGAATAGTTTTTATACAGATAAAATTTGTAAGCATATGAGCCAAAATGGAACCAGAAAAATTAAAATGGATTTATTGAAAGAACAAAGTCTAGAAATCTAGAAATTGTAAAAATTATAAGAAATGGAGATTGTTTGAATTTTGGAATTCACAGTAAAGAAACACACACAGAAAACTAGATAAAAAAAATGAGTTATTACCCCATTCCACGTAAATATGCAGTGTTTCACAGTTTGGCACACAGATTGATGAATATTCCACTCACAGAAGCAGAGCATAAAATAGAATACCAACAAATAATAAAGACAGCTATAATCAATGGTTTCAACAAAGACACAGTGATAAAAATGATCAAATAAATCTAAAAAACAAAAAGGGACAAGGGAAGTTTCCACACTGAAAAATGCAATAGAAGAATGCAAATTCAAAACTTTCACCTACCATCCAATTTACCACAAGTTCAAGAAAATTTTCAAAGAACATGGGATAATGTTAGCCCCAAAGAACAGATACAACATCAAGAATTATAAGGTTGCACAGTAAAAGATTCCATACCAACAAAACAGATATCAGGAATTTACGAAATAAAATGTGCAGATTGTGAACAGAGAGCTACATAGGCAAAACAAAGAGAAATTTTGAAATTCGAAGGAAAGAACATTTTAGGAATATTCGGTTTAAGCATGTGGATAAATCAGCAGTAGCAGCTCACTTTTGGACCAAAAACCATGAAATAAAACTGAAAATTAAACAGCTGAAACATCTTCACAACCCATTGGAGTTATTCACTTGGGAAAAAAATGTTATATTAAAAAATAGAGAAAACCTAATGAATTTTGAGTTTCCTCCTATGGATGAACTCAGCAATTTCCTACTTCAACCAACAGAGGCCACCACAGGAATATTCGGTTGTCTAGCCATCGTTTCGAGTAATGGCGGTTCAGTGAGCAACTGAAGATGGGAGAGATTCTCCCAAAATGCATTTTACTTTTATGTAAGTAAGTGGAGTTTAGTATAAAAAATTAATACCTAAGTTTAGGATACACTGCTATATTTTTCAGTCTAATTACTTGAGCAAAACAATCTGATTTAATAGTTAATATTTTCAATAAATATATTTTTCATAGAATGAAATTACTTATACATAGATGGATTGTTGAACTGAATTTCATAATCCTGGAATTTGCCTCCATTGATAATAGCATTTTTCTCACATAATGGTTTTTTATGATATCTTATTTATTTGTTTTATTTATGGACGTTCTTTAATGTCTCAGATATCAGCATACCATTCAATTGAGGATGTGAAATCACTGATAGATTTCACTCAGAGGCCTCTTCTTTCAGGCCTGAAGTTCTTTTTACATGCCATAAATCTACGATTCGGAACCCACAGCTTTACTTCCCTTCCTAAGAAAGTCATACTTAGGATTTTTATGCCAGAAAAAAGTCATTGTACCAGGCCAGGATTGAACCCATGATCTTGGGTCTATGAGGCAAGTATGGTTACCATTAGACTCTAGGACTGCATTTTTTTCTGTTACTAAAAGTTCTATGACATGCTGCACAACCTCAACTTAGGTATTCATTTTTACACTATCTAACTTACACAAAAATAAGATGCATTTCGGGAGAATCTCTCCCATCTTCAGTTCAATATTTATAACTGCACAAGTATATTCATCTTCATATTTATAAGTAAAACATGCTTTTACAGGAAGTAATATGAGTATATCACTTTAAAAATATATTGTATGCTGTAAGTTTTAAAATATTGCTATACTGTAGGCATCAATTAAAAATAACTACAGATTAAGCACTGGTCCAGCTCTCCTAACCCAATATCTAGTTGGAATTGAAATATTTGAGAGTTTTTTAACTTCAACTCATATTATATGATATTACAAGTGAAATTTTCCACCCGTGATACCAAGCCATTGCTTAAGTTTGAGATTTTGTAGAAATTTGATATTATTATGCTCAATCTATACTAATGAATTAATAATGATTAAGTATTTAACGTTCATTTTCTGCTTCAAGTGCTGACTGAGAACAGTACTAACTTATGAAGTCATTCAGCACCAATTTCACAAGTGATACCTGACCAAACTAAGAGCATTATGCATGGATCATCTTGCAAGAATGAACATGCTTTTTTCCATCCATGTCCAAATAGCTGCTCCAAGACTTAAAACAGAAATATTTGGCAGAGAAAAAAATTAATTTGGAACAGAACGAACATCTTTTAAATAATTTATTCATAAACATTCAGAGCTGTAAATTTTTATTTTTGGTCTTATATAAACAATAATAAAATGAATTTTCTCTTAAACAAAATATTTCAGGTGTCGTACCAGAACTTGTACTTCCAGCAATCCAGAGCTTAGTTGATGGCTTAGGTTGTCATGTGGGTGTTACTTCATGGGATCAACGTTTTAGAAGAACTTTAGTGCAGCGATATAAATTCAGTTACAGTAATCAGAAAGACAAGGTGAGAATGTAATGGGCATTAGAGAGATTGTTTCTCAAACAAATAAATAAATAAAAAAAAACTGTCATATATTTCCCCTGTTGCATCTCAGTCAAACGTTTCTCTGATTAAGGATGAAGGCCTTTGAAATCTTAATTATGCAATCATTTATTACTTGGCCAGTTAGCTTGCCACATAACAAATACTGAATGTTTTATAACCATTTAACATTTTTTAAAAAAGGTGGCTTGATGGCTGAATGGTTAGACTGCTGGTCTATCACTGACATGACCTAGGTTCAATCCCAGGGGGTATAAGTGGGATATGTGGTGGGCAAAGTGATGTCTTGTCAGGTTTACTCTGGGATCTCTCATTTCCCTTGCCATTCCTTCAGATATTGCTCCATCTTCACCATCATCTAGTATAATGTAGTCTGCCAATTTCTCAGTGCGCACATTTAAATGAATTAAGCTAGTGCCATTTAATTAAGAATTCCAGTAAGCTGGTAACCTTCACCACACCACTAAATTTAAGAAAAAAGTATGTATCCTCCTAAAAGCTAAAACGTTCGTCTAATATTTTATTGTGCACAAGATTTTCCAAAAGGTATCTGAATCTTAAAAATTTTATGACTCAATCCATGCTGAGGAGATATTTCATATATATTGAACGTGCAAATAACTTCTGAATTATAGCTGTATGAATGATGAGAAAGTTTAGAAGGCCATCTTAACCCTCTGCCCCACACATCATAGTAAAACTTTTTAGCCCTATTGATGGCATTTAATGGCAAATATTTAAGTTTGATGACTATGAATGATTCATTCATGGGTGTAGAGATTTTGAATTGCCTGGGTTCATAAAACCCCCACCAGTATTTTGAATTGCCTGGGTTCATAAAACCCCAACCAGTATTTTGAAATGCCTGGGTTCATAAAACTCCCACTAGTATGTTGAAAAAATGTACAACAATAGCAACAGCCTTCAAGAGAACTGGGTTTTCTTAGTGCACCTAAGAACATGAAAGATCATGCAAGCACTTAAGTAGCAAAACCAATGTGTATGAGGATAAATTAATGATAATTGAGAAGAGATTAGTTGCAATTGAGGCGAAATTGGCAAATGAAAGTGATAGTTTCATTGCATTGTAATTGGTTCAGTTAATGTAAAATAGTGATATAGGACAAAGTGCAGATGATAGTGATAGTAATGTTGCAGCTGGGAATGATATTTTAATTCTAAACAGAACCTAAAAGTGATTCACCTCTCAAAACAGATCTCACATCTCAGTTTTAAGGATGCTGAGAAATTTGTGCCCATTACAGGAGTTTGCCATGATCTACAAGTAAAAAAACGGGGAAATAAATGCTTTAAAATTTTTGTAGACAATTCCTCTTTGTTTTTATGACATGTGTTTCTTAAAATGGTTCAAATAAGGAGTTTTTACATGATTAAAGAACAAGGCAAGCAGAAAAATATGGAACAGGAGACATGGGGAAAATGAGAGATTCTAGTAAACTTAAGGGTTAACAACACTACTCCATAACCCTAACATATTCATAAAACATTTATTTACTCTTCTTCCCTTTAGATAAACTTAATATGCTAAGAAACCATGTTATGCAATTCTAAAAGTATTTTACTTTGTAGACAAAGTACTGTATCAAAAGAACAGGAGGTAAAGAAATACAAGAAGAATAAGATATGTCATTGATATAATTCCTGATATGGGTTCAAGGATGATAAATTTGAATGTAGGATGGCTAGTCAATGCTGAGCCCATTTTCCTCAGTACAAAAAGTATTATTGTATTTTGTTATATTTCAGGGTTCTGTATGTGGGCAGCTGTTTGCAGAATTGCTTCATCAGCTTGTTACACTTAACAATGCATGTGAACCAATTACAAACTTGGAGCAACCTGTAAGTCAGTCATTGGAAGAACTACCATTAGTAGAGCAAATACCAGTATTACATAGACTTGATCATTCCGTTCATACAACAAGGATGTGGGCTACTAATACAGCCCGTGGCCTCATTAACTCTTGGACAGTGGATGCTTTCTTTCTGGTGACTCAGACAGATATTAATCTTTGCCTGGGTGAACTACAGCAACTGCAGGTACTATTTGTAAAGTTACTTATAACTTTTTAATAAAATAATATGTATATATATTTTATAACCTTATTACAAAGTAAATATGGAAAAAGTAAACTACCTAATTATATTCATTATAATCCAGATCTAAAAATAAAAAATAATTTTTCCTTATTTTTGGGACTTAATTAATTGTCATGTCATTGTTTAATTTTTAGATATCTCATAATATTTTATTTTTTGACATTTCAGTTATGTTTATATTATTTCTTGAGCATATAGAGCATATAAATAATCACAGAACAATATGCAGTTAGCACTTAATTTAATTTACTTGAGCTTTTCCTATTTATTTCCTTTAATGATTAATAATAATTACTTTTCCTTTAAACTCTGATGTGTACATATGAGTCAATAATGATTTACACTTTTCGTTCTACACTTTATTTACACAAATATATGGGTTTAACATGTACATCATTTGTCTATATAGTCTGCTCCCTTTTCAATGCACTTGGCCCAGCAGTCCACAAGCTTAAGTATTCCTTACAAGAATTTTAAATTGCTCATGAAACCACTTTTGCACCACTAAGTTTGTGGAAAAACGATTGCTTGCTGGCTTCAGCTTCTCGTCCAACATTTCACTGTAACTCACACTGTTAGTGGTAGTCCCCTTTTCCATGTAATTGTCCATTATAGGCAATTATGTTTCCCAAAAAGTGGTTAGAAGAACCTTGAATTTCTTCCTTGAATTTGTGCATCACACTCTTCGGGCCACTTTTAAACATCTCAATCCAAGACAAAACACTTTTACCTGAAAAGCATTGTCCCCATATTAGATACAAGTCTACAATGAATTTCAGCCCTGTTCACACCCTCTGACCATAGAAATTGGATCACTACTTGTAGTTCCTCCTCTTTGCAAATTGCTAGTGGAGCAGACATTTTTACATTAATAACTGGAGAGCAAGATCAAATTCCACACCAGTGACCATAGTCATACAAACTCTAAGCATGCATGCACAGAAGGCATTATGACAATCTTGAAAGTATGTAATAGAAAAAGTGTACATAATTTTTTTGATTCACCCTCATATACCCACATATTCTTATTCTTGTATATTTCTGTAACATAATTCTTTATTCTAAATTCCCATTTATTATGTAGATAATACCATTTAAGACCATCATGAGTAGCCAAGATCATTAAGGCATGAACTTGTTAGTAGGAGATCTGGGGTTTGATTCCTGCCAGGACCATCCTCCCTTACTCAGGTTTTTTCAGGTTTACCTCAGCCCTCATACATGGCTAATATAGGGAGACACCTTAAGTTTAGGCCTGGAATGCTTCCTGCCTTAAAAAATCCTTTTCCAATTTCTCATTTCATCTCATGTATCATCAATGTCCACCATCTGTGCTATCTCAGCAGTTAAAATGGGCATTAAACACTATTAAATTAAAAATAATTTAAAAGCAGCACATAAAGAAGTATTCATTCTCTTCATTCTGTGACCCTTTTATTAAATCCATAAATAAAACATTTATGAATAATATAGTTATTTTAATTGAGGATGTGAAGAAATAAAATTCATTGACCATTTATTTTAATCTGTCATTAAAAGTCATATCATCATATTCTTTCTGCTACGCTGCTCAACTATTAAATGACAAATTATAGTTTCTGTGAGGGTCTTTTGAAAAGTCCTCAGAATGACCTACAGATCATCTGACCAAATGTGAATCAGAATGCAAATTTCTGAGCAAAGTTTGGCACATTTCCAGAGCATTCATCTGATTTTATATAGATTCATGTTCAGTGAAGAAAAGTAAACTACTACACACCAAAAACTAAATAATGAAAGCACCATGACTCTCCACCATCAAAGAAAGTCAAATGTATCAAGTTGACTGGAAAGATTACAGTATCAGTTTTCTGGAATGCTAAAGGTATGTACTGATTTACTATCTTCCTAGTAGAACATACATTATTGGAGCATACTAAGCTTACATTTTGGACCATATAAGGACAAAAATATGCCAAAAAAACACCATGTTTATCAAAGAAGAATGTTAACTTTGCATTAAGACAATGCTTGACCTCATACATGTGTCACTGCAGTGGTAAAAATCAATGAATTGGGCTATATTTGCTGCCACATTTTCCTTGTTCCCCAGAGTTAGCTCCAATGGACTTCTATCTCTTCCCAAATCTTAGATTCATCAGTTGGAAGAAATTTTCATCTGATAAAGAGTTTAAAGCATCAGTTGAGTATTTTGCATATGTGGAGGAATCTGATTTCCATGATGGAATAAAGGCTTTGGAACACTGCTGGACAAAGTGCATTGTGTCAAGGGACTTATTTTGAGATCTTTTATTTTGTGCTTAATTCCAATAATTTTTAAAATGATCATCATACAAATCTTTTCAGCATACTTTTTATCTATAATCAATAAATAAAATTAATTTTATTGATTATTAATATTTTGTTATGGTTGATATATGTTAGCGGTTACCTGTCCCATTTCAGATCAACCATTCTTTGACTTTCCATTTCTCACTTTTCCTTTCATTTTCTATTTGTGAAAATATTATGTTCCCAATATGAATTAAATCTTTGGTGCATTATTTTAGAAGCATCATTTGTTAAAATAATTTGTACATGAATAAAATATAATTTATTAGATGATTATTCAATATTAAATAAATAAATTCTTAAAGTTACAATTTGAATCCAATGAAAAAAATATCAATTTCATTTTCTATATGATACACATAGGCAATTCAATAAATAAAGTACTGAGACCTCTCACGCGCGCGCGCGTGTGTGTGTGTGTGATGCTCTTTATATTACACTACTTCCTCTCATACACACTGTGAACTATGTCTTATATCTGTAATACTGTTCCAGCATTAGTTGTAAGGGCCAGGTTAGCAAAAATTAAGAATTCATTGAGATGCATAATATGAGCAAATTTTGCATTTGCAAAAAGGCATTATGACCAGCTACAATTTATCAAATTAAAGGGAAAGATACGTGGTTAAATCATTCAATAAATTGGCATCATAACATTATGGGCAGAGAGACGGACAGAATGAGGATAGGGTTTTGGAATGAGATAAAGACAAATTTGGAGGAATCTGAAAAACAGCAATTATGGGCCAGTTTTAATGAGAAAAAAAATCCTTAAAAGTATACAAAACATTAAAAAATGAGAGGAATATATTTAAATCTATGATAAAGTAGATAGAAAAGGGTTAGCATTATTCAGATCCAGAATGATATATTTAAGTAGGATAAGAAAGGGATCTGTTAAAGAAAAATGTCCAATGTGTGGTGAATTGAACAGTATTTGTCATTGTATTTTGGAATGTGAGCAGCTCAAATTTAGGTGAAAAGATTTCTTTTACCAAAATGAGATAAGTTACTAATGGACATATAGGTAGGAAATTTTAAATTTAAGATCATATATCAAGAAAAAGAATACAGGGAGCTATTTAGAAAAAGTGAGACAAAAATGGCTAAGAAATGTGAGAGCAGATTTCATGAGAGCGATATTGAAACTTAAAATTATAAGGATCATATGCATTAATGAATACTTAAATATTTGGCAATTACTTATTTAAATATATTCCCATGTATATACAACCATGTACGAGGGAATGGAAGAAGCATAACTCCGTAACTTGTTTGTTTCTTACGTATTCATTTTATCACCAGCTAATGCACTATATTTCAGAAACATTTTTGGGTTTGATGCCTTCTCTAATGACTGGATAAGCATTCAAGATGAGAAGCAGAGCCATGCACTTACATCACAAATGACAATATGTTTTGTATTGAAGGTTTGATGCAGGAAATCAGATGCATTCCATTTATAGTTCTTACTGATGAACTTAGCATCTCAAATGGCATTTATGCACAGCATTGATCATAAGCAATTGAAGTACAGGAAAGCTTACCATCAGCAAAGAAGGTTTTAAGCCTTACGGAGGTGCTTTTGTTGAGTTCATCATCAGGGATGTATAGGAATGTTGATAGCTACTGAACAACTTGTAAGAGGCAATTCATTGCAAACAACCTGGGATGTTACAAAAAAGTATTGTGCTTATATTGGTGCATGACAACACAAAGTCACAAATGCCTACTTTATATATGAGGTGCTATGGCAATATAAATGAATAGTGCTAAACCATCTCCCCCTATAACTCTATCCTGATGGCAAGTGATTTCTATCTCTTTTGATAATTAAAGAAGCACCTGGGTGGAAGGTAATTTCCAACCAAAGGCGGCTCAGCATGCCATCATGTTCTGGCTTCAATACAAAATCCTGATTATATGGAAAAATAATATACTATTCAGTACACATGTATGAGTTGTTTGATAACTATAGGCAATTTTTTTTATTTATTTTTTTTTTTTATTGAATGAATTTTATTGAATCACTCCTGTGTTGCTAAACTGAGACCATTTTATATGAATGTGTTTGTATGTTATTCATCACATATGTCTCCTTCCCATCTGTGCTCGAGTAAAATTTATAAGGCAGCTCTTCTCTCTGCTAAACAGTAATATATCAGCTCAATAATGTAAAAAATATTTGCACATGTTAAGCTGCTTTTTTTCCTTAGAAATACTGACCAAATTTTGGAATACAATTTATGCCTGAGATATTTTAAATTATTTTTTTCAAATTTAGTGTATAAAAACTAGGGTGCACATTCTAGACATGTATATAAATATTGTATATTCCATTTTTCTTACAAGTAGTTATGCTCTGTTTGTATATGTAAAGGATGCAACCTCACTCTACCTTGAATATTGATCTCTTAAATTGTAAAAAAATAGGATAAAACCAATTAAATTACTTTAATATTCTATTATTAATGTATTCTTGCAAACTCAATAGAAAAAAAAATTAACTTTTTCTCCTGTGATGTGTATAATTATGTTTAGCTTACAGATCATCAAAGTATGTCTGAAATTCAAAGTGAACATGTTATGGTGTGTGCCAAAATGAGAGCAAAACTAGTATCAGAAGTTAGAGAAAATATTTGTAAGTTAAAGGTGAGTTTTGTATGTTTAAATAATAGTTTATTTGGAATAGGGGAAGTTCATATAACTTTAGAAGAAAATGTTAACTTTACAATTAATGTACAATTTTAATTGCACGAAATATAGAACTAGTAGTTTGGAAAATAAAATTAAACCCAAAATATATATTGGTATCCATAATTATTTTGCATTATTTAATTTTTAATTAATTATATAATAAAAGTCCTAAATCTTGCTGACATGAAAAAATTAAACTCATATATATACAAACATTTGCAAACACTTTTCAAGTGCCTGTGTGTGTGCATGTACGTGCAAGTTTTATTTAACTTATTAAACACGTTCCATTACAAAATGCAATACTACATGTTCTGGTAGTTCTTAAAATGATTCATTATATGAACTTCCCTCTTATCTCTAGGATTCCTAGAGTTTCTTCTTGATTTGTTACTTCATATTCTACAATGTGTCTTCAATTAATTTAATCTAATGCAAGATCTCTACACTTAATCCAATCTGCTCTAATCTAATCTAAACTAATATAGTGTCATTTAATCTAATCTAATTTGTGCACTCTTCCTAAACTATTGTATACATCTTTATGTATATATCATTACTCTATTCATATTTGTTGTTAATGTGAACCCTATATATATTAAAGTGCATTTATCTAACTTTTTGAAATTTATTTCTTTGATAGAATCACAAATCTCTTTCAAGTTATTACTTCATTTCAGGTTGCAGATCACTTTTTCCCTTTTTGGGTTACACTGTGCCTTAACTTTATTCTTTGCTTGGATAGCTTCTTGCAGTCAAACAGGAGATGATCTACAATTTGATCACCTCCATTGCAAATGCAAACAGGAACTTCTGTTAAGTAAATTCTGTGAGCCATTAAACTTCCATAAATGAACGTGCTCAGTAAAACACCCTAATTGTAAATCATTTCCAAATGCCCCTTGTAAATATGTCCCTTCATTTATACTATTAAAAAATATGCACTTTTTTCATTATTTTTGCAAAAATGTCTGGCCCTTTATCCACATTTACTTTCTATGTTTACCTTTAGACTTGACTACAGTCTATACATATCCTGTATATGTTATATAGTTTGTTATAAAATATCAACACACTTTATGTTCTACCTATAAGTATTTCTAGGTCAAACAATTTTTCCTCAAATGTTGTACTTTATTCTTCTTTTGTGGAAGTAGCCTTCCTCTCGTTCTCTTTTTGTTTTGTTAATTCTATTCAGAAACAGCATGAACCATGGTTCATATTTAAAACTTCTCTTAGTAAGATTGCAATTTCTTTTTACATGTTGTATTTCAGTGAAACCCATTACTTATTTCTGTAGTCATGCCCATGACTTTCATAAGCCTGTGTCTTTTCATGTTTGTTTGTTCTGCCTTGTATTTAAAAATTTCAATCTCACTTTTCACACAAAAATATATCATAAATAATGTTTTTGGGGCACGTTCATAATTATAATTCCACATTCATAATTATAATTCATTACTTTTATTTAATTCCACAAAATTGTTAAATTTATTAGCCCTTTATTACAACTAATTGCATTATTGTTTAAACTGCCCAAAAACCATAACACAATTTTTGTTCATTTTAAATTCTTTCTTATTAGATTTGGTATTGTATTTCAATCATTCCAGATATAATATTAACATTAAAGTTCTGCTTCTTGTCTAAGTTAAAACACCCTCTTGCATTTTTTCCTTTGATTAGAATTTTTTGTTGGTTTTTTTTAACAAAAGGTAGCTCTTTATTACTTTCTTTTAAATCTGCATGTCTATTTTGTATACCAAAAATCTTTTCTTCTAATCATTTACCTATTGCAAGTTCTTTATTTTTTTCCAATGATCATTTATGTTAGGCTTGTTGTTTAAATTAGATTTACTTAAAGATTCCAGTCTCACATTTTCTTATTGTAAATTATATAAATCATTTGCAGTGAATTAATGTTTCTAAAATAAGGATGTTACAGAATGCTACCATGAATTGTGTCCATAGAATTTTGAAACCTTTCCAGTTCTCACATAATGAAACTTATCCCCAAAATAATGGCGTATATTTGCCATTACATCACTTTACAAGTAGTTAAACCGGTTAATAAAACAATTTATTTATATATATAAAAAATTACTTGTCTTCTTGCCATAGAAGAACTCAAGCAGTTCGAAATATAGTGGTTACTTATCTGTGACTTTTTCTTACTGTTTTATCCTTTTCTGCCTTTTTAGCTGTTATTTTAGTTATATTGTTAATAGTGTTATATTATTTTTCATTTATATTATATAGACATAAATTGTTTTCTTAACCGGTTTAAATACTTGTAAAGTGATATAATAGTAAATATACAGCATTATTTTGAGATAAGTTTCATTTTGTGAGAACTAGAAAGGAATTACAGTACAATGTACTATTCACCTGACTCTGTTAACCTAATTTCATGGCCCTATCATTTCTTATACATTGTGAAGTACCAGTAGCTTTCGCTTCCATTTACACTTACACATCAATACATTTCAATAAAATACTAGAATATAATCATGCATAAGTCTTGTGCCAGTTTTGCTGAATGTAATACTCTGGGTTAAACATTTTTTTATGTATCTGAAAGTACAGATTACTGATGAGACTTCCTTTATTTTAAATTTTAAAAGTAAATTTTATTGCAATATTTTAAGTTAAATTATATTATGAAAAACTGAAATTTGGCTAAATGGAAAGCTTGCTTCAGATATTGTATAGAATTTGAAGGTATGTATCTTACAAAATAGAAAATCATCTGTAAAGTGATGGCCAAGGTCGTTGAGGCATGGACTTGTGAGGGGAGGTTTGGGGTTCAATTCCCACTAGGACAGTCCTCTCCCTGACTAAGGTTTTTTCACGTTTTCCTCAATCCTCATTGATGGCAAATGCTAGGGAGGTATCCTAAACATAGACCTGGAATGCTTCCTTCCTTTAAGGAAAAAAATCCTTCCCCAATTTATCATTTCATTTCATGTATCATCAGTGTCACTGCCTGTGATGCCTCAGTATTATAATGGGTACTAAACACTATTCAAAAAAAAAAAAATGTAAAGCTTTCTATGCCATTAAAAAGAAAAATGTTCTCTGCTGATACAAAATCATCTCTTGTTGGCTTCATGAAAAATGTCCCATTGCTTTTAAAATCTACTAAATGATGATTAGAAATTTGGTTTTATGAAGCTTAGGCAGTGCAAAAGAAGAAAGATTGTTTCTGCATATTGGTACCACTGGGCTCTTTCTTACATTAAATGATGATTTCAGTACAATTTTTGGCAAATGGATGAAAGGAAGTGTTTGCAATAGAATCTTTCACGCTGAACTCAAATATGTGTCAAAACACATTTTCAAAATTTTCATTTTTCATCAAAGTTCTTATGTACAAGCCTATAAAATTCCTACAGAAATCTTGCTCTGTTACTGAAATGAGATCTTTCTTTCCTTCAAATAATAAAATAATAAAATTCAGAAATAAATAATAAAATCCAGAATAATTACCATCCATTTCCTGAACACTGTATGAAGAGGGGTTAGCAGAATTGGGTGAAAGTTGACTAGTGCAGGATATTAAAATTTTTTCTGTCCAATAGAAAGTTCATACTTTGGCCATTACTTCTGTCCATAATGCTATACTCACCTCCCCAGCGTCCCATTTGTGTGAAAGAGAGAGAGAATTAAATATAAAGATTGTTACAAAACAGAATTCCTTCCTTATTTTTGTTCTTAATGGGTTGATTTTGCTCTTGAAAAGAAAAGCTGAAATTCTAAAAGCTATTCTTGGTTGTTTTCCAAAAAATAATCATTAAGCCACAAATTATCAGGAGGTTTTGGGTGAATTCTCATAATAATTCAAAGATATGAAATATAATATATCCCTCATAATGGATTCTTTCCTAAAAATGTTACCACTACCAATGATGATCAAAGAGCGCATTTCCATCAAGATATGTCTACAATAAAAGGAGGGATCATGGACAGTCAAGTGCAAAAACACTTTCTGATTTCTTTAAAAAGCTCAAATAAGATGATGACAAGCACAGAAGGAAACCCACAACTCTCATATTTTAGGAAGGATGAGTAATATCATATGAATGTATGTCATTGTACTCCAATCTTTCAATTTAAGTGGGTGTCACCTAAAAGCTGTCATGATGGAGAATCAGTCACACATTATAATTCAGCACGAAAAACTATACATATTAGGATTTACAACTTTCCTTCCTGTGCCCCCTCCCCCCTTTTCAAATCATGTTGTTTCTTGTTATATAGGAAGCATTTTCTGGAAAACAACCACACAATACTTTTAACATTTCCGCCTTTTTTTTTCCCCTCCCCAGAATCAAAATCACAGTAAAATTCCTGTGGCAACCTTGCACTGTTAAAAAATAAGATCTGCCTTGTAATAATTTTTTTCCTTTAGTTTTGTTATTATTTGAATATCAGCACAAATTCTTTCCATTTTGGGTGCTCTTTTGCTTTATTAACGAGTATTTTTAATTTAAACATTATTTCTTCCAAAAGTGTTTTCAAGTTCTGCCTTTCTGGTGGGAAATGTTAAATTAGCTTGGTTACAGTAAACTTCTTAAACATCTTCAGTTTCTAATTCAACTTGGAAATATGCCTAATTGGATTGTGATTAATCCCTGTTTGCTATGCACTCAAAATTTTATTGGAGCATTTTCTTTCTGAATATTAAGTCACATATTTTACAACTTACCCAATACACACACATTTCATGGTTTTCTGCTTCCTACTTTCCTTAGTGCATATTTTATAATTAAGTTTCAGTTACAATAGAATAATAAATGTTTATTATTAAGGTGTTATTGTTATCAATAATAGTATTAATGTGTTGGAACACTCACATTCATAAATAATAAAAAAATAACTACAGGCTTTAATAAATTGCAACAGTATGTCCTTCCCATATTTACAAATTAATTTAGTAAAATACATTTCTCAGAAAACAAATTATTTACAACAATCCATTTTAGATTATTAAATGAAGCTTCAAGTCAATATAATGGAACAATTTTACTAAAGTAAAGTCTGTTCTTTTCAGTGGAATATGAGTGCATATTATGGAAATATTGTTTAACCTATAAGTCTTAAGTTTTGTACACCACTTTTTTGGCTCACTCTGTATATAAGGATAGTTTGATATTAAAGGTACAGATGTTCACTGCATGTGTATGATGCATACTATCACAATGAATTGAGTATTTATTGATAGTTCAAAGCCAGAGTAATTTTCACATAGGCATTGTCCCTATTAGACATGCAAAGAAGATGGATGATGAGATTAAAATAAAGTCCAAGGTCAAGGTGGATGCAATTATCAGAAATGAACCAGAGTGAAATTTGTCACAGGCTGAAAAAGTTAAAGACCAAGATGTTTTATGTCAATCTCAAAAAAAGCATAGCTGGAATGAAGTGGTGGGAAGTTATGCAGCATCTGTCACATAGTTCAGATCTGGTCCCATCAACTTTTCACCCCTTTGGTCCTTCAAGAACTTATCTGGTAAACTATTCGAAGGTCAAAACTGATTGAAAATAATTGTTATGCAGTACTTCACCACTCTTGGACAAAAAAAATGTACCCTGAAGGAATATTTACACTCATTCTATGTAGAGAAATAAATAAAAGCACTTTTTAAATAAATTTACTGTCTCCTTTAATTAATTCACTGAAAAATATATTTATTTACAGATTATATGCAATAATTGTAAATGCTCCTACTCACTTAACAGCATTTAGATTTTCATATCAAAAATTATATTTAATAAATGCTTGACTTGGCTGTGTCATGAACTCATATGAATCCAGTGCTGTATCTGATTATGAATTTATAAGTGAAATTGTGTTCTGTGAGTATAAATTTTTACAGCGTTTAAAAACAGTTGCAAATAGACAACAATACGAGATATGTCTGAAAAGATTCAACTTAATTTTTTCCTGCAGAAAGATTTATAATAGATTCGCAAAACTGTGAAATGAGGTAAATGGAACTCTCATGCATACATACAGATTTTTCTATGCTTGCCAAATCCACCAATCACTGAGAAACAGCTGGCAAGTAGGGTAAGTGTGATATTACATTTTCATTTGTCTGGGTTGACAGAACATGTGAAGTAGAGATACTGCATTCAGACAAAGAAATGCATTACAATCATTCACAGGTTCCCTTCTCTCCAGACATGGAACTGTGGGACTACTGGTTGTTCCTGTATTCAAAAGCACCATTGAAAGGCTGACACTTTCAAGTTGAAAGAACATTACACACAATGCAATAATGAAAACCTTTCTAGCAGAGGCATTTTAGAAGTTCTTTAATAGAATAGAAAACTGATTGGGAAAGCCTGATTCCTGCTTTAAAGGGAATTAGAAAGTGAACCCCACTAAGTTAGTAACTTTTTTCTCAGATTATAGTTGGATATTTTTTAAGATAGACCTCATTAATAAATTTATTTAGAATTTTATAACATTAGATAAACTGCAGGGGAAAAAAGTGTAACAAATAATTAACTATGATGAATGTAGGAATCAACACAGTGAAACAATCTTAAAATTTTAGGTAGATTAAAAGTAAAACTACTTAAAATCATGTCAACACATTTTAAGAGTGGAACGTCAAGAGTGTTTTAATGTGTTGACATGATTTTAAGTAGTTTTACTTTTAATATACCTAAGATACTAACAAATAATATTGTTGTTGCTGAAATGTATTGTTGTATTCTATGCATTTACATTCATTATTGGAATTTATTTTTATATGCTTATTCATGAACAAGAATATGAAAACATATGGCTCTAAGAGCTATCCTCTGATGAATTTTGTTTGCTTTGCAATATTGCTGCAGTACCTGTGAAGCTTTTCAAACCCTCACACATCTGTCAATCCAATATTATTGTGATTTATAACAAAATATTGTTTTGATCACATACAGCAGTTTTTCACTTAGTATTAACTATAGTTTTGAGAGGTTAGGTACTATAAAATGTGCCACTGAATCCTGTTGATTGCACAGAAGTTATTGCATTAATTGGTACAGTTAGCAGATGATGCAGACAATTGTCTGCAAAACATGTACTACATTTAAACAAATAAGTGGAGTCAATAAGAGTGTGTAGTTGGACTCAATTATACAATGATCTTAATTATGTGATTAGCTTCGCTGTAAAAATTCCAATTAGCAATTCAAAACTGCAGATGTTACACTATTTTTGCCAGTAGTGTTTATTAAGTGTAAAACAATTTTAATGAGCCATATTGATATGCTTTTTATATTTAAGTAGTCAGTATTTAAGTTGCACACAATTTCACTAATGAAGGTTAAGTGTACATTCATGCAATTTATGAAAATAAAAGTCCCATGAAAGTGGTCACACTGTTGGTAGGGAGGGCCATAGTGCTGAAGTAGATTTATGTGTTCCTGAGCTGCAGGTTTCTGTTACTCCCAGCAGCTTCTACCTGAAGAATGTATCCAAGGAATGGCAATGGTATGCCGGACAATCAGTCTTGCTAACCTACACATGTGCTTTCCTGAACCACGCTATTGGAAAAAATCTTCCAATGCTACTCCAAAAATTGCAAGTTCTTATGTTCGAGATTATCTAGGTAAGTCATAGTTTTATACTTCCAGAAAATAAATCAATAAATGGCTTAACTGTAGCATTTAATTTGCCAGTTCATACATTATTTCTTATAGCAATTATTAAATTTGTAATGAATTACTTTTTAAGAAAACGCCATGACTTAGCCAAAACTCAACATTACATGCTTTTTTTAAGGAACAATTTTAAGGTACATGGACAATTATATGATAATTTGAGCTTGAAATTTCACTTGAAAAAAAGCATGGTTCTTTAATTTGTCAAATTCAGCAGTTAAATTGCAACTAATTAATGGTTCATACTCATTGCATTTTCAATTTATTATGTCATTTTAATATCATTTATAATTTAGTAAAAGTTCTTCATTTTTAAAATTATATTCACAGAGCACTTACAATGAAAAATGAGACAAAATTAGGTTTTCAGTTACATTCTCTTATCAATCCCAAGTTAGTATATTATTCCACATCTTGCGCCAGGTGAAACAGGGACTTACTTGAACTACTGTCATTTGATTTGTTCTGCTGCAGAGAGAATAATGAGGCCAGTACTAGTTGCTGTAGCCCCTTTACCTGTCCCAGTCCAACAGACTGTGGGATCAATGGTGCTGAGATTACTATGTGAAGCTTGGCTAGATCATATTTATGTGCATCGTATAAAATTTAGGTATGCATAATTCTTTGATAGTTGCAATGGCCTTAAGATAATGTTTAAATAGGAGAAAATGCATTTATATTCAATTTTACTTTTGTTATATTAGCAGGCACAGTAGAACACCATTTATCCGAATTTGGGTCAGTTGAAACCCAGGTTAATCAAAATGTTTTATTTTATTTACTTTTTTTATTTTTCCTGCCACCATAATACACAATATATTGCCCTGAGTCTTTAATTTGAGGTTTGAGAGAAATATTTTACAAATTCTGTACCATTAATGCCTCAAATTTTCTCCGTGATTTTAACAATAGGGCTGCATGTGAGAGAAGGGTAATATTTTGTTCACTGATATTCACAGCATACACTAGCACATGTTGGGTTGATGCGTAACTGTACCCATAGTTTGAAGCATTATTTACTCAAAAATTGTGCAAGTTTTTTTTGCATACATACAAAAGGTACATTTTTAATTGAAACATTTAGTGATAAAAGGACATGTCAGCACAGAAACAGTGCAAAAATAAAATTCATATCAAAATATCTGATTATGCTTTTAAGTCGATCTTGTTATTGAAGGATGTAATTAATAAATGTTAAGAGTACTTGATGAGTAAAAAGAGATTTTTAATAATAGTTTTATTCCTTCAAAAATAGATGGGATTTCTGTAACCTATGGTGTACCTGAAAAAATTGCTTATCCAAAATTACCTCTGTCCCCATTGTTTTCGAAAAACAGGGTTCTACTACATTTCATTAGGACAAGATTCATATATGAAGAAACCAGAAATTATCTTTCTGAAAATAATTTTTTGAATTTGCTGTTGTAGTGAATGGGGAGCACTTCAGCTGTTAGTGGATTTTGGTTCAGTACCTGATTGGCTGGGAGAATGTGGCTGGCTTGTTCCAGAAGTGCAAAACAAGTTGGTACGTCATGAAGTTCTACGAAGATGTGAGGGTGTAGGCCGACTCCTTTTGAGGCGGAGAGGGGACCAGGTTGCCATGGTAGCAGCAGCTGAAGAAAATAAAGATAACAATGGTAACTTTTTAATTAATACAGAAAAATCTGCTGTGTTATAGTAAGCAAGAATGGGTCAAATTATCTGGTCAAGTTATTGCTCATTGAGGAAAATAATGGAAGTACTCATTTAAATACATATAGGTATATGAGTTATGTTTATTTTAAATAAATATAATGGTCCAGATTTCATATTTTCCTTTTTTCCTTGAAAGTCATAATATTAATAGCAGCTGCATTACAAATAATACACATAAATCTTTATTTCTAGGAGGAAGAGGCTCCCGGAGAGCATCCATTCATTCAGCTGGCTTGGAATCAATGCCTGCTGAGATGTTTGTTCCAAATCAAGAACAATGGCTTGAGCTAAGAGCTCCAAAACATAAAGGACTTTGTGGTGTCCTTTGCTGTGGAAGTTGACTATAAAATGTACAAATTTTAAACATTATGGTATTTTTAAATCACCAAAAATCAATGAAGATAGTAATTAATACTAGGTTAGAAAACATCAACTAATGTTATATGAGAAACATTGATTCATTAAAACTACATTATAAAATTAATGAACAAATAAATAATGATTTACAATAAAATATACTAATATTACTACTTTTCAAGTAAATATTATCAGTATACTTTTTATTAATGCCTTATTAGAGCCACTTATATGCTACAGCAAGAAAGTATACTGAAAAACAACACAATTGATTTTTTTTTTAAACTTAAGGTAACAAACTACAGCACGCAATGCTGTTAGTTCAATATATGGCAAGCATAATATGAATTAAGATTTTTGCTTATGATTTTTGACAAATGTGGTGTTTTTGTGACAATCAGATGAAATTTAAAAGTGCAGAAAATGTTACTTGTCCAAATAAAATGAGAATATTGCTAGACTTTAAAGAAAAAAAGACATATAGTCAAGAAATAAATTTTTTACATATTCTGGTCTTGTGGCAACATTTCTGCAGAATGTATGTAATTTGTTAAAAATGTCTTTCATTTCTGTCATTCTTCAGTCACTTTAATGTAAGGTGAATGTGTTCTAAAATTACAATAAATTTTCAATATAATGCTTTTTATGGAATCAAATGAAAGGAATATTATAAAAGAAAGCAGTTTTCTTCACATAAATAAAACTGTGATATACTTTTGAAAATGTGTAATTAAGGAAAACAGGATAGGAATCATAAGGAAAAGTGCTAGAGCATACATTTTGTAAGACATTGATTTCCTTTTCTCTATTTTGTAAGCTACTGGGCTTAGGAGGATGTGTTAAATATGATTACGGTATAATAAAACTCAATAATTGTGTTCCCGTGTACGTGAGAGAGAGCAGAGACAGACCATTTTTCCATTTCCTAGTTGTACATCTTCTGCCACGTAATAATAACAATAATTTTATTGCAAATTATAGATGCAATACTAGAGTTTCAGTCATTGTCACAGATCATTAGCCATTACTAATTAAGTTATTTACAAGATAAGTTAAATCAAGACAAAAGCAAAATAACATGGATAACAGAAAATAAATATGACTACTAAAATGGGCATGTACACATGTTTTGCTTTATGTTACAATTCATCTATTCTATATGTTAATGATTTGTTAATTAAATCTTTTTTAAATTTTATTTTGAAGTTATTTCCTTGCTTCAGTTTTAGAGAGTTGGGTAATTTTTATAGAGTATAACTCCTTTTACAAATAGCCTTGCTCAATTATTTTTCTGTTTTATATATATATAGTAATTATAATAGTAGAAGAGGATAAAACACTAAGAAAAAGTCACACTTGAGATCGCTATATTTCGGACTCGTGGAGTCCTTCTATGTCTTCTTGCCATAGAAGGACTCCACAAGTCCGAAATATAGTGATCTCAAGTGAGACTTTTTCTTAGTGTTTTATCCTTTTCTACTATTATAATTCCTGTTAATTTGTTACATTGTTAATAGTGTTACTTTATTTTTATTTTATATTATATATATAAGGAGACAACTGGTAGCAAAGCACTTTCTCTGAACATATTTCTGCATGATGTTTTTCCTGTCAAGCTTCTAAATGACTCTTAAAACAAATTTTTTGCAAAACTAGGATTTTTTTTTTAATTTGCCTATACCAGTATTATGCAAAATTTCCATTTCATACTGCACATGAGAGTAAACCAAACCAATGTAAGCCATTTTCAATACAGAAGTATCTAAATAGTGAGAAAGTTCCTTAATAAGTACAGAGTTCATCTTCTTATATACTTGTAAATTTGTTATCTATATATAGCCCTAAGAAGTTTGTAAGTTAACTAATTTGTTCAATATTCTCCCCTGTTACAAATCATCACTAAAGTATCATTACTGTTACAAATCATCACTAAAGTATCATGTGGTGAATCCAGCCTACCAAAAGGCATTCTCTGTGAATGTATGGCTGGTATCGTTAATTCAATGATTGGGCATTATGTATTACCCAACAGACTGAATGAAGTAGTCTACAAAACATTCCTTCAACATGCCTTCCCAATTTTCTGGAAAATGTGCTGTTGATAATCTGCAGGCGTATGCAGTTTCAACACGATGGAGCATGAGCACATTTTGTAGTGAATGTTAAGGAATACATTGATGTACAGTTTGGGCACAGATGGATTGGTTGAGATGGTTCTGTTTCATGGCCAGCTTGACCACCGAATCTGACACCCATGGACTTTTTCTTCTGGAGTCACATAAAGAGTATAGGGTACATGACTCTTGTCAAAACTAATATGGACCTGGTTGCTAGGTTGTAGCACCTGCTGATGATGTGTGCGAATCTCCTGCGATGGTAGAGCATATGTGAGAGTCCATGAAGTGTCGCTGTGAAGTTTGTCAGGATCATGGTGGTGGACATTTTGAACATTAACTTTCAACAGTGTTTATAATTTGGGTTTTTTCATGTCATTTTTGTAATATTTGGTCATCCTTAAAAATAAACAATTACAATTGTCAGGAGGTGATAAGTGGTTGATTAATTGGTGGAGCACCATAATGTAAACATACTCTACAGCATTCAAATTTTGTATTTTATTTGAAAACAACCATATTTCCAGTATGCAGATACAAATGTGGTTGAGTTATTACAAAACGAAAACAATGAAATTACCCAGTAATGAGCCACTGGAGATTATAGGTACCTTGTATCAAAACACTCAGAAAAGTTCCCTGAACAACTTGTAAAGCTTAAGTACCATATAGAATTCTACTTTGTAATACCTTCACTTTCTTGAAAATAAATAAATACAAATTAATCAGTAAAGTTCGGATTCATATATGAGGGATAGATTAGATAACATGGGTATGTTGCAGTTTTGTCAACCTCCTGCATGTCAGCCTAAAAGGCTTATTATGCAACCCCTTTTACTGTTCCCCAAAATCAGTTTGTTGAACAAGTTGCAGTATTTTGGTTCCAATGTCAGCTTCCATTACCAAGTCTTCTCTGGACGTGTAAGACAGTCTCCCCATCCTGTTTGCACAATCTGCAAATGGGTTCATCTTGTATATAGAGTCCTACTTTACATAGATACTTCCTGAGGTAACCAAGTTCAGTAATTAATGCAACTGCTTTCCTTATTCCTCTTCTACCCAATTTTATCACAGATGAGGAAATAGTGTTGCTTGGACCTTGGAGCAGTTTCCTAGCATGTTTTTGTCCAGGATAGGTTTGCCACCTAATGTGGTGTTTTTCCCCAATCCATGTTTTTAGGGTGGTCCTTGCAGTGTATGATTCCAGCAATGAGTTTAAGGCCAACAAAGGGTGTATTAGTACCCTTTTTTGAACTGATCTGTTTTTTCATTTTCAAAAATACCCCAATGCCTTGGCACCCACCACAGTTCAACCCTGTGGCAAGAACCCAGGACCGTTAGGGCATTTAGACATTCTCATACCATTCTAGATTTAACCTGGGATCTATTTCACATAAGTATGATCTAATACATACAAGTGTCCTCCAGGTTCTTGTAAAGTATGGTTTTGTAACTTTCTGTTCCACCCAAGAAATGCTACACTGGTAAAATATTAGTAAAAAGTTACAAGTGATGTTATGTGGACGTCATATAAAAGCAAGATGAAAGAACAGCTGTTTGCCATATGTCGCCATACTTTGAATTAGGTTATGTCCACTCTTTAGGGAATTTTAATGCACGGAGCTGATTATTGTCATTTCTGCAAAATGGGTCTTGCTTTTTTTTTCAGACATAATTATAATTTAAATACTTTATTATGTATTTATCCATATTTAAGTGTAATAATCCACTTTGAGATGATGGCCCCAAAGGCTACATTTAGGAACATCAATTTC
The DNA here is from genome assembly GCA_030762175.1 of Metallyticus violacea. Classification (NCBI taxonomy): domain Eukaryota; kingdom Metazoa; phylum Arthropoda; class Insecta; order Mantodea; family Metallyticidae; genus Metallyticus; species Metallyticus violacea. The sequence goes on along the minus strand of CM060839.1, from coordinate 79,160,035 downwards.
AGTCTTCGAGAGATGACAGAGGAATCGTGCTCCCAGATTGCTCTCGAGTAATTTAATTAGTCCATTTGATCCTTTTATATTATTTATTTGTATATATTGCTTGACAAACAGATTCTCGTAAATGAAGAAGAAGAAGACATTAACAGATGCTGGTCTGAAATGGCATATGGAACAGGAAACATCAATATCAATCATAAGCCATAATTTATTTGCACCTAACTTTATCATTATACACAAAAAATTATTTATTCTTTCTTTATACATATCCTATTCATCATTATCCTCACTTTTGCTAATGCTTAGCGCATTTGGGTCAAATGGCTTTCAAAATCATTAAAAATATAATCAATTTTGTGCTAGTATTTGAAGTTACCAATGTTCCTTCACTTGTATAGAAATTTATACTGACTACCAGTGCCCAACTAATACTAATACTTTCGTGGAATAGAACTATGAAAATTCACTTATACATTTGTAAGTTATGGAGTAGTAAACACAAGTGTAGCAGAAATCTTTGTGGAACAGAATTTTACTAATAGCTATAAGTTACAAGTCCATTTGTAATGTATTAGACCATTTTGTGAAACAGGGCCCTGATCAGAAGAAAATGCTTTTAAGGCATTTTGGCTATCTGACAGGATGAGGATGATAATCCTTCTTAAGTCTTCTAAATGCATAGTTTAGGATAACAAATACTTCTAGCTGAAAAACTGTGCAGTATTTTCCAAGGCTCATACTGATGTTTGTCCTTGGAGATAGGACATATAAGCTGCACCTGATTGTGTCCTTATATGGGAGACATCTGTAAACCATACAGGATGGTCATGTTCTTTATTACATGTGATTCCTTCTGTTCAATCTCCTCAAGATCCTATAGTTACTTGAAATGGAGGGGGAAAACAATATTGAGTATTCATTAAGTCAAACCTCTTGCTCAGTGCTGAAATATTCAGGAAATTAAGAAATAGAGAATATTCAGTGGTTGTTACACAACTGCTTCCCTAATTCCCTGTCACTAGGCTCATAAGTGTGGTCCTCAGGAATGCGTTTTTGATTTTCAAAGTGGTTTTCATAGGTCACATGAGAAGCTAGGGATTTATAATGTCTGTCCAGGCAGAGCCCTGCATACCTGGGTAAGGCTTATACTCTGAGATTGCCAGGTATCCAGAGCCCCAGTTTGAGACACATTAGCCCTGTGCAATACACCCCCTCAGCATGCGTTGCACTACTTTAGCAATGAGCATGGTAAGCAGTTTCTTAATGTGGTATCTCATCTGTGGCCTCCCTGGCATGAGTGATTGTACCAATGATTACCACCTTCAGTACAGCCCACAGGATCACAGATACCAGAAGACCCTCACCAGCTACAAAGTTGTGCAGTTTCTATGGGGAGTATGAGGAATAAGTCAAGGCAACTTATTTTTTTCTTGCAAACAAGGGGCAACATGAAAAATCTAAAATATATAATTGAAAGTGCATGGAATATACTTTCAAATGAAGCCACCTGATGGTGTATGTGAGCAGAGCTGCTTGTCTCAGCATGTTAAAAAGTTCAGTTGGTAAGCTACAGAGAGAGAGAGAGTGTGTGCGTGTACAAAATTCTAAAATGAGTGATAATAAACAGACACCAAAATGAGCTGCTCTAGATGCATTATCAAAATATTCTATCCATCATTCCATGTGATCAGTTCTATCATCATAACCAATCACTAAAAATGGCACAAATTGTAAAGGGATATAAAGGAATCTATACAAACAAGAGAGTGTGACCAAGTTATCAACCATATTAACTGCTTTTCATCCAAGTTCCATCCCAGCAGCTGGATATGGAATTAGCGGCAAAGTGGCATTTATCTAGTAGAAACTACTGTTTCCTACCATTCATTGTGCTGCCACCACAGCTACTACTGCCACCTTCTCAGGCTGAGATGAAATCTCTCCTAAAATTTTGAAATGCTGTAAATCAGAGCTAATCAACACAATGGTCAATCTAATAAATATAGCCATAGATGAAAATACTTTTCCTGAATGCTTAAAACCAAGCATTATAAGACTGGTCTTAAAAATGGATACAAGTATTATGTAAAAAACTATATATCAATTACTCTTTCCTCTATGTTTGCTAAATTATTTGAGAAAGTAATTACTGCACAATTGTTTACCTTGTTTGATAAGCATTATCTACTAGTGAATATGCAGCATGGATTTACAAAAGGTTATTCTACCATTATGGCCATGATAGATCTTATTCGTGAGATGCACACTCATTTAGATGAAGGGGATAAGATAGAGGTGCTCTATCTAGACTTATCAAAGGAGGTTTTGATAGTGTTTTATATTGAAATTTTCTGAGGAAATTAGAAATCTATGGAGTGAAAGGGAAAATATATCACCTGTTAAAATCTTATTTAAAAAATTGCAAGCTATGCACAGAAATAATGAATAAAACAGATAATTACATTAAAAGAATTAGATTGCCTCATGATATACGTGTGCAAAGAGATGGTCTCTCTCTCTCTCACATGCACGCACGCACGCCCGCCCACACCCACACCCCCCCCCACACACACACACAGAGGCAAAAGTATGCAAAACTAGTTTTGCATAATTCAACAGTAAGTGGAGCATAAGATTATCAAATCCTCTCACTGGATAATTAAGAACATGACCTTATTTGCTGATCAAATAATCATTATCTAAGTAGAAAACTACAGATCATTGTGAATCAACTCCAGAATTGTATTTATGAATATAATCTTAAAATATCAACCTCTAAAACCAGAAATCCAGCATTTCAGGAGCTGAAAGAATTACAGATAAAAGTTGTGAAAGGAAGGTGAAAGAATTCTGGCCTTTAATTGCTTAGGATGTATTGTTACACCACATAAAACACTTAGATTATCAAACTCAATAAATTTCAATAAATATGTGGGGCTATTATAGGAACATTAAATATGAGATCTTGAAATCACCTTAACTGTTCCAGAGTTGACTTTGCCTTAGAAACCTGGGTATTAAACTAATTTGATAAATGAGATATAGCAATAAAAGAAATGACATTTTTAAGAAGCATCTCTTATTGTACACTATTAGACAAACAATTGAAGACATTCATTAACAACTCTGGATATTTAACTTGGCCGAATGTATATAGCAATAAAAACTAAACTTGTACCAGCATATTCAATTATGTAAAATAATTAAACTACCAAAAATAGAAGTGGGTAGACCAAAAACTAGATGGCTATAAATCATTTGAAATGGAGCAAGCCTGATGGCCTATACTTTGATCTTAAAAAACAAGAAAAAAAATAAAAATAAGAAGAAAAAACTCATTTCATTATTTAGCCTAGGCTTTGCTATATATTTTACCTTATTTCTACAAATCTTGGACTTAGCAGCAAATGAACACATTGGAATGTACTAACATCTTATCGGACAGCCTAATAAGTACTAACTCATGTTGCCATAAATTATTTTTCTTCTCAACAGATCAGCACTGCATTTCTAAAAGATTGTTGTTATTTTTTAAATATCCTATATATGTCTAAGGCTGCTTAGATTTTATATTTTTAATACTTTTGCTTAGATCACCTCTGTTGAAATCTCTAAATAGCATGCCATCCATTTATTTATTAAGGTTGATGGGTCATACAATCAGCCACCAGCAAAACCAAACAGCTATACATTTTTATAAATCAAGAACAAGAGAGATATATTACAGCACTAAAAATGACCAGACAGGGTTAAATTAGTAATATTTTTGCAATTTAAAATTGTGAACATGCCCAAATATTGTAAACTTAATAGAAGTTAGTATCAGTGAACTGATTAATTACACCCATTAAGAGGTCAGTATTATGTGACACTATTTCACTAACAACTAATTTAATATTCTAAACTTAACAGAAGTTAGTGACAGTGAGTTGATTAATTACACGCATTAAGAGGTCAGTATTATGTGACATTACTTAACTAACTGATTAATTTATCAGAACATGTTTCAAGAAAATTTGTTCTCATCTTCAGCTGGGACTGACTAACGCTGGCAGGTGACAATGTGACTTCTTGCATTCCAATCTACAGCAAAAGAGGAAGTCCATTGGTGGGATGCTAAAATTCATGACAAGATGAAAATCTTTTTCCCATATTCCTAATGCTCTGTGATTGTTGGTAGCTTATAACAGTTTGGTATATTTTGCAATATCATGATTGTACATCCAAAAATGATCTGCAACTACTAATTTATCTATCTATATCTTACATTCCTAAAGTGTTCTTTTGTCCTTGTCTCCCAATTTCTTCTTGTTATATACATATATGATTACATCCAAACAATCTATCTAATACACTCCTGTGTCTTCATTGGGCAGAATAACATCTTTTTTTTCCGTTCAACAGGTTTCCAATGTTATATTTTATATATATGTGATTACATCCAAACAATCTATCTGATATACTCCTGTCTCTTCATTGGGCAGAATAACATCTTTTTATAACGTTTAACAGGTTTCCAATGTTACATTTTATATATATATATATATCTGATTACATCCAAACAATCTATCTACACTCCCGTCTCTTCATTGGGCAGAATAACATCTTTTTATACTGTTCAACAGGTTTCCAATGTTACATTTTTTATATATATATATATATATATCTGATTACATTCAAACAATCTATCTAATACACTCCTGTCTCTTCATTGGGCAGAATAACATCTTTTTATACTGTTCAACAGGTTTCCAATGTTACATTTTATATATATATATATATATATATCTGATTACATCCAAACAATCTATCTAATACACTCCCGTCTCTTCATTGGGCAGAATAACATCTTTTTATACTGTTCAACAGGTTACCAATGTTACATTTTATATATATATATATCTGATTACATTCAAACAACTATCTAATACACTCCTGTCTCTTCATTGGGCAGAATAACATCTTTTTATACTGTTCAACAGGTTTCCAATGTTACATTTTATATATATATATATATCTGATTACATCCAAACAATCTATCTACACTCCTGTCTCTTCATTGGACAGAATAACATCTTTTTATACTGTTCAACAGATTTGCAATGTTACATTTTATATACACATATATATATATATCTGATTACATCCAAACAATCTAATACAATCCCGTCTCTTCATTGGGGAGAATAACATCTTTTTATACTGTTCAACAGGTTTCCAATGTTACATTTTTTATATATATATATATATATATATATATATATCTGATTACATTCAAACAATCTATCTAATACACTCATGTCTCTTCATTGGGCAGAATAACATCTTTTTATACTGTTCAACAGGTTTCCAATGTTACATTTTTTATATATATATATCTGAATACATCCAAACAATCTATCTAATACACTCCCGTCTCTTCATTGGGCAGAATAACATCTTTTTATATGGTTCAACAGGTTTCCAATGTTACATTTTTTATATATATATATATATATCTGATTACATCCAAACAATCTATCTAATACACTCCCGTCTCTTCATTGGGCAGAATAACATCTTTTTATATGGTTCAACAGGTTTCCAATGTTACATTTTTTATATATATATATATATCTGATTACATTCAAACAATCTATCTAATACACTCCTGTCTCTTCATTGGGCAGAATAACATCTTTTTATACTGTTCAACAGGTTTCCAATGTTACATTTTTTATATATATATCTGATTACATCCAAACAATCTATCTAATACACTCCTGTCTCTTCATTGGGCAGAATAACATCTTTTTATACTGTTCAATAGGTTGCCAATGTTACATTTATTTTGTACTGCCAACAGAATACCAATTTTTTAAATTTTTTTTTCATGAATGTCCTGTTTACCCATGGATGGTACATCAATTTTTTAAAACTTAAGTCTTTTGAAATATCTGATTTTCATATTTACTAATGAATTATTGTTGAGGGCTGTCTTGATGATATAGTATTCCATTATGTATTCATCCTTGATGAGTGAGATGTTTACCAATCTATGATCAAGATTGTTTATAATGGCATGTTGGTGTGGTTCAGGGTTGAAGCTATTATTGTTTATATGATTATCTGTAAGTGTGGGTTCCCTATATATACTAAATGAAATTATGTTGTTTCTCCTGTAGATTTTCAGATTAAAAAAGGGCAAACAACCTTCTTCTTCCGTTTCCATAGTGAACTTAATACTTTGGTCTAGTAGATTTTGTAATCTTATTACTTAAATTAAAATGTAAATTGAAACTTGCACAGTGAAGTTAATCATATATTGATATCATTGTATGATTCAGTTGAACTACACACTCTTAATGCTTCACTTACTTGTCATAATGTATGGAACCGGTTTAGAGAGCATTTAGATCTCAACCTCAGTCAGGCTAAAGTTCAACTGTTGGATGTTGAGCTGTGGGAATATGTATTCTGCTCTGGTGGTGGTGTGATAAACTTGTAGTTTTATGTTTTCATCTCTGGTAATGTAGAAGTTCATTAGACTGTCTTTGTATTTGTAGATGTAGATTTTCTCCCAGGTTCTAGTTCCGTAGGTCCTTGTACTGATTTTAATAATTTTGCTTTATTTGTTATGTCGTGATTTTGTGTCCAAAATGATATGACACAAAATCACAACATAATTGTGAGCATCTGAAAATGGGAGAGATTCTCCCGAAACGTGTCTTACTTTTATGTAAGTGGAGTTTAGTGTAAAAAAATGAATAACTAAGTTAAGAATATATTACCACTCCATTGTCAACAGCTTCATAAGTACAATATTTAAATTATAACTTATTTTGTAAACATCAATTTTATATATTATTTCTGCTGCATAACTTATTTGCAACTGCCAGCATGCCTGGAGGACTGTATCTGTTGGTTATCAGATCCAACATACCTAGCTGAAAGAATTCCATAAGTCCTCTGGTCATTCCTTACTGCTGTTACTCTGTGGATGCCTTTCTAGAGTAGCCTATGACAAACTAGCATGAGAAAAAGGTAGATCATAATTCCTTATACTGAAGCATAAATTTATTTTACCTCAATTTACATCAAAATTTTTGTTAAATAATAAAAATGTACTTCAATATTTTATAACATGAATTTTATGTGTAGTGCTGACATCTATTCCATACATACAGAATCAATCACTTTTCAAAATGGCCCCTTTCATTAATGAGCATTCATTAATGTCATTAACTCCATAGAAAAAACTGCCACTGCTGCCTCCAGGGATCACTTAAAGGTCTCAGTACCTTTTTTTAAATACCATATCCTTAAGCGATGGTTACAGCTTGCATTCCATTGGGTTAAGGATATGGTAGGAGAGTATCCCTGCTAGGGCTTGGAAGGTGATGAAATGTCATGTCATGTTTTTTCACAGTTAGTGCAGGAAGTAATATAAAGTCATTTGGCCTCTAGATGAATGAAAGTAGCTTACTTTTATTTTGCACTTTGTGCCTTTCACTAACTGGTCTTTTTTTTAAGAATATTTCATTCTTTTGCCCATTTCATCTTTAGAATGGACTTCCTAACATTGCAGAAAAAGCAATTTCGTAATTCCTTAACTAGGAGATGACACAATACCTTATAAGATATTAGCTTCTCATTGCATCAATCTAGGTCCTGTTACACAAACTACTGCAGGACTGCCCCTCATTTCAACACGACAAACAGTGCTATTGTATAGTGTGTGGCGGTTTGTACAGCCTCTCCGACAAGTTAAAATGCATAAAAATGCCAAAAAATAAAACAAAGTAAACAAATTAAAATGTAAATTGGAACTTGCACAGTGAAGCCAGTCAAATAATTGATATTATTGTATGATTTAGTTGAACTACACACTCTTAATGCTTCATTTACTTGTCATAATATATAGAACTGGTTTCAAGAACATTTCGTTCTCATCACCAACTAGGCTAATAATATCCAACAGTTGGATTAATATAAGTATCCAATCAACAAAAGCCATTACATACTACTCATTTTTATCTACAAGCTCCTTGTTGATTTCAGAGATTTAGTGCAACAATAGGGTTGGAGCAAGAAACCTTTCTTGTGCCAAAGATGACAATAAAACTTGTGAAAACCAACATATCATACTAAGAAGAGATCTCATCAGTAGCAAATAAGTTTTATTCACTTACTTTGTGAGGTGTTTCTCAATGGCAATTAAAATCACAACTGTTTCAAAAACTCTATCTCTCGAGATATATCTTGTTTTTATCTATGACTAAAATTTTACCTGAGCATTTTTTTCTGTTTTCCTCCTTTGGTTGATCTGTAAATGGTCAGGGTAAAAACCTGGCACCAAATGCATTACATGGTAACCAAAAACAGCCCTTTAAAACGATTTGTAGCTACACTAGAATGGAAATGTTTGAAAATAGGTCACCTTATTTATTTAATATTCCCAGAAGCCACGAGGGTAGCATGAGGGTTTGTAGGAGAGACTGTAGCAGTTACTATTCTTAAACCATTAAGATTAAAATATTCATTTAACATTCTTGGAATTTCTCCTATTTAATGAAAAAGATATGGAAAGTACACAACCAGAAAAGAAACATGGAATTAATTACGTATAAAACATATTTGGAAGACCTTTATTACTACAGGGAGATGGATCAGTAACATTGCTATTAGTGTGGCTCCACTAATGGTTTCAGTTAGCATTAATAATAATAATAATAATAATAATAATAATGTGTACAGATTTAATGCTGCTAATATAAAATATTTTAAACATTGTTATAATGTCATACAACCATCTAAATTAAGAAAAAGATACTTAAGTCTCTGCCTTCTAAATGCAAACATTAGTGACACCTACTTAAACCATTATACATCACTTGTTGCAGTTACCTTTGAGAAATGAAGGGGACTTTTCCATGGTGTTATTTTCAGTTCTTCCAAGGTATATAGGTATATTTTGTTGGTTATATTTTTTTAACATTCCCTGGGGATTAAAAGTCACAGGAAGTTTGTTTGGTTAGGGGATCAAGGAGGCAAAAATCCTGTTGTGGTTATTGTTTTCACATCCTATTACCATAACAGCGGCACAAAAGTAATGCCTCCTACTTTCCCTTTTAAGCTTGGCACTCCATCGTGCTGTTATGTACATTATATTATGTCCGTCCTTGCTTTAGGTTTCGATGTAAATAGAAGCACGTGTATGAGTAAAATTTCATTAGTCGGTTGAGCCCACAGGATGATTCTACATTGGACCTTATAACTTCCGTATCAGAGTACATGAAAATGTAGTTCACTTTCTAATTCGCAAAAGCAAAGGGTAACTCAATTCACGACGTAAGTTAGTCACAATGCAATTTAAAACGATTTACAACTCGTAATGACAGTAAAAAATTGCATATTAATGTGCAATATGCATAACAAATTTCACATGGCAGTCGCGACAAAAACGCATGCGCAAGATTAAGATGTTGACAGTTCAATTAGAAAGAGATAATCTTACTCCAATCCGGTCATCCCATGTCGTGCCACCCGGGACAGCATCTCTACCGCATGATGTCCAAGGTCGGCGATGGCCTGTCGCGGGAAGGAAGTAGCCCGATTGCCGCAGCTCAATAATAAATAAAATAAAAATAAAAAAACACGGAGGCCGGAACTACTCCTTCAGAAAGAGACTTACTTCGCTCTACCAATTGAGCCACCAGGCCGACTTAAGCAACATGGTAGTTATACGCCATTAGTGTAGTTGGACTCGGTTTTCTCCGCTGCCGTTCGTGAATGTAAGCATGACTTCGTTCCCAAGAGCAGCAGCAGCATCGTCAGCATCTAATAGGATTGAAAGTACTGTTGGGAGCTGAAGAGTTGACTAGCGACGTATGCGTGCAGAGGAGGGCTTTATCTGCTAAGTAATACATTGCATTTAAATACTTGGCGGTCTGTTCTCATTACGTTAACAAAAGCAGAATATTAATTGTGTGAACAGTTAGACGATTTAAATAGCATTTTTAGTCAAGTGTATAGTGTTAAATATATGTTGGCCTACTAATTATATATATATATATATATATATATATATATAAAATGGATGTACCACAACAAAGAAAGGGAAAATATACATTGTAAAGCTCGAGGAAGTGAGAATATTGATAGATGTATATGATGAAGTGAGGCACTAAAAATTTAAATTAAAACAAGCAAATTTACCCGTATTCCGTATTCCCGTCTTCCAGTGAGAACAAGTACCAGGGTAAGAATACAGGGGGGTTGAAGCCATTGAGTCTACTCTGTCTACCCCAGGAAATATATCAGAATCTACAAAAGTGAATCGAATATTTTTGACAAGAATGAGATACGCTGCTGCAAGACGAATTTTATTTAGTGAGAAAGAAAGTTCCTACCTGCCCCAAAATTTTATAGATATTCTAACAAGAAGGAATTGCACTTCTTTAAGGGTTCACTCTCCGAGATGAATTCATAAAGAAATGAGCTATAGATGAAAAAGTGCTAAAATTAAAGGAAGATATTAATTGAAAAGTCAAACATAAATGGGATGGTTCTGTATCTGGAAGCAAAATGCCGCTTTAGTCATACTACTGTGTGTGTGTGTGTGTGTACATATACATACATACATACATGTATACACACCACATAAGTGGAAAATAACGTAACACTTAACAATGTAACTAAAATAACATTTACTAGACGCAGGCGAAAAGTGGCAGGCTGGGTTAGTACCCAGTCTGTGTACAGTTTCTATGTTCCTACCCACGTGTGAGTTTAACTATAGTGTTGGATGAGGGGTGTAGGTTGAATTTTGATAGAGGTATTTGTGTTTTGGGGGATAGTGTAGTCACTTCCCGTGTCAAAAAGAGTGGATCCAGTGTCCAGAGGTTTTTGCTAATATAGGCATGTTCTAAAAGCCTTTGCAGGTTTTTAGCATGCCTATATTGCTGCTGAGAACATTTACTAGAAAAGTAGAAAAGAATAAAACACTAAGCCAAAGTGAAGCACTCAACCCGAGTCAATACGAAGCCAACACAATACAGTACTCCGTGCACTCAAGTTCAAAGTCACAGATTAGTAATAGCTATATTTCGAACTGCTCGAGTTCTTCTATGGCAAGAAGACAAGCAGAACTAACCGCCCAGATCCGAGAATTGCAACAAAGTATACTTAAATGCATCGATGAAATACGCCAACATATCCACACAGTACAGTAAGCTTATTTCCTCATGCCTAGAGGCTTTCACCGAACTCACCAGCTCTCTAGCCACCGAAAGCCTGAAAGGACGAATTCAAGATGCAAACTCTTCCGAAACCTCAGCCCAATCTTGCCAGACACAATCAGAATTTCACTACCACTCTGACAGAAATTCGCATCCAACTTGGAGACAAATTGCATTAACTTCATTCAAACTCTCCATATTTTCATGACTGGCTGTATCATATAGGTCACAATAGCAACTGCTTTCTGCAAATCGTCATTACGACAGTCATAACTAATTGCTTAATTGATGATTAAAGAAATATACCACTGCTTCTCCATGATCTCGTCGGTATCACTTAGGGCTTCGACAATGTTTGTTTCCTGCACATACCTTATTCGCTCTCGGCCACTGGGTCCTTCCGCTACTAATAATGGTGCTAAATGCCTTGCATATCCTACCTACTACTTCTCCCCTCAATATCACCTCCTAATCCTCGTTAGTTTAAGGGGGAAAGAGAATGCATAAACATACCTTCCTTGTACCATTTGCACCTCAAAACAGGAATATGGATACTGTTCTTGAGGTAATTGATAGAGAAACAGATAATATAGAATAATGTATGCACAGTAACAGTTTATAATTTTTTAGCAAATGTAGTTTGTGTGATACTTGATGCTTTCATTGTAAGTAATTGTATGCTAATTGTTTTTGTTAGTTATACCACTACATATATATATAGTTTTGAACAGATTTTTATGTGCAATACATACCTTGGCTGCCAAAAAAAAAGTACACACACTTTTACAGTAGACATCTATTTAATATATTTCAAAGTTGGACCGAAAAACAACAATAATGTGTAGTATGATGTCCTGTAAACAGACGTGACACATATATTATGATAGCGTTGCTACGTGATAGGTAAATCAACAATAAACAAATGAGGCTAAGATTATCGTAAATCAACAATGAACAAATGCAGCTATGATTATCGTTTGATGCTCTGTAAACAGATGTGACTCAAATTACGTTATAAAAACGCTGATACAACAAAATGGAGCCAATATTATCGTTTGAACAGCGGAAAGCAATTTTGAAGTGGTATTGGAAAACCGAGAATGTTGTTGAAGTTCAAAGGCAATGGAGACGTGTGTACAGAACAGAACCGCCAATGCATGTAACAATTGCACGCATTCGAGACAAATTTGAGACTCTTGGTACAGTATGCGATGTTCACAAGGGCAGATCATCACATTACCACTGAGATGTATAATGCATACCTTGATGAAAATCTTTCAAGGCACTGGATAGGACGAAAAGGTTCGATTGAGTTTCCACAGCTTTCTCCGGATCTAACTCCGTTGGACTTCTGCCTATGGGGAACTCTTAAGGATATTGTATGCCGTAGAAAACCAGCTACACTAGCAGCACTTGGGAAGAAATTGAAACGGCATGTGCTGCAATCGCTGAAGACACTTTCGCAAACGTTGCTCAATCAGTAGTTCAACCTACTTAGAAGTCTATCGATGCCGATAGGGGGCATTTTGAGTAACTGTAAAAGTGTAAGATGGTTAGTGCTCATCATTTTCTGTTTGTGTGAATTGAGTTTTGTTATGTTAATACAATTTTTTCTTTGCTTGAAGTGAGTATACATTTTTTGGACCCTCTGTATATGAAAACTGATTCTTGCAGAGAAGAATTAAGGCCACAAGAAATTAAATATACTGGCAATCATTTTCCAGGTAGAGAAACTGTTCATCAATTTGTTAAAAAGTTACAACAGGATCAAGACAAGAAATGTAATCCAAATTACCATGCTCTTACAGAAGAAACATTGGATGAAATACAGGCATTTCTTGTTTATATACTGGCATTGATGAAATCCTGTTCTGAATTATTTTCTTGGTTCTCTGGTACCCTCATTATGAATCTTTTAGATATTTCTTTTAAATGAAGTGTTCTCCTGATATGTTTACATTTTATAAAATGTATATATAAAATTTTTTTTGATCAGTTTAAATAACTGCTGCAACATCACAGTGGAAGAAATCAACAATATATTTAGAAACCAGGGGGAAAGAGCATTATATCATACATTCCAGTCAATCAGTACTGGCTGGTTGATGACCACACAAATTTTCATCTACTGGCAGACGATTGAAAGGGATGCACAGTAGATATGTTAGATTAATAAATAACTACAAGTATTTTTTAATTTTCTTGCCAAGAATACTGCACTATGGATTCAATTCATTTCCATCTGTACCACCAAGTGAGCAGAAAAGGGACCTAACAGCTATATGTAGGAAATCACTTAGATGCAGAATAATAATGTTACACTATTTATAAAGTCCATCCAGCTTTACAAGGGAATCTGATGTTAATAAGTGCATAGACTGCTTGATGCTGCTGCTGAGAACAATGCCTATATGGTCTAGTGAAAGAAAAGTAGTTGCAACCATTCTCCAAATGTCAGACTCTATATACTAAATATTTTAAGTTCTTTAATACATTTCAAAACTTAAGTTATTCATACTAGAATTAGGAAATTATATTTAACTGCTAATAGCATTAAGATTCTTCTGTTCAGATAAATATATGGGAGTGCATGTGCAATTAACAACAAATAATGGTGATTACTTTTTAAACTGTTGCAAATGTCTTTTCAGGATAGCATTGCATCAGTGATATTCCTCAATAGTCAACTTGTGGGACATAAAAAAGGAAAACCATTAATAAGCGACGAGAAGAGTATTGTTTTAATGCTTTTCACAAACTACAAAAAATGCACATTTTGTGCATTAAGTCATGAAGATCATGGTAATATACATAAAAAAAGGCTCTCACCTGGATATCTTTAATTGTTGCTTGTAATAGCTTTGATAATTAATTTCTCATAGCTCTAAAACAGATTGAATATTTCTTAGGTAGTACGGACATTTTATGAAGTTGGATTTACTGCACATTAAAAATATTTTTGTTAGCTATTAATTACCTTTGATTAAATTTCAATGAAAATGTGTCATTTTTTAGCCCAGTTTCTATCCCCATTTGGTCAGATAAAACCTTATTTCCTCACCTATTGTTCCAGCATGTTTTTTAACATTTTTAGATCTGGTTGTAATCGCATATTTATTTAATAAAGTTCCTCATTATTAGTAATAAAACTGATTTCTCCCTAACTTGTTACCACTTTAAAACTAGATATCAGCAAATATAATCTGGACAGCAAGAGCCAGAGGGTCAGATAGCAATTGGAATGTGTGTGGCTTTGAACAGGACTGATTATTTGTGACATCAATACATGCATTCTTTACCTTTGATAATCTGGTTATACCATTTTTAAAAGCATTAAAATGCTCTATTATTTCATCGAAAATAACCTAGCAATTTACAATGTTTCTACTAAGATCACCTGGCATGGAGTGGGGGTTAGATAAATATGCAGATTGTTGTGATAAGTTTGAGAGGAAAGGACCAGTCTGGATGCGAGCAGGAGCATTGTTTTTATTAAGGGTTTCAGAGGAGATAATGGGGAAAAGTGTGCTACGTAAAGAGATGGAGGGATGGCATATAAGAAGCAAAATGGAATAAATTACAGAGAGAAAGTATATCACACAGTATGTTGACTGATATGGGGACGAAGAGAAATAAAATGACGGGAATATTTACGGAAAAGTAAGGGAGAAATGGATTAGAATATTTAAGGACAAGAAAATGATTTAAAAATAGTGCTAACAAGGGAAAATCACGAAAAGGGGGGTTTCATTACGCAGATAACCTGGGGGTGTGTTAATGAGGCCTCACATAGCTGAATATTAGATTTATTAATAATATAATGTAGGTTAAGTATGTTCATATATTAAATATTCATAAATGATTAGAAAAAATTGTAAATAATAGAGTTTGCTTTGTTTGTGTTCGTATATATTCGTGAATACTGTATATAACCAAATCTGAGTCTTCAGGAAATTCCAGTGAATAATCACTGATGAGCCAAGACCAAGGTATGATGTATAGTGAATTGAAAACTTGTAGAGATATTATTGCAAATAAATTCAAATTCAAAGAACACCTGGCACATAATAGATGGTGCCTATTCTGACCAATCGTTGTTAAAGTAAGAGGAATAATATGCATGAGTTTAATTAAAAATGAATGTAGGAATCCACACAGTGAAACTATCATAATCTTGTTGAATTAAAAGTAAAACTTCTAAAATCAGGTCAATATATTAAACTCTCTTGACAATTTCAAATTAAAACTTTTTTATTAAAAAGTAAGTTGGGACTAGTTTTGTGAGTCACTTGCTCACATTGTCAACCAATTGAGGACTAACTGATCTCTTTAAGTAGGATGTATACTTGACTGTCGTGAGTCACTTGCTCACATTGTCAACCAATTGACGACTAACGAATCTCTTCAAGTAGGATGTATACTTGGCTGTGTACACATCCTGCTTGAATTGATCCGTTAGTCATCAATTGGTTGACAATGTGAGCAAGTGACTCACGAAACTAGTCCCAACTTACTTTTTAATAAAAAAGTTTTAATGTGAAACATCAAGAGAGTTTAATATATCGACATGATTTTAGAAGTTTTACTTTTAATTCAACAATGCATGAATTTGTTTACCTTAAGTTCCCTTCTGAGACTAGACAGAATGTATTAATAATGGCCAACACATGCAGTGCTTAATGTAAAATTTCATCTATGCACATCTCAAGCTTTAGATTATGTCCACTTAAAAGTTTCAAAGCTGTGCCATAGTGCAGCCATTATTATAATGAGATACATCATAATATGTATCTATTTAAACATGGGACTTATTAAACATGTTCCTCTTTGTAGAATAATGCCTGCCTGCTCCATAATGTCAACAATGTAAAAACGTAATTTTTTATTAAAATGGAAGTTAAGCTCCATTAGTTTTTAAGTAACAATTTATTATGTACATTTTACATAAGTGAAGCTTAAATGGTTTTTGCATGAATAACTGTATGTAAAAACAAATTAAATATAGATATTCAAAACGTGTGAATGAATCCCTGAAGGTCTGCACAAGTAATCACTATAAACTATACCTTTACATGAAAGAACAGTGATTTATAATAGGAAGAGACCAACATTTATCAGATATAATGCCAAAATAAGAGTATTGTACTTATTTTCTGTGTGTGTGAGAGAGAGAAATTTGATACAGTAAATTATAAATATAACAGGCAGTTAGGATACAGGAAATGATGCCACACACCATTGCTTGCCATATAGAGTTCCCATACATTCTAAAAAATTGGGTTTACCTTAATTTTTGTGCTATGAAAAATGTCCAGCCAGAAGTCTATGAAAATTATAAAAAAAAAAAAAAAAAAAAAAAAAAAATCAATTTTAGATTTTACTGTGAACAGACAAGACAAGCATAATATTAAATTTTCCAATTTTATGTTTTTCCCTATAAATGTATTCTTAACGCATTAGTGTGCAGTAGACAATTTCTGTAATTGGGCATTAAAACTATAGTGAAGTTGTAATATAACATAATCAGCAAGTTTGCCTTTTCAACAAGGCTATAATTAATAGAGCAACAATGACTTGAGCAATAAAACAGATGTTTTCAAATCTGCTGATTAACCAATCATGTTACTTGCTACTTTGAACAATGCTAAGTTACAATGGTTAGCAGCAGTGCAGTAATATCTCTTGCCATTATCTGTATCGAGTTAGTTGCTGTGTGTAGTTACTTGTTTTGTCACTTGTCTGTTAATCACTATAAAAGGAGAAAAATGAAAATTAGTTATGAAATGGTTTAACGACTTTCCATCGATTAAGAAAGGATGAACTGACATCGAGGCATACTGCAGTTTCTGCAAATAAGTTTAGATAATACAACTACAACAGGCTGTATTTTTCCATCCAAATCAATCCATTAGGTCATACATTTTGCTTGTTTTGTTTCCAGTGCTTATATTTCAGTTATGATGAATTTTACGACTATATTCTGAAAAATACGAACATGCTGGGATGTATAACCAGAAAAATTACTGGTATGCTAAATCAAATAAAAATAAACTGGTTTCTTTTACAAGTAGTTTTAAGTAGTTGGAATTTTCACAGTGAAATATAGAACAATATTCCAATTTTTAGAGGATATCACTCATCTTTCAGTAATTTTGTTCCACTTACTTGGACATGTTTGTTACGGATCTTAATACCAAGCTGAGAAATTGACAATGGAGCTATACTGATGAAGAAGGCAACAGCCTTTGAAACATGCCCAAGTAAGTGGAACAAATTACGGGAATTTGAGTGATTCCTTCATCAAAATTGCAATATTGTTTTTTTTATATTTGTACACAGAATACTATTTATCTCCCCCAAATATATCCAACACCAATTCAGGAAAGTTGTCACAATTTTACTTGTTTTATGAATGGCAACCCTTATACAGCTAAAAAGTAAACAGGTCATGACTTATGTAGGATACATCTTTAAGATAAGGAACTCATGCACTTCTTTTTTTTTATTTATTAAATAATTATTCTGAAGAGGTTTTATTTGCAGCAGCTTTGTTTCATACCAAAACAAGAGCCCAAATTTAGCACAAGAGTGTAAAACATTAGTTCAAAAGAAATAAAGAAGAAAACATAAGCATTCCAGCACTTATTTACTTCCCAAAATTATTGAATCCTCCAGAATGCACATATTAAGGCCAATAATCATCCTGCATAGTATGTAATTTTCAAAACACATTTCTGAACAAAAATGTAGTACAATAATTATAAATAGCAATATAAAACTGCTGCTTAAAGTCTTCTTCCAATAGTACAATGTATAATATTTATAAATGCATCTTAACAGTGCACTACTGTTGAATATTGCCATTGCTGATACAATTAACAAAAACATTTCACAAAAAATATACTCATTGCTAATGGTTTATTTGGTAACTGTTAGAATTTGTATTTGCTTTTCTAACATGTTGAATACACTATATATAAAACACACACAAAAATATGCAGTATCATATTTACACAAGAATCGACAGTTATAATATGGAACCAATTACCAATAACTGAACATATATGTATATGTCTGTATGTTCTGCATATGAGATACTATATACAAAAACATGCTATGTTTATATATCTGTAAATATGTTAAAGCACTGGCTTTGTTACAAGTAGCAATATTTAATAAATAAGACACAGTGAAACCCTTAACAAGCCTTTTTCAAGTTTAGGGATTATATTTTAGGCAATGCAGCCTTATAAGGCTTTCCATTTCATGCCATATGATTAAATACATAAGTAAAGATTTCCACTGTAATTAATATAATTAATACTGGCTGTCTATATAGAAAATATTTTTATTTTGTTGGTGTTTAGAAATTGACACAATTGGTTCTTGTAATTTATTTTTAAGGCTACTGAAGCTGAAGGACGGAGATAAAAATTAAATTAACAGCTTAATCCAGAGCTCCAACTTATAGCATACAACAAACTATGACAAATGTATGTTTTCTATCCTTCTTTAGAAGGATGCAAGATATTATTCATTTATCCTTTTACCATATTCTCTTCTGCATTCCCTTTCTTTTTAATGCTGCAAATATCTCTAATGCCAAAAAATCAGCCTTATCAAACATAAAGCAAAGTGAAAAATTAAACTTAAGAATACTTTGGTACTAAGTAATTTTATAAACTTACATAATACAGCACATCTATACCATGCTTTTTTATATTATTGCATCAATGTAGGAAGAAACTCTGCTTTGAAAAAACAAATACTTGAGAAAAACAGAGAAACCATGAAAAGATTATCTGAGAAGCAAAATCAGTAACATCAACAAAAATATGGAAAATCCCAAAGACTGACAGGATTAATATTAATCCTGATGCAACTTGCAATGGTATACAGTCAGCATTACAACTTTGCCAAAGTTCATTTGGTTTATTTATGGATGCTCTTCAAAATCTCAGGTTTCAATTCAGGGGGTGAAATAGTCAATAAATTTTGCTCAGAGGCCTCTTCTTTCATACCTTAGGTTATTTTACATGCCTTAAATCTACAACATGGTACCCATGGCTTTATTTCCCTTTGAAAGAAAGCCACACTTAGAATTTTTATGCCTGAAAAATCCATCAACCCAGGTTGGGATTGAAACCATAATCTTAGACCTACAAGGCAAGTATGATAACCACTAGATCACCAGGACTGACACTTGAGCCAAGACCAACACCTGCTGTCTACAACTGTAAAAGAAATAAGAGGAATTTATTTTATTTTTCTCAATACTGCACATTTTAAAAACAATATCTTAACAAAGATACTGAATTTATTGCTGCACAAAGTGGATAAAAAAATGCAATTTGTTATAAAATGAGTTGTCTAGAGATTTTTCTTCACTCCCTGTTAACACAATTCAACGAATTAATTACACCTATCTATGCAGATTTGCACATGGAAAATCAGATCAGTTGCTAATATAGCTGCATGGTAATTATTATATCAATAGCAGTTAACTCCCATTTTGGCTAGAGGACTACTAAATAGCCTGAACAGCTGATTCATAAAAGATACGTTACAAGGGCAGTTTATATTTTGTTAAGAATTGCTCAACAAAACTATTTGAAGCTCAAAATGGAACCTTATATTTATGCTTTATTATCACCTGTGGTGCCTCAGTAGTTAAAATGGGCATTAAAAAAAGAAAAGAAAAAGAAAGAAAGAAAAAGAAAAGAAAAACTGTCATCTCATCACATGTCAAAGCTCATAGGTTGCCTCTATTTATACAGTAGAATTCATTCACATCTCCTTTGCATGATGCTGGTCCAGTAAATGGTAGTAATTTATTTCATTTTTTATTCACCGCTTAGATAGTTTGTTCATTTGGCTTTGTCAGTAATAGAAGAGCTTGGTATCTTCTATGAAAGAAGTTTCTCCAGCTAGCTAGCTCATACACTAAAAGTGAAGGCATTACAAGATGTCTCAGAAGAATATCAGAATTTCTTGCTACTAAAGTCATGTCAGTAAATCAAATTTGAGTACTATATATGGAAATGCTGAGCAGCTGAACTTTGACAGTGGGAGTTAACTTGGGAAAAAAGCTATAAATTCTCAGAAGCATGTGAAGCAGTCACAGAATAGAAAGAATGATCATTTAGCTGACACATACTGACAGAAAAATCAAAACAGAGCAGAGCACATAAACTTGTGAACATAAGATGTTTCTTCTTGGGTAAGAGTGAATGCAAATATATTGTGGCATAGAAAAGATGACAGAGTATATAAATTTTAAGTTCTGCATGTGAGTCTGTTAATGATCTGAATGATTTTAGGAATTTTTATAAACATTTATATGGCAGACGTAAATAAATCAAATCCATGAATGAAAAAAGCATTTTTTCAAGTTTTGAATATGCCATTACACTCATTCATGTACTTTAGCTTTCATCATGCAAGTTCTTGCAATCATAATTGATGAAGTGGCTATCTCATTCACCAGATCTCATTTCCCATGATTTTTTTATGGAACTATGTTAAAGATGAGGTTTATGAGCTTCCTTTAATGAAAGGAAGAGTGACTTGAATGCACCTACTGCGCTGATAATGAGACAATCAATAGATCTATGTTATTTCCCATTTGGGAGCTGCTTGATTACTGTTGACGAAAAGTGCTCATATAGAGCATGTATATGTGAAAAAATCAATCATATTTGCTGTAAACAAGTGTACTTTTAGTTTAATAAAAGATTCATTACATATTTAACAGTGAATTTTTTTAAACTGTTCTATTCATTATGACCCTCCACTATTTATTTCTTCATCCCATCCACACAATTTTCTCTCACCTACCAAGTGCTTTTCTTATACCTTTCTTCCGACTGTTTAGGTGATTTATACAGGACTATATTTGAATAAATATTTAGTATATTATTCATCCTTTCTCAATGTCTGAACAATTAAGAGTTTTTCAACAACAACAATAATAATAATAAAAATAAATAATAATAATAATAATATAGTATTACTAGTAAAGCACTAAAGTAGAATACAGCTGCTCTCAGCTACATTGATCTCCCTTCCTGCCTTTCAATTACCATTTTTTTCAGCATAAAGAATTACTTTACCATTGAAAGTAGCATCATAAGATGTTCTTCTCTGTTTGCCCTATATTTTGTGACTACTTACTGTACAAACTCTTTATGTAATAATAGGCCAACAATAAATGTAACAAAGTGAAACATATGATGTAATAAACAATAAATTTGAATGAAGTTGCTGGCAAACTACGGAATGAATCCATTTTGCCATCAAATCCAATTGCACCACAATTTTGAATTTTACATTTGCACAAAAAGGTGTGCATTAGATTGGTATAAATACAGTATATTCCCTTCTGCTTAAGCATTATTACCAACACTAATATTTTCACTCTGATGCTTTAAAAGTACACTTACAAAACCTGTAATATGTCCAAAAATAAAATTCCTATAGTTAACCCTAACCCATAGACATTAAATCAGTTTTTACTGAACAGCATTAAATATTGTCACACACCATGTCTTCAGATTCAGTTTTTCCTTCATAGATGCAAGGCTCTTGCATAACAATGAAATGTGCAGTCCAATAGATAGATACCTAACTTAAGCAGCAAATACTGTTAACTTGTTTACAGCCCCTAGCAACTTTCATCTTTCTTGTATTATCATAATGTATGTCAAAATAGTAGTAATGACTTGTACTGTTGCAGTAAATAATTAGGTGCTATTTGATTTATATTCACTAAGTTTTATGAAAATGTTTAAGAAGAATAGTCTTTTCCAAACCACCAGAAAACTAGAATTAGCTTGATTTAGTTTATGCCTTAGATATCATCCCTTTTTATACTTCAGCACACTTGAAACAGGCATAAGCAAAATGCACTTTTGAGGCTGATAGCAAACATGACTAGCATATATTTAATTTGTAGACAGGTTAATTTTTCAATGAGTAGTATCAATTTTAAGCAGATTCTAGATTTGAATAGTCGGGATTTTCACAGTGAATTATAACAAATTATTCGTTAAATATATAACAAATTATTAAGGTATACATGAGAAGTATGAAGAAGTATAAGCACACAGAAAAATCAGCAGTAGCATATAATTTCTGGCAAAAAAAAAAAATATGTAAAAATTCTTCAAAAATCTATAAAATTATTAGTGTAGAAAAATATATTCATACATGAAAACAAGAAAAATGTAAATTGGAACTTGCACAGTGAAGCTCCAAGTAAGTGAAGCATTAAGACTGTGTAGTTCAACTAAATTATACAATAATATCAATTAAAGAAAAATTTAGTTAATTTTGATCTTCCAAACAACTGTAACCTCATCACAAAGTTCATAAAGTCCACAGAGCGACATCTTAATATCCACTAGGAAGCTGAGGAACAGTGCTGATGATGGCGGCAACAGCCTTCAAAAACCCAAGTACTTGGAACAAAACTAGTAATATTTGAGTGATTTCCTCATTAATAATTTATTATAAGATACTACTCTGTTTAAAATGGTAAGGAGTGCATCATTTATTTGTCTTTCAGTCACACATCTTCATAAATGAAAGCTGTAAATCCCCCATTATTGCAATCCTGTCCAATTCTCTCTGCATTTTTTAATATTTTCTCTTGTTCTATGTAGACTTTAAAATTTGCAGGAATACTGCATTCATATCGAGATCCCACTTTTTTTTTTTATTTATATAATTGTTTTGCTTCAGTTCTTTTTTTGTTGTTTATAAATAACTGTTTTTGCCTCAGTTCTCTACAGATAGAAAAGTATCTGCACTTAAATAGATTTTTCACAAATTTTCACACTACTTTCATAGCACTTTATATATGCACCATTATTGCACTCATTTCAGCTTTACAAAAATTCTTTGAGTAAGAAACCAGCTTCACAAATGTTAAAATTTGAACAAAACACTTATAGATGGATATGTATTACTGCCTAACCAGACTTATGCTCAGAATTTACTAATGAAAAACAAGTAATGTACCTAAAATACGATAAAGGTTCAAGTTGTTAAGTCAAGATGAAATATAACATCAATAAATGAAAAAAATGTTAGCATTATGCCTTTCTCCTGTAAAGATAAAAGAAAAAACTAATGAAGAAGACGGAATAGAACAGAATACCAAATGTTCCCTCTAACATGAATTTATTCACGAATTTGTCCTGCATTAAGACAATGACTTTTAAACATGCCTCCAAACTGTACAGAAAATAAGTAAATGAAAGAAGCAAAGAAAACTACAAAATATGTTATGGAAAGCTTAATTCCAATAAGCTCTTGTTAAATCAGTTTGATACAGAGGTCAGGAGAAAATGAAAGCAACCAATTAGGAACTGGGAGAATATTTAAATGATGTTGAAATGTAACAGTTACCAAACTGCAAAAATTAGTATCGAGCACTACAAGAGTTTTTGTTGGTTATTTTAAAAGAAAAAAGAAATTATCTCAAAGAAGCAATCTTTTTATTTAAGTTCTATTAGCTGTTAAATGTCAAGAACAATTATTTTGTTTGGAAGGGTGATCAAAACTTTTAATTAATGGTGTAGGTATAGAACTAAATATTCGTGGCATCACAAACATTTTGATGTCACAATTGATAAACTGTCTTGTGCTCGTAAATGTCTTTAAGAACTCTGAATGTGTGGTGTTGTAAAGCTATGGCAAAAATATTATTGGAAAAAAAAAAAAAAAAACAGAATGAAATGTTAGAACTTATTAAAAAAGATAAACTCTTATTTGCATTCATCTCTGGTTATCTGGACTAGAATATTGTTATATGTGCTGAGCATATACGTTCCATTTTCTCAACTATGAAGCTGATGTAAGCAGAAGCATGCGGTCTTACATAACTGTAAAATTGTATGATCAATTGATCATATTTATTAGAAATATAAAAAATTTAAATTTTCAAAAGTGTCTAAAAAACTGGCTTATTAGTAAATCTATGTGCTATTAATGAATTTTATGATGATCTAAATAGTCTATAATTTATTTTTTTGTTGAATGTTACTGTACTTGCTATTATAATAATTTAATTTTGTTGTCTTGTGATTTAACTTCAAGTTATAAGTGTTCCTTTGTTTGTATAAATTCTTGTAAGAGCCATGGATTTAATAATATTTACTATTTCATTATTGGTGCCTTTATGCAAAAAAGCAATGGAAATTTTCAAAAAATTACCTATTACAAATCTAAACAATATATACTAAAAATATAATAATTATGTTGTGTCTCATTGACTTTGTACTTTAATACAAACTAGTGAGGTTATTGTGATTCACTTACAAGAACAATATTTTATGCAGATGTTAACTGAGGAATGGGTACCAGTTTTTAGCTAAGGTCAAATAATTTAGCTCTTCGCTACCATATTTTCTATATTAATGTGAAGAAAGTACATTTGTCATATGTGATTTTCCTACCAAATCTAGTGGTTTTCATCTTTTGTACACTGATCAAATATCATCTTTAATATGAAATGTAGTGTTCTTAATATTTTATAGGGTGAAAACTAGGTATTTTAAACATAATGATAATTTATAAGAGAGATTGGTAAATGTTTGATGGCATGAATAAGGAGAAATTTGATGAAATTTCTGTTGATTACCAAGTGGCAATAACAGTTTCATTACGATAAACTCCACAACAGTTACATGTGCAAAAATAGTAAGCTCCAAAAGTGCTGAACTTGCCAAAAAACATGAAGTATGCATCTCTTATAAGCAATGCTATGATAATGTTCATGTTCTAAACTTTTAAGTATTACTTTTTAATCTATGTATAAAGATTTTATAAGACAGCTCGCAATTATACTGTTTTCACAATAATGAGCAGTTTTAGCTAACTAATTAATCATTTTTGTATCGATAATTTTTAATAAATTCCTGCAACTACTATTTTCTTATATGAATAAATTTTGCTTTCTATAACTTTCAGAAACTGCAATAGTATATTAATCAGAAGAAAAGTAAAGGTAGAACAATCGTGTTTCTAATGTTGATTACTGGAAGAGAAGCAGAAGGAAGATGACAGAGAGAGAGAGAGAGAGAGAGGGGGGGAGGGGGGGAAATAAAATTTGAATATCTGCCCCAAACTGCATCTCAGAATAACAGAAAATCAAATAATATATGACAGGAGATAATTCCTAATGGATCAATCAGATATTGTGGCAAAATTTCAAATACCTTATATATTTTACACTGAACATGGAGAAAATAATGCTCTATTGTGATTTAATTATTTAAAAAAATTCTCTTCCTAGCTTCACTTAGTTGAGATTAAATTAGGACATATTTCATGGACCTCTGTCCACATCTTCAGCTGTTAAAAAGTAGTAAGTTGTATCTATATATGGTCCCATTCATCTCCAAAAATGATTATATTTCTAAGGCAGTATCTAGATACTCTCATCTAAATGAGCAAAATGTGTGTTATATGGAAATAGCCATAAATTATAAACAAGGTGTCACAGTTTATAACATCATGTACATTTATGCTGAAAATGTAATATTATATAATAAAAGTTATATTTCTATTTAAATATAACGTCGTACACTTTTCAATAATCAAATATAATAATGCTTTAATCTAATCTGTACTTATTAAAGGCAGCTTCAGCTTAGCTTAAAAAATTATTCAAATTTACTTTGTGTTACATACATGTTATACAAAAAATTTAAACTTTAAACATATACAGCTGATTACTTTTTAATATTAATGCACTACCCTCCAATATTTTTTTTTTCTTTTACACCAATTAAGATTAGCTTTATGCTGCATTGCTATAAGATGGAGCAATGTGAACAATTGATATTTTAAATCTTCAAAGAATAATACTGGTAATTATCATTTCTGGAATGAAAATTTTATGGTGGCACTTTCTCACCGGCTTGATGAAAATAATGATAAAAATAATTTAAACACAACAATTCTTAAAATATGTGTTATTTTACAGTAACACTTCATGCTGTTTTTATTTCCCTACAAATAACAATTTGAAGATTAATGCTCAGTTACCAGTTATTCCAGTTATTTCTCTGGAATAACCACTCAGTAAAGGTTCTAATTTGTTGTGCAGCAGTCTGACACTGTTCCTGGAGACGTTTGTTTTCATCCCGAAGATGACGCACTTCTTCCTCTAACGAGAGTCGTCGACGAGTTTCTCGTGCCACTCGAGCTTCTAGCTGCACCAAATGTTCCTGGAGTTCTGTCATGTGCCTTCCATTTCTACTGGCTTTACTGAAAATTAAAATGTATGTATCCTTTTTTAAGACTTAACATTTTTAATGTGCTTGAATAAGGATAAAATAAAAACAAAAGTTTGTACAAGAAAATATGTAAATCTGAGGAAAAGATGTGAAAACTAAAAAAGAGCAAATAAACACAAAGCTTATTAAATGCTAGGAGATCTAATATGGTTACTCACCTCTTTGATGTTGTAGTGTCAAGACCCAGACGTTCAGCCACATCATCTACCCAATGTCCAAGATTTTCACCATTTCTTGCTGCTTCTGGAATAGGATCTTCCCGCTGGACTTGCAGCATTGCTCTTGTTGCAGTATCTACAAGGCTTGGCCAATCCATTTCTCTAGCATCTGGCAGAGGAAGAGGTTCTGACAATTTTGCTCCTGGAGAAGACTTTGTAACTCTTGGTGATAACCTATTAAACACACATATTCATGTCTAATTGCTGCATAATGTTTAATACTTTAGAATTTTTTTTTTTTGGTCTATATGAAATGTATCCAAATATTCTGAAAAAAAGCACTATATACAAAACTGCTATTTGGAGTTCTGGAATTTCACATCACCTTGGGCACACAACAATTATTTAAATTAATTTTGTTTATTTATTGTATGTTTTTAGTTTGTTAAGTATTTTTAAATATACAATAAATGCCTGTCATTCAACATGTCATATTTTTTGCTGCTAATATATATACTCACTATCTTGCCATAAATACTGTTACATGGTTTTAGTTTAGTAACAACAAAATATTTCATTATTTTTTCATCTGTTTTAGATATGTTGTCTCATTTACTCTAAATGTGTAGCACCCATTGGTTCTCAAAATTACTCTTTTCCCCTCAAACATGACTGAAGTCTCTCTGGATATTCATATAAAGCAGTATGCAATTCATGCTTTGGGAAATATGTTACTGCTGACTCCAAGGACCACTTGAGACTTTCAATATTAAAGAGCTTTTTCTTGCAAACTATACCATCTAGCACTGACCACAGTTTCAGTTTGTAGCCCAAAGGGTTCTGGTAGGACTGACAGAAGTCCAATCTTGAGCATTAACAAAATCTGGAAAGTTTCTCCCAAGCCAATATTGGATGGACCTTGCCTTGTAGATTGGAGCTGAATCTTGCTCTAAGTTCCACTGCCTGTTCATGAACAAAGCTGTGTTCAGGTTCTTCATCACAGGTAGCTGCAGAGTGTTTTAATTTTGGCAGAGGAAAAAGTATTTAATCTTGTAGGTCACTCCCCACCAAATAATTACTGAGGCAGAATAGTGGTTTCTCTGGACCATAAGCTTCTCACAAGCTTCATAAAATCAGGACATACACCAAGAGTGTTCTAAAAGTTCTCAGCCTGACTCAGAAATCTCATAAAGATAGACAAATTACTATGATAGTTGTTAAGTATCATCCTTTAGATGGCAAGCTGTAATTTTCAGATATATATATATATATATATATATATATATATATATATATATATATATATATATATATATATATATGTAGTCACTTGTTGCAATGATCATGGAACAAACTAGTGTTAAAATTTTCTACAAAATGAATAAAAGTGAAATATGAGCTCTGTTAAAGTACATTTTTTTTTTTAAACGTTTAACTCTAACATAAATATAAAAGAGTTAGATTCCACATCAAAGGGTTCTTCCACTTTGTTTTCATCTGTTAAAAAGTGGGCTGTTGAATGTAAGCACGGTCCATTCCAGATGATCAGCACTCTGGGCATCCCAAAACTGCTATGACTGAAGACAAAACGTCACAATGTCATACTCAATGATTATGAGCAAGTTGGTTAACATTGCAAAGACCTCTACTGGCCATGTCCACTACATTTTACATGATGTTTTCGTTACAAGAAAGTTTTTTGCTCAATGGGTGCAGCATTTGTTAACAATGGAACAAAAACACATTTGAATGAACATTTTGCAAGAGTGTTTAGACTTGCTTAAAAGCAATTCCAGTGAGTTTCTCTGAAGTTTCATAGCAACAAACGAAACATGGATGCATCACTCACCAGAGATGAAAGAGCAGTCCTGGGTGGCAGCAGGCAAAAATGGTTTGATCTGCAGAAAAAGTCATGGCTACAATTTTCTGGGATTTTCATGGTGTAGTGCTTGTAGACACCTCCAGAAGGGCAGAATAATCACTGGGGAATATTACGCTTCACTACTGGATCAACTAAAGGATGCTATTCAGGCTAAACATCCTCATCTTTCATCATTATAATTGCCTTCACACATGTCTGGGATTGTTGCTACAAAACAGCATGACCTTTGCTTCTAAGTGCTTCCACATCTATCATATTTGCTGGATTTTTCTCACAGTATTTATTTTTTATACCCAAACCTGAAGAAATGGCTGGGTGGATGAAGATTCATATCAAATGAGGTTGAAACTGAGACAGGCACTTATTTTTCACATTTGGACAAATCTTATTTTACTGAGGGTATTAGAAAGTTCAAAAGGCATTAACTAAATGTATTGATTTATAAGGTGACTATGTTAAAAATTAAAAATAAAAATTGCCCTAAAATCTCGTGTTTTCTCGGTTAGGCTAAGAGTTTTTAGAATGCTGCTTGTACTGTTATTTTAATGGTTGTAGCTTTCATTAATAATGAACACTTCCTCAACAATAAAAGTCATTTTCCAGTGACTATTGTTAGCATAATATGGTAGGAGTTCTGTGCATCTTAATGCCCTACTCTGCTTCAATTCTGCAGTTAAAAATGACCAGTGCTGCTACGAAAAGTCACCAGTTAGAAGTTTTGTCTATGCACTCTGGACATGCACCGCAATGTTCCTCTCAGAAACCATAACTGTCTTCTTCTGACAATTATAGACTGCCCATGCTTTGACAACAGAGCTCTTAAAGTGCAGGCATTAGAATCTTGAATGGTGTCGCAGACAAACATCCCACTGATTTCTGGCTTTTTAAGGATCTAGAGAAACTCATTTAGTAATTTTTCAATTCTACGAAGCAAAATGGTTTTCATAATCTCCCCATTCCATGGTTAAACCTTTTCGCTGCACCTGAACTTAACAATGATAATAAAAGAGTTATCTGAATGGCAAAACATTTGCTAAAGATCCTTCCTAAAGTTTGTAACATTATGCATAGCAAGACAGAAAGTCTTTGAATTTTTCTAAGTCTAATCAATGTTTCTTAACAAATCTCATGTTTCTCGTAACAAACTTTTCCCAACCTCAGAAATTTGAACATCTCAGATCATCAGTGTCCCTTTCAATTCAGGGTGTAAAACGACCAATAAATTTTGCTCGGAGGCCTCTTCTTTCAGGGTTGAGGTTGCTTGATGTGCCGTAAATTCATGACATGGAACCTACAGCTTTACATCCCTTCCGAAGGAAGCCATACTTAAAATCAGTGCTAGATGCAATTCAGTAGTAAACAATTCCAAAATAAACATACTAGGTTAAGATTTAGTCTTTTGTTAGGGACAAAGAAATGTGAAATTCTCCTTATGTCAATAAAGTCACAAAAAACTGCATTAACAATTTTTATAAACTATAAAAGTGTAAACACATGCCATGATGCAAATGTAACAGTATCCACATACCAAATCACAATGAAAATTTCATTTAAATAATACAGATCACCATGCATTAGTAGATTGCTAATGGATAGAAAGCAAAAATTGAACAGGCGAGAACTAACTCTTTCCCCAGTTATGTTGGTAAGTTGTTACTTAGTGTTAGCTTTGGAAAAACATTCACTTTTTTAAGCTGTTGTACTAAAATGTTAAGACTACTTGCTATTACTTTAAACTTTCAATGCACTAAACAATTTACTGTTATTAAAAATTATTAGTAGGGTTTCAAAAAATTACAAAATTAGTACCATATGGAAGACAAATATTTTAAAAAATAATCTCACAAATGTAGGCATTAAAATGTATAACAAACTACCAATAAATATTAAAGAAATAACCAATATAAAATAATTTAATAAAGAAGTCAAAGCCTTTCTACTACAACATACCTTTTATTCAGTAAGTGAATATATGAACTTTAAATAAGGCATATTGTAAATCTAGTATAATTACTAAACTTGTATATTGTTATATTATACTCTGGACAAAGCCCATCTCATGTAAATGATCCAAATGGTGAATAAAGTATTATTATTATTATTATTATTATTATTATTATTATTATTATTGTTGTTGTTGTTGTGAAAAGAAATATCTCTACTGCATAAACTCAAACTCTGAAAATACAAGAGCATTGCCTTTTTCATCAAAGTGAGTTTCAGAAAGCTGTTAGATATCAGTGATTTTTATACTGTATATAGACAGAGCTTATCAACTGTGACTAACTTAATATTATTTGTAAATAACATGCATCTCATATTAGACATCTCTTAATATATGACTATAAGTTAATAAGAAATTATAGATTTTGTGTTGCATAAATTTAAGTTTGCTAATAAAGCTGCCACTTAATCATTGATTTATACTTAAGGGAGTTTTATAAAAATAATAGATGCAAATATCTTTGAAAATATCAAACTCATTCTGTTAAGATCTGTAAATAGAATTTATATCCCATGTTAAATATCTGTTTATTTTAATTATAAATTAATGTTATATTTAGCAAATGTAGCTCTAGGACATGTCCTGTCATGTAAAATGATCAAAAGGATGAATAAATAAATAAATAAGATAGGAATATGGATTTTATGTTACTGTGTAGCAAAATTCTCAAAAATTTAAAAATGCTCAATATGTGTAGGTATTGTCACTCAGTAGACATCTAAATCTGCAGAGTCCATTTCTTTTCACATAAACCCCAGCACATCCAGTGATGTTTAGAAAGGCAGCTCTGATGTGTCCTGCAAATCCAGTATTGTCCCAGGTAGAGGGGGAGTAAAGTCTTGATCCCTGATATAGACTCAGAGAAAAAAATTACAAATTGTTGACTCTGATGGCCAAGACAGGAGAGAAGAAATTTGTACAGCTTTTCCCTTTATGCCTGTACCTCAACTCTACAAATTGTGCATTTATCTGTGAATGAAATTGTCAAAGGATGGATCCTTTGCAAATTTCGTGTGGAAACAATGCTGGACAATGGTAACAGACAGACTTTGATTCCCTTTATTGTTAGCCTTGTTTTACAAATGGAGATTACTGGCAAACAAAGGCATACCTATTGGCTTCAGAGAACAAAAATTTTAAGTTTCTCTTTCCAGCTGTTGTACAATAATAATGTGCTTAATTCATTGCCCATATGATTCACCAAACCCAAATAATAATTTTAAATAACACTTTATTTTGATAGTATACAGACTCAAAAACATGTTTCATCCTCCCTGATATGCAGAAAGCAATCTGAACTGCAAAATGATATTAAGATTTTTTCTCACAAAAATAATGCTATCATTACATAAAAAGAGAAATAAGTATGCATGTATGTGGATGTGCATTAAGAGCAAGAGATTAATGGAAAATATAACAATATTCACCTAAATGCCCCCACCCCATAAGCTGCTTTTTAGACATCTTCTTGTGAATAATGTACCTTTATAACAAAATATAGTAGAATATAATTATTTAAAAAATAAAGAGCCTGGAAATGTTACTTTTGGGTACTCCAATTTCTCCCTATTCATTCTTCTAACTGCACCATTCATCATCATTTAGCACAAGGTCTGTCACTATTAGAAAAAGAATCATGCCATTATCTTCTACCACACAAACTCTAATGTGAGTCAGAGTGAACAACAAATATTGTTATTCAAAGAACAAAAGTATATGTGTCAAGATGGCATGAGCCTTAATAATTACCAGAAATTCTTTCATTATTTTACCTTACCTTTATATATATATATAAAAAAGCAGCATGAATAACATCATTAGAAGAAAGGCTAATTGGAGCTTGCACAGTGAAGCCAATCATATAACTGAAATCACTAAACACTCTTATTGCTCCACTTACTTGTCTATAAATGTAGAACCGGTTTCACGAACTCTCGTTCTAGCTGACAATGCAAATGAGAGTTCCTGAAACTGGTTCTACATTAATAGACAAGTGGAGCAATAAAAGTGTTTAGTTCAACTCAATCAATCATACATGATTTCAATTATAACATTAGAAGAGTTACTGCAATTAATTTATTTCATATTTACATTTTTTTTAAGCTAACATTCTTCATGACCCTAGAGAGACATAATTGTATAACTTAAGAATTATTACGATTACACTTTTCCTCATGCTTCACAAATGGGCAAGTATAGAGCATTTAACATTTTTTGCAGCAAGAACACATTTTGAGAATGAGGTAGCATTTCCTACATCATGGGTCTATACCAACTAAAACCTAAGCTGAACATATCTATGCAAGCATAAAATTTCAAACTAAGTCCATAATTTTTTGATTTAATGCTTAAAAAAGAGGAGGCAGGGAAAAAATTTTGATTTTGTAATGACTTAAACATTTCCTTCAAAGCCAAACTCACCTGAGCACTATGCATTCAGTATGAGAACCACTTACCATCATCCACCACCAAGAAATAAATGATGATTGTTTACATTGTCTAATCAATGCAGTTTTCTCATGCATTTTTGGCTGTAAAGCAATAGAATCTGTGCTTTTAGAGTGCAAGCAAAGTGCATTCTCTAAACTGTTTCAGTTTATTACTCGCTAAATTAATTATGAGTAATGCAAAAAGGAATTCGACTACAACATAAACTACTATGTTTTCCCAAATTTGAGTGCATAAGACTGTAAAATGAACCCCTAAGTCACAATGCTAGTAAGCTGCCCTCCCCTCCCTCTCTGTCTTCTCCAGTGCCTCACAGTACATAGTATGTTAATAACTAAATGGTTAAGGTAGGGGAGAACCTTAGCTTTGCTAGTGTTAAATTTTTAGATATTTTGTTTGTTTATGCAAATTTAATTGTAATGTTGTTTGTAGTTAATTGGTTATAATAATGGGTTCGGTAGAAATTATTTATAGTATTGTGTGAGTTTTTTTGGGGGGGGGGGATCAGAACCTGGTTTCCTGGATATTCCAGTACGTAGCTGCTAATTGCCAAGAAATGTTTTTTTGTCAGAAAAGGATAAATAAATAGATGTATTAGACGTGCACCCTTTATGCAAAGATTTACTAATTCTGAATTGAAGCCTAACTCTTTCAGAACTATAAAACAAGAACTTTTCACTAAAAAGATTAAGAATGCCAATAAAACTCAGAACAGATTTGACCAGGGGCAACTTCTCTAGAAGGTTGCTGCTTTGCGCTAACCCCACCAAAATTTCATTATTTAATTTCCTGTAACTACTGTTTAATGCATTTTTATACATAGGGGAGTTGCTATCTTGTGCCAGATATTTGTATTTGTGGTTATAAACTATAGGAGCTTTGGTTTGCAGATGCAGTGCAAACCCATGTCTAGATGAGTTTGTTGAGTATTTTGATTGGAGGAGGTGAAAGAAAGTGGTATAAGTCTCTTGCCTGTAACAGTCATTGTATGTCCCACCTAAAATGTCACTGCTTATAAAGTGCATTTCCAAAGTAACAATGCTCTCATGCAGAT
This sequence comes from Metallyticus violacea, assembly GCA_030762175.1. NCBI lineage: Eukaryota > Metazoa > Arthropoda > Insecta > Mantodea > Metallyticidae > Metallyticus > Metallyticus violacea. The sequence goes on along the minus strand of CM060839.1, from coordinate 79,125,967 downwards.
ATTCTCCAGCAGCTATAATAATCAATCATTGGTAGTAAGCTGTTGCTAAATAGCAGGTTAGTGCAGTTTCATATGAATTCATGAAGTAGTTGCTTTATTTATTTTTTTTTGTGTTAGTTGAATGTAAAGAAAATGAACACTTTACACAGCTTACAATCAAAGCCCTTTTCTTAGACCAATCAAAGAGAAAATCTAAAATTAAAAATTGGGTAATCCATCTCTAAGCATTAATATACATCAAACTGTGCTTTCAATACTTTCTGAAAGAATATTTCATCTTGAAAATTGCAGATTTTATTCAAAAGGTCAAAGTTTGTTGGCATTAATGATTTTTTTTGTTTAAGTAGGTGTGTCACTACAATACTATTATTAAATTCTCTCTCTCTTTTTATTTTGTATCTTCAGCTGTGTTAATTCTAGTTATTAAGATTCTGAAGCTAATGTTCTATATTTAGAGTAGTAAAGTTGTGCATCTAAGGTTTGTGCCGCTGCTGATTTTAACTTGTCCATATTTCGCAATAGAATATCAAAATCATTGGTAGGAATAAATAGCAAATCACTTTCATATGAGGGTTATACCAAAAGTTTTAACAGTGTCAAAACAATAAATCCCAGGACAACTGCTTATAATGGAAAGAGTAATGTTTTTAACCTTGGAGATATTGCCTCAGTTACTTGTTTCACTTGCTCATGCACAAAGGCTATAAATGAGACTGACATGTAACTGCGAGTCAGACATAAGAGCAAAATGGAATTATTGCTTGTGACATTTATGCCATGATTTATTACAATTACAAAAAGCATCTGAATGCACCGAGTGTCATTGCTCTTTATTGCATGCTTTTGATAGTTTATGCCTCGTAGAGATATAGCTTGAAAATGGTTCAACAAATTTTCAAGAGGATAGAAGTCTCTTCGAGATGAGTCTTTATCAGGCCATTCTACAATGTTAGTGGCCTATGAATACGCTGATGCTGTCATAGAACTCGAAGAGGACCTGCACATCACATTAAGCAACAGAGGAGATTCTTAAGATTGGGTCAAATAAAGTGCAAACCATTGCCACAAATACCTAGGTCTCACTAAGCCATATGTTCCTTGGATGCTACATTCACTGATAGCAGCCTAAAAACACATTAGGGTAGCTTGAGGCCATTTAATGCCATAAAAATTTAACAAGAAATGTTCCAAAGATAGAGTATTGTCAATGGTGACAAAAACATGAATGTATTCTGGTCCCAAAACAAAAAGGCAAGTTGAACTTTAGCATGGCTGAAGATGGGAACAAAATGTTGTCGAAACCGGTTCCATACATTTATGAAAAGTAAGTGAAGCTTTAAGAGTGTGTAGTTCAACTGAATCATACAATGATATCAATTAATAAGGCAAGCTTTTGTTTGGTGCCTTCTAAATAAGGAAGCATCCTTGAAAGTCCGAAGAAAATTATGGCTACATTCTTCACAAAATTAAGCCATCTTACCACTGTGACCCTGAACACATGCTATATAGTTACTAGTGAATGCTACATGAATGAATGTCTGCCCAACGTCATCATAGCATGGAATGCAAAACAGAAGCCTGACTATCTTCGGTATGCTTCAACTTACAGGACTGCAATGGCAATGGACTTTTGGAAAAAGAAAAAATATGAGTGCAACCCCATCCAACCTATTCACATAATCTAGCCCCATGTAATTACTTTTTGTTCCCAAAGACAAAGTTTCAGCTCCACGGGCAGTATTTTCCATTAGATGAAGAGGCCATTGCTGCTTACAGAAATGCTTTAAGGGAAATTCCTGAAGAAGATCGGACTGAGACCTTCTTCAACTGATTCTAAAGAATGAAACATGTATAAGTTTAATGGAGAATATTTTTGAAAAGTAGTAACAGTTATTTTATAAATGTTTTACTGCTGAGCAAAAAAAGTTGCCATCCCCTATCTCATATGAATGAGTAAAAACTGTCCCAAAGAAAAATTTCCCACTTACATGGTTTTGCAAGCATAGAAGAAATAAAAGGTAACAGGGAGACTAATTCTATCAGCAAGAAAAGATAAAATAATTAAAAAATTCACATATCCATGGTCCACAAAAAAAATTTCAGAATATTCTTAAAGATTTTAACATCAGGTTGGCACCCATTAATAGATTTAATGTTAAAAATGAACTGATAGATAATGTTAATGACAGTATTCCACAAGAAGAAAAATCAGGTATTTACAAAATAAACTGTGCAGAATGTGAAAAAAATCTACATTGGAAAAACAAAGAGAAACATAGGCACACGGTTAAAGGAACATTTCAGGAACATAAAGTACAAGCAAATAGAGAAATCAGCAGTAGCATATCATTTTTGGACATAAAATCACGACATAATAAATAAAACAAAATTATTAAAATCAGTACAAGGACCTACGGAATTAGCAACCTGGGAGAAAATCTACAAATACAAAAACAGCATAATGAACTTCGACATTGTCGGGGATGAAAACATAAACTACACGTTTTCACACCGCCCCCAGAGCAGAATATACATTCCCACAGCTCAACGAATGATCCGACAGTTGAACTTTAGCCTGGCTGAAGATGGGAACAAAATGTTCTCGAAACCGGTTCCATACATTTATGAAAAGTAAGTGAAGCTTTAAGAGTGTGTAGTTCAACTGAATCATACAATGATATCAATTAAGGGAGTCTAATGTTTGACTGACTGGATACTAATTCAGGTCTTGCATCCCAATGCTTTACTGAATGTCATCCATGCTGGTATTTGACACATTCTGTGGCCCCTCAGTGATGAAGCAATGCAGATCATTAGAACATTCAAAATAGTTTCTGACCACTTTGGAAGAAATGAAGTTTGTTATACAGTGCACAGATGTATCAATCAACAAACTATTCACAGCATAGAAGAAACAGAAAGCATGGATGGCATCAGAGATATAATAAATGCCTTCTGGTTGTATACAGGAAGCTTCTTGTTTAAGTATTACGGACATAGAAACCAATTCTGAGGATGTGGCTGCTACAACTGGCAATGATAATTTTTATTCTGCAAAATGTATTCATCATTGATTTCTTATAATTTTTACTAGCACATTCAATTTGTAAAATGGGCCTAAATACTTCATAAATGTTATATATGTTTAACTTATTGCAAGGTTAAAATAGAGTTTAATAAGGCATAAACATAATTTTGAAAATGTTAACATTTCTATATGCATTCATATTTTGAGCAGCCAATTGGGAAAAGAAAAGAAAAAGAAAAAGAGGTATCTTACATTTGGGAAAACATATATTTATTTCAGGATGCAAATTTGTACCAAAGCATGCAACCACCTTAAAATTTCTCAAACTATAGTACTTTAATTACATTAATGTAATCGTACTAATAAAAGGATTTTTCTGAGAAAATATTTACTGTTATATATTACAGAAACTACTACATCAAAATGCCATTATACATGCTTGAAATCATACATTTTTATGTTGAAATGTTAGATTAGAAACATTTTAAAATATTAAACTATTATTATAAGAACTTTTAGGTGAGTATTTATTGAAATAATTTATGTTAAGATTACAGCATGGTTTAAGCATTTCTAAATAGCCATGCTATAACAGAAGCAATCAAATTCTATTTGCTAACTTCTAACCAAAAAAGAAACATTGTTTTAATGCTGGAATAAAATGCAAACTCCACATTATTAAGATAAAAGTTTAACATAGTAATGCATGCTCAAAAAAAAACAAAAAGTTCCTATTTAACTTTTATTGCATCTTGCAATCATCTTTCTTGTAACAATCTCAACTACAGTGCATCATGTCCTTTACAAGCATGCTTTCATAGTGATGAAGGAGCACAAAACTTTTCAGTAAATCACCTTTCTTCTTTGGTAAGCTTATTTTCACTTGGTGCTGGACTTGAAGCAGTACTGGCATTAGAAATAACAGTAGCAGGTCGAGCAAGTGTCAGAATGACCTCTGAAGAGCCTTGCTCTGTTCCTGAACTACTGCTCTTGTTATGTTGGTCTGGACCATGTTGCAACCTGTGAGAGCAAATATTCATTTACAAAGCCAAAAGTTGTTTTTGATATACATGTCAAAACATATGCAGCTATGATACTATTTGCAATTCATGCCTCTGAAATTACGCTAATGCTACAATGGAACCCCTCTTTTACATTTCTTGGAATTAAAATGTTCTTGCTATTTTCACCATTATTTCTTTTTATTCAAATTTCATATGGCTCACACACAATTTTTCAATTTTTTTTTTACAGTATTTATGCAAATGCATTTCAACCTTCCCAAAATTTGCAACATGCTTAATAGTACAGCTTGACTTTTGACTTCTTCTAAGGCATGAATAAGTGTGCTCTCGAACCAAAGAATAGCATTATTCATTAATCTAGGTTACAACAGGCTATCCTTGATGACCATTCATACTGTTAAGTTATATTTTACTGGTATCTTAATTAAAAAATGAGAACAGCACACAAACATGCATTTCTCAATAGCTTAGCACATACACTCATTAACATACCTATGAATGAGTTTGAATACAACAAAGAGTACTATCATATTATACAAACATCAAAATTCAATGGGTATGACCAAGAAATTGTACACAAAAAAATCAAGAAATTTCAACAAGAGAAGAGGTTAAAGCAGATTACATTGACAGCAATAAAAGAATCTACCATCCACATGAAATTCACTCATCATCCTTGGGGCACCAAAAAATTCCAAAAAATACTTACAAAAAGAAGCACTGGAATCAGGCTGAAGGAACAATGGAGAAACATCAAGTACAACCAGATAGAGAAATCAGTGGTTGCACATCACTTTTGGAGAGATAAACATGATATAGAAATGGGAGTGAAATTATTGAAATTTGTAGATCAGCCCATGGAGCTGGGAATATGGGAAAAAATTTATATAAAAAAATATGAGGATAAAGTTATGAACTTTGAGATCTCAACAGAAGACAAATTAATCAAGAAGTTCATAAAATGCCCATGAGAGCTACACCAAATCCAGCCAACCAACAACGAATCTGACAGTCAACTTGCAAATGAGGATGCAGGCAAAAGCCTGCAAAACTATTTTGCATAATTCAACGGTAAGTGGAGCATACGATTATCAAATCAACTCACTAGATAATTAAAAACATATTTGTGCCTTCACTATATTGGTTCTGACACAAAATTCACAAAATTAAATGTTATATTTAGCTGATGAGATTTTAATTGCAAAATCAACTGAGGTCATATTAAAACCCATATCTATACAAACAACATATTCTATAGGAAGCAGAGTGAACTAAACAGAATACTGGAATGAAAAAACACAAGGGTTAGGTTCTGTTTCATTACAGAGTAATATTAATTAGTTACATCAGAAATATGTGCTCCAGTTTCCCATGACATAACAGATGATATGGGTGTGGGAAAGTGTACCAGTTTACACAGGATCCAAATACATTAATTTATGCATACAGAACATTTTCAGTAACTTAATCATTTTTTTACTTGGTGCTGTACTTGCATCTCCTTTATGGCACTTTACTTAGAGGTACTTACTGATCCGGTTCTGAAGAAGTCTGTGAGGCTGAAAGCACACTGAGAGTTGGTGCACCACCACCAGAGTTGCACAAATTTTCTCTTGATCGTGATCGAATGCTGATAGTTGTTTCAATTCCAGTGCCAGTAACATTATTACTGCTGCTGTGAACTTTTCCTCCTACACAGTTGCCAGTTGATTCCTGCCATTATGGGAATCACTTAATAACAAGTGCATTTACAATATCACATGACAATATTACACTTTAATCAAAAGCATAATTTGATGAATACTGTGCTGACATCTTATTTAAAATTCACTGCATGTAGCATTTTTTCAAATGGCTGAATGAATAGAAGTCAGGTCTAATTCTCACAAACCATTGCTGAAGACCTTCACATGCACGCATGCGCACACACACACACACACAAATTTAATTAATGAATCCACAGATATTTATTAGGCTAAAGAATATAAACTTATTTTAAAACTGTAAAAATGAAGCACAACAGATGTAAAATATCTAGTTGTTCTTTTTATTCCAACTCCATATCAACTATTTTTCTCCATCTTAATGGATATATCTCAAAGAAACGTTGTGGAGCTTATATGTGACGACATGATTACGAAAAACAATGATTACACATTATTTGTATGAAAAAAATATTTATTACAATTATTATGGTCTCTTGTAAAAAGTAAAATATCACACCTAATCATGATGATGCACATATACTATATAATATAAATGATCAGCTAGTTAAGAGTTTGTAAAGAACCCTGGATATAAGCCTAAAAGCTCAATATCATTTTTTGAAAATGTTCTTTTAAGTTCAAATTAACCTTTGATAATGAAACTTTACAAAAGCAAGAGAACCAAGTCATATCTTGTAGAATCTGAAGGTTGTGGAAATGCTACATTAACTATGCCCTGCATTTTTCCCTCGAACAGTAAAATGACCATTCCTGTTACAAAAAGTTGAAAATCAGTTGTCAATGCATTCATATCTATCTGCAAATTATATGAAATTTTTACAAAAATGCTTTTAAGAATGATTGGGAAAATAGGTATATGATTCATTACATCTCACAATGCTTAAAAAAGCCTACAAGTTATATTGTCAAAGGTTCATCTCCAACACAACTGTTTAAACTACAGCTAAATGCACCAATATTAACTTCACTTCTTTTGATTTTCAAATGGACAGTCATTAGTAGTAGCCAACAAGAAGCGATAACTGGGGATGTGTTGTTGCTTTGCTCAACAGCACTCTTTTTATATTATCTCACTTGCACACACACTTAAACACTTTTAAACATATAACAAATTATTTATGAGGAAGTCACTCAAATTTCCTAGTTTTATTCCACTTATTTGGACATGATTCAAAGGCAAATTTCCTTCATCGTCAGCACGGTTCCACTGTCAGTTTTCCAGCATGGTATTAAGATGTTGCTCTTTGGATTTTATAAACCTTTTGATGAGGTTGCTGTTGTTTGGAAGATCAAAATTAACTAATTTTTCTTTGTTTTTATTCAAGAGTACATTTTCCCACACCAATAATTCTATGGGTTTTTGAAGAGCTTTAAAGAGTTTTGGTTCATTTTGGAACTCAAGTTTTTTTTTTCTCTCCCAGAAATGGCGCTACTGCTGATTTTTCCATATGTTTACGTTTTACACTTCTGTGTTCCTTAAACCGTATGGTATGTTCCTTTTTGTTTTACCTATATATTTATTATTGCAGTCTTTGCAACTGATTTCGCAAATGCCTGATTGTTTTCCTGGTGGATTTTGTCCTTTGTGTTGGTTTTTAGGGGGTTTTTCAAGTTGTATTTACCTCCTAAACCTCCTAAAAACCAACACAAAGGACAAAGGAAAACAATAAGGCAATTACAAAATCATTTACAAAGATTGCAATAATAAATATATAGGTAAAACAAAAGGGAACATTACCATACAGTTTAAGGAACACATAAGAAGTGTATAAAAAGTATAAGAAGTTTATAAAATCCAAAGAGCAACATCTTAATACCACACTGGAAAGCTGATAGTGGAACCGTGTTGATGATGAAGGAAATTTGCCTTTGAAGCATGTCCAAGTAAGTGTAATAAAACTAGTGAAATTTGAGTGACTTCCTCATAATAATTTGTTATATGATATTATATTTCACTGTGAAAATCCCAAACTATTCAAATTTATATTAAAACTTTTAAATATATTTACATACATAAACATAACATGCTATATAAATTAATCAACCAACCAATCTTTTATTCCAAAGGAACTACTGTGGCTCTTCTATGTCGCTGTCATTACTATTGGTCATATCAGGAGGCAGTTCCACATCTGAGGATCTAAAATTTTGTTACTTTCTATTTCTTTCATGAAGTCATTGTCTTGTAATTTTTCAGCATGTGACACATGCACAGGATTCCCAATCTTTTTATGTCACTTTGTATCAATTTATTTATGAATATGTCTTTCTATTAAATTAAATCTGTCGTCTTAACACTCTTCATGCTTCACTAACCTTAAAAATATACGGAACCAGCTTCAAAGATGGAGAAAACATATCTTTGAAACCAGTTCCGTATATTTTTAAGGTTAGTGAAGCATGAAGAGTGTTAAGACGATAGATTCAATTCACGTGAGCTTCACTGTGTTAGTTCCTTATGAAAACTTTTTTAAAGATTTACAATTTTTAAAAATTTTAATAAGTCCTTCTATATCTTTCAGTTTAAAAGTAGTGTTTCTTTTTGCCACATCCCACTTTATTTGAGCCTTTACAAACTCAAATGGATTGTAATGGCAGTGGTAAGGAGGGAGGCATATTACCTTGTGGCCACTTTCATTAGCAAGTATATCCAGCTGACACATTTTTTCCTGGTTTTTGAATAAATGCCTTTAGAAATAGCTCGTTTTCCTTTCTGATGCCAAATGTAACTCCTTTTTCTATAACCATTCCATCATTTGGTCTTTTCTGCTGGCTGTATTTAGAATTTTATTTTAAAAAACTGAATGGTGTGGTTCATTATTCCATTGTTATTATGCTTCCTTCTTCTATATAATTTAGGCATTTGTTAAAAAATCAGTCTTTAAATATATCAGCTGACATTTCCTCGTGATAGTCTGAGGTGGTTTAGAACTGAAAAATCCACTTGCTTTCATGCAAGAATTCTCTCTTAGTGAATCCTACATGAGAAATGATGAGTCAGCTGCCTTTCCCAATAACTCACTTCAGGTCACTATTTGGAGGAGTCTTGCCAGATTGATTTTTGTGTGGTTTTTATTCACCCAAGTTTCTTCTAAGTAAAATTAGATCTCATATCACCAGAAATTTAAATTTTGTGCATTTTGCATAAGAATCTTATCCCTGATACAACAATGTCACTTCTCTACATTAAAAATTGATGCCTAACATCTATCTTTTTATATCTGAACCCTAAACTTTGCACAATTCTGTAGATGTACTAAGTAGAACCAGTGTATAATATTTTACATTTTAAGTTTTTAAAAGGTCAATTACTTTTTGTACTTAAATATTGTACTTACGAAGTTGTTGACAATGTAGTGGTAATATATCCTAACTTAGGTATTCATTTTTTTACATTAAACTCCACTTACTTACATAAAAGTAAGACTCGTTTCGGGAGAATCTCTATATCTTCAGTTGCTCACCAAGCCGCCATTACTGGAAACGATAGCTGGACACCCAGATGTATCTGTGGTGGCCTCTGTTGGTTGAAGTAGGAAATTGCTGAGTACATCCATAGGAGGAAACTCGAAATTCATTAGGTTTTCTCTATTTTTTAATATAAAATTTTTTTTCCAAGTGGATAACTCCAATGGGTTGTGAAGATGTTTCAGCAGTTTAATTTCCGGTTTTATTTCATGGTTTTTGGTCCAAAAGTGAGCTGCTACTGCTGATTTATCCACCTGCTTAAAATGTTCTTTCTTCCAAATTTCTCCTTGTTTTGCCTATGTAGCTCTGCTCATAATCTGCACATTTTATTTTGCAAATTCCTGATTTCTGTTCTGTTGATATGGGGTCTTTTACTGTGCAACCTAATAAATTCTTGATGTAGTATCTGTTCTTTGGGGCTAACTTATCCCATGTTCTTTGAACATTTTCTTGAACTTGTGGTAAATTGGATGGAAGGTGAAACTTTTGAATTTGTATTCTTCTTTTGTGTTTTTCAGTGTGGAAACTTTCCTTATAAGTTCCCTTTCCACACTGAAAAACACAAAAGAAGAATACAAATTCAAAAGTTTCACCTTCCATCCAATTTACCACAACAAGTTCAAGAAAATGTTCAAAGAACATGGGATAAGTTAGCCCCAAAGATCAGATACTACATAAAGAATTTATTAGGTTCACAGTGAAGGACTCCATATCAACAGAACAGAAATCAGGATTTTACGAAATAAAATGTGCAGATTGTGAGCAGTGCTACATTGGCAAAACAAAGAAAAATTTGGAAATTTGGAGGAAAGAACATTTTAGGAATATTCGGTTTAAGCAGGTGGATAAATCAGTAGTAGCAGCTCACTTTTGGACCAAAAACCATGAAATAAAACTGGAAATTAAACTGCTGAAACATCTTCACAACCCATTGGAATTATCTACTTGGGAAAAAATTTTTATATTAAAAAATAGAAAAAACCTAATGAATTTCGAGTTTCCTCCTATGGATGACTCAGCAATTTCCTATTTCAACCAACAGAGGCCATCACAGATACATCCGGGTGTCCAGCCATCGTTTCCAGTAACGACAGTTTGGTGAACAACTGAAGATGGGAGAGATTCTCCCAAAACGCACCTTACTTTTATGTAAGTAAGTGCAGTTTATTGTAAAAAAATGAATACCTAAGTTTAGGATAATTTTTGTACTGTTGGAAATTCTTCATAGTCATAAAATTCTAATACAGTCCTGTGTATGTCTTTGTCCATGTCATTTAAGATTGTAACTTTTTCTTAGGAGGTCTAATGTGTATTTAGGTGACACAAAAACTATGATACCACTAGGATCAAATTTTCTAGCCTTGCCGCATATATAAGAAATGGTTGCTTTGCCTACACCAAATCATTTGCAGTTGCTGTACATTATTAAAATTCAGTTTACATGTCTCCTCCTCATTAGTGCATGAGCACAAAAAGTATACACTCAAAAATGAATATTATGAGCCTGGCTTCACAATACCTACCTTTTTGAATCACTGTTTTCATCATCATTAAATTCACCACTTCCACCTCCTTAAAAGCTATTACATAGCCTTCTGTTCTTTAGCTAACAAAGGCAACAAAATGATCCAAAGATATAAATAAAGTTTATAAACACAACATGACAACATTCTGCAGATGCATCTTTCTGTTGCACATCTTTCACAGATTAGAGGCCATATAAAGTTACTGAAAGGAACTATTATAATAAATTACAAATTCTGGTACAAAGAAGTCCTTAAGCATCAGTATAACACAAAGTGTATGAAAGCAAGAAAAAAAAAATGTATCTTCCATGATTTCTATTTTCTTCTTCATTGGTTACTAAAACCAAAGCCGTTATATTATGTAATTATATTATATTTTATAATATAACAGCATTGACTGTGTAGTTTGATTCAATCATGCAATGATTTCAGGTAATTGATCTCAATAATATGGTTGGTTGGTTTCTATTGGTCATTGCGGATACTCATATTTAGAATTCCCCTAACTTCCCAATATTATATAACATTATTGATGGTTTAAATATTAATTCAATTCAGAATCAAACACAGTGAAACTTGTTTTTGTAAATTAAATTAACTGCATTTGTTTCCAAAAATTCTTCAATCATTTTTTTTACTGCATTGGGGATATTGTACCTCCACTGTTTTGAATGTCCATTCAGGTTCTCCTATTAATAGGGTATTTTGGTAACCTTCTATTAAGTCAAGATTTAGTTGGTGGTTATTCAGAGGACTGTATATACTAAAAATTGTATATTTTGCATTCTGTAACCATACATCTGATCGAATGATTTCAGCATAGTCTGTGGAGTTCATAGTTTTCAATATAGTTGTTTTATTTATAAAGAAGTTTTTGACTCCTACTAGTATCACACTTGTCAACATTTATGTAGACAATATATGGTGTAGTTTTTAAAATTATAAAACTTTTCATTATCAATATCAATATTAGCTTCAAGAATTACAAAGATTTATATTAAGTTATTTTCAATTTGTGACTTTTTATTCTGTGATAAGCCACTGGCATTCCAGAGTAGTGCTGAAAAATGCCATTGTATATTAGAGTTCTTAGATCTTGAAACACTTGCTATAGCTGTAATCTGCTTGGTGTTACACAGGTGCACCACAAAGAGTGGGATTACTGCGCACCCATTTGCCAAAACAACTTAAGAACATTTCAACAGATACTTGGAAGTCAGAATGCATTTTTACTCAGTGCTGCATTTGTGAAACAGCATTTTACATTTGGTGCTTTTATTGCACTGTTTTTTATGTTTACACATATGACCTATACAGGCTCTTGGCTGCTTTTTATTGTTGGATCTTAGTGCTCTTTATATCCCCCCTTTTTTAACTTTACTGTTCCTCCATTATGAACTAATTCTTATTTGGAATAACATTGCAATCTCTTTTTTTAATGAATTTGAACCTCTTAGTTAACATGCTTTTTCATATATTGTTTATTGTTTGCATTGTCTTTGTAAAGGCAATAATAATCTTTGTAGTGTGTTTCCTAAAACAACAGATCCACAACCAATGCCACCATTGTTCCTTAAACAGCTTTATAGGTCAATCACCTCACACTAATCAAGAAAAGATACATTCTTAAAATACCTCAGTAAATTAAAATCCTAATATTAATTTTCAACCTGAAATATGTATAGGAAAACACTGTATTTCTTGTAGATAACAATATAGCCAACATACATTTAAAATATTTACACTCAATATGGCAGTCAGAATTATTTCTTCAGTTTTATGTAATAAAAATAAATGCTAATTTAATACAGATTAGGCAGTTAAAGTAGGTTCGTTCTTTGTGCTTCTGTTTTATATAATAAAAACAATCTTTTACATAGTTTTTTTGGATGAAGAGACAGGTAAACTAAATTTTAAAATGTGCAACAACTTATTGCACATGTGTTTGGTGTAGCCAGAACTACTGTATCTTGTATATGCGGCAAGGCTAGAAAATTTGAGCTTATATTATATATGTGTAACTTTAAATCACAATAAAAGTACCACAGCATCATTAGTTGAATTTTACAACAAAGCTCTGGCAACTTAGTATCCAGTAAGTAATGAATTTTAACATCATACAAATGTTGCTGAACTACTTGTGGCCAGCAGTATGGCCTGGCACCTTGATCTGAAATTCAACTGATGGTGCTGTAGTACTTTTATTTTGATTTAAAGTTACTCATTTATAATATAGTTTTTGATTACAGATGTTCTAGTTCTTCTCCTAAAGGATAGAAGCAAATAGAAATTTGGGATACTATTTAGAATACTTAGAGTCGTCGTTTTGGTTGACAATGTCAGGAATGTACCTCACAAAACATGCACCAAAATTACTTTTATAAGTGTGTTTGTGAAACTTAATGAGAGTTTTAATGTGATGACATGATTTTTAGTGTTTTACTTTAAATCAAAATAAGATTTAGAATACTTGGTTGTTTTAACAAAAATTCATGGCATCAATACATCTAAGAATGATTATGTTGAGAATTGGTGGTAGTTTTTACTATCTACAGTAATAAGTACTATTTCTGGAGGGGAAAAAAAAAAAAAAAAAAAAAAAAAAAACCAGCTTACATCACTAATTGACTTCACCTCAAATGCATTACATTTACTCATGTCTTCTTTACTTTGGCAAACAAGACTTACTTTTGCATCTTAAAAGGGTATACTGTAAAGCAAGAGCAGGGAACAGAATAAATTTTTTTCTCATAAAATTGTTTTTCTGATTTTTGTATTTGTCATATCTTACTGAAAAACTGATGAACTCCAATCTTCTCCATCACCTAAGCAAAACTTTAACACATTCCTTCTCCTACCTTATTTTTCTCATCTCGCTCAGCCATGTAGTCAGGATTTATTAGTCTCATGAGATCTTCCTGTAATGTGCTGCCTGTGAGATTTGCACTATTTCTATTTGAAGAATTACGAGCAGTAACACCAGGCCTTAAGCGAGCTTCACCAGTATCTTTAGGCCTTGGGCTTTGATTTCTGCTGCTTCCACTTGAAGGAGTCAAAGTACCTCCACCAACAGAACTAGACCCATTAGTATTAGTGGGATGATGATGTTTGGCTGAACGACGAAGGCGAGGAGAAACATTGCTGCTTCCTGCTGACAGTTCATCTAGAAAAAAGATTACAAAAAAAAACCCACTCAAATTCTAGTCATTTGCTTTATCTATGTAATTTCCTGTAATATTTAAATTTCTTGTAAATAGCCTTATTTCATTAGTTAGTAAATAATGAAAATAAGAGGAAAAAAAGGGAAACAAGATGTAAATCTATTACAAATTAATAATTTAATGAACTGATTTCATCCCCAATAGAGACCAGGTTTTCCAAGTTGACAAAGCCTAGCATATTTAATGCTCTCTTATACATAGGCACAGGAGTCATTATTTATAAAAAAAATTTAAGTATCTGATTTCCTCACTTCTTACTTGTAGATATGAGAAACTTCTGTAGGAAGCACAAATTTATTTTTCTACGTTCTTACAACTGAGCTGTGATACATTTTGTAGGAATTGATCTATTGCTCCTGGCCACAGCATTACTGTCACTATCACCTTTACTGTAAAATAAACTTAAATAAAAACGCCCACACAAGGCAATCAAATGCCAGATTAATATCTCTCATTCTTATAAAGGAAAACAGCTGTGCAAGAGTGCTGTTAAGAGAATCTCATATATTGGGAGTGGTCTCTCGGTAACCAGGTGACTCGGAAAATTCTTGCAGCTAATATACAAGTGACTAAAACATAATAATCTTGCACTGTGCATAATACCATACAGGAAGGAAACATACATACACGGTGACAAAAGAGTAGAAACATGAAAACATTATTTCTCAGTCAACATACGTATTCTTATTTGTAGTTGGACTTTGCTGCTTACGAGAATGAGTTATTCTCAAGTCAAATATGCTCTAGTAAATTAGCATTGTCAGCCCTCTCTTTCCACTATAGCATGCTATGCCCACCTTGTGGCAGCAAGAGTGAGCTTAAGGCTGCTGAGATATGAGCAAATCTGAACACTCATTTGTGTAATTTCTATCTAATCTGTCGTCTAACACACTCTTAAGCTTCACTTACTTTTAAATATGGTGGTATATATGTGTATGTGTGTGGGCTTTAACCCACATCCACACACATACAAATGAAACATTTACACACATTAAACTTATGGTACATTTTACTATTTTATGTGCAGCAGGCTGCATCTTATCTAAGTCAGCAGTTTAGACTCGTGCACTAATAATATTATCCCCTGATTATAATATATAGAGAAATTTTAATCAAGATATTTTAATAAGTGCAGTTTTAAATAGTGGGAATTTTCACAATATGAATGATTTACTCAAAAAATTGCGAAGTTTAATCAAGAATTCCATATCAACTCTGAAAAAGAATTTTTTTCAAGGCAGCAGACAATTGATGTACACAGGCTTCAATATGTTAGGGCAATTCCTTTTTGCTTATGAGTTTTGAAGGACTAAGAGATGACTAAATCATAATCAATTCTTGTGAGATACAAGTTTTAAAACCATATATCATTGTTGTTTTGGCAGTAATCTTGAAAGTCCAAAATTGTGTTTTTGAGATATAACAATTTTAGTGATTTTTACTTGCCTAAAAGATGTACAATTTGAACTTAATAACAATACATGGTATATGTTAAATAGAAATAAACAGGAATATTATTTCATGAGTTTTACCACGCTATAAAGCTCCCTTTTCTTACTGTAATAGTGCTAATATTTCAAAATAGCCTATTTTGGACTTGGTGATTTCTGCAAATTCACCAAGTGGCTAATTTTGATTGATAACCTATTTACATGATTTTCATTATAAATGCTGGTTTGCACCTACCAAAGCTAACAACATTACAACAGCATGAATTATTCTCATACCTTCACTTGCTGCTCCGAAAGGTCTCTCACTGGTAGAACTTGTATCTGTTGAATGGCTATCATTGACAGTAAGACCACGTGATGTTGCACATTCTGGTGGCAAACTGGAAGACTTTATCATATCAATGACAGCATTTTGATGACCAGTATAGTCGGATATCTAGAAAAATAAAATTGTACTTGTGAACAACTCAATTATTATATTACTATAATAACCCAAATGTCACTCCATGTTTTGCCAACATTTCAGTTTGCTAAAAGAAAATGAAATGTGGAATAAGCCTGTAGTCTTAACCACCACAGTGCATGCTTTAAACTTTTAATATAAAACTATACAAAAGATGAGGCTTATATAAGTGATAGGAAAGAAGTTAATAACAAAAAGTTTTCCACATTTTACTGCAAAACACACAGCTCCTTGTTTAAGCCAAAGTTCATGTAAACATTCTTTAACGTTGTGGCTGTGCATTTTTCTTTCTATGTTTTTTACAGAACATTGTCCTTACATATTTATTCTAACCTCCTTTTTCTTAATGCGCAAAACGGTTTCCATGTAGTGAAGAATGCCTAAAATTTAACAAAATACTAAATACACCTAAGTCATTTTTCCTTCAGTTCTTTGAAGTAAAGGTGTTACTGTAAAGCTACATTCCTTCTGTCTGTCACTGCTACATTTTCAACCACTTCTATATTTGTTAAAATATTAATTCTTTAATAATGACTCTTCTTAACCAATGTATGAATTAGCAGTATCTGTGCTAAGTGCAATAATGGATTAGTGTGCAAACCACTTCATACAGACCATCTGCTAGGAGAGACAACTCAAAGCATTAAAATCATTTATTGCAATTGCTGAAATCATCATTTAGCATGACAAAGATAAATAGTATGAAAATGAATAGATACTGCAGTAGCAATCATATTCATGTGTTTAGATCATCTTCATCACATTTAAAACATTTTATATATCTGTTTTCATCCACTAGTTTACTTCAACATGGCAGCAATTAGCTGCTTCTGATGCAATCTGTCTACTATCAAACAGAGAATTGACTATTACCACAAGTACTTATGTCCCGTTTTTTTCATCTTTCAGCACTGAACCCCCCCTTCCCATTTTAAAATCAGTAGGGCTCATATATTGACATATTTGTATTCTTATTTGCTTATATGCAAACTATTTACTCAAGCACTATTAGTTAACCATACTGCATATTTTAGTACTTTTTCATCAAAAAAGGAAAACTTTTGTGCCATTTTCAACTGAAATTCAAGTGCAGAAAATTAATGTCTACTAATAAAAGCTTGGTATATGCATATTTTTATATTATGTGCTTGGATAAAACTGGACAATCAAAAACCAATTACAATTTACTCTATGCAGAGCAGATATGCAATAACTACTTCATTACTACCATTAAAGAATGAGAAACCATTTAATTGTCAGTGAATGAGAAACAATGGATAAGTTAATTATGAGCATTTACATGTACTGATAGAGTTGTTAAATAATATTTAATTTTGTTAATTTTTGGGAGATAGGAAGTGTTTGGGATAAGAAGCTAAGAATGCAGCCAAGAATATCACATGACATAATTTTTTTTTTGATTGATTGATTTATTTATGGACACTCTTTAACAGCTCAGATCATCAGCGTCCCATTCAACTCAGGGCGTGAAACGGCCGACAAATTTTGCTCAGAGGCCTCTCTTTCACGCTTGAGGTTCTTTTTCGTGCCGTAAATGTACGACACGGGACCCACGGCTTTACTTCCCTTCCGAAGGAAGCCATACTTAGGATTTTTACGCCCTGAAAAAATCCATCGGTCCTGGCCGGGTTCGGACCCACGATCTTGGGTGTAGGAGGCACAAACGACATTAGTCAATGCTTGGAAAATTCTCTCACTAGTGAACATTCATGATAAATGAGATAAAATGATATACTGGGAAAGAAGTATTTCAGGCCTAAATTTAAGAGTGGCTCCCTGAATTTGCCATTAATGAATACTGAGAAAACTCTTAGAGGAAACTGTCAACTTGCAACTGAGGATGCAGGCAAAAGCCTGCAAAACTAGTTTTGCATAATTCAATAGTAAGTGGAGCATAAGATTATCAAACTGAGTCACTAGATAATTAAGAACATGTAAGGTAATTTTGTTTTTAAAATTTGAATGTCATTTTTTCAGAAACTTAACAATATTTTTTTAGATTCTTTTTCTTGATTATAGGTCATCAACTTCTGAGCCTTAGTTATGAGCAGAGCAAGAGGTAATTTTCTTATGCTTCTGCAAGTAATTACATATTATTTCATAAATTAGGGAAAATGTTTATTTTTGGTTGCTTTGTTGACAATGAATAGCACTAATGACCTGCATATGAAAAATTATGTATATAAAGGAAATGATTCAATAGAAAATGAAGATATATCAACATTAACTTATATGCACATTCTTAGGTAAATACAGCTTTCATACAAGCACTATGTATAGTTGAATGTTTACAAACTAAAGATTGGAGAAATGCCATACAGGTTACAAAATTTGCTAATTTACAGACAGAATTTGTAATAATAACAAGTTTTGGATCAGGAAACAAGGAGTTTTTTAAAAACATTGGTCAGCATATAGGTAAGAGAGAAATGGTGAAAAAAGTGGTTAAAGTAAAGGGGGAATGTACGTATGGAGAGAGGAAAGAAGGAAGCTGGGAGGACAGGATCTAAAGCACATATAACCAGGGTGTTGAGTGTGTAGGATCCCAGAAAAGTGGGAACAATAGGAAAAACTGTACAGTATTGTTTAACTTGTGAATTCTAATGGTAAAATGTAAAATAATTTATGCATATATTTTTCTTCTTGTAATATTTCTTAATATGTATATAAAATTAACAAATGTGATTGATTTAAAAATTATATACGGATTTGTTAAACAAATATTCTACAAGCACTAACCTTTCTATACCTAACATTTAAAATAACGCCCCTTGTATTACTATTGATCAACTGAGTTACATTGGTTTTTTTAGCCATGCTCAAAAAATTTCAAGCATTGACAACAAATAAAATTAACACAGGAATGAATTGTTACCAAGAGCTGTTATGCTAGTAGGTTCAATTTTTCATAGTTTTACCCAGTATTCCCAGAAGTGCAATAAAAAATGAGCACCCCAAAGATGATTATATGAGCTTGTATGCTCTAATAATTAAACTAAGCTAACTGAGGAACAATACAACAGCAGTGGTGGACCAGGCCTTTAGTGCTGATACTTTGAATGAATGGTGTAAAGATGGTTTGCCAAGTTTCAGGAAAGCAACGAAACCCTCAACGATGAGCCTGGACTGGAAGACCAACAATAATGAATAACAAGGTTCTTATAGCAACTATTGAAGTAAATAACTGCAAGTCTTGTGAGGACACATCATTGCAAAAACCATATGGCTCCATCCCCAACAGCTAGGAAAAAGATATAAACTTGGTCACCGAGTTCCACACAAGTTGATAACAGTTCAGAAGTTGGAATGAGCTGATGCCTGTTTTGCATTGTCACATTAGCAGAGGGATCCTTTTCTTTATTGGTTGCTGACGTTATGATGAAAAGTGGATTGTCTAAAACATTCCTACACACTGTCATCACTAGTTGGCAGTTCATGAATCTATTCTCAAACAACCAAAACCACAGCTGTACCAAAAGAAGGTTATACTCTGGGTCTGATGGACTATGCATTGCGAACTGCTGCCAGCTGGCCAAACAATCAACACCATTGTATTTCTAACCAGCTGGAACATGACCTTGAAAATCTGAAAAATAAAGGAACCTGCACTTCTGAATCTTAAAGATGATATTCTTTTGCATGACAAGACAGTTAAGGTGGCTCATGAAACCATTTATCATCTTTGTTATGAGACTTTAGTGAACCCACTATATTTTCCTGACATTGCAATGCCAGATTATCACCTTTTCCTTCCTTTGGATAGTCACTGGAGAGGATAGAAATTCCAAATCTTTGCAGATGTGGTAACTTCTACAGATGGATTTTTGGCTTCTTACTTTAATGAGTACTATCACTGAAATTCACAGTTTTCTATTGTGTTGGCAAAGTCTTTGATAATGATAGTGACTACATTTAATGCTAAAGATATTATTTTGCTCACAATATAATGCTTTGAAATTTCTGATCTGAATGTTGGTCACCTATGTTTAGTAGCCAAATGATGATGGATGCATTTCAGAGTTTAGTATTTATTGTTTTTTGAAAAAAATAATTCATACATCATAATGCAGAAGGTAAAAATGATATCAGGCATATATATATTAAATCCTCCTATATATACACACATATATGAAGATTTTTGTACATAGGATGCTATGAATGAAAAAAAGAAATATAAAGTATTTACCTTTGGTGTTCTAGGAGTGAGGTAGTCAAGAGTGGGTCTATTGGGAGGTCTGGCATCACCAGCAGATTTGAGGCATGTCACCTTTTCACCCAATTTAAATTCATGGTGTGTTGCTTCATACTCCCCACCACTAACCTGACTACTACTACAATGTCGTGGAGGTGTAGTGGGGGGAAGTGAGTAGTTTCCCATTGCAGTGCTAAGTGGGAGTGAGTGGGTAGCCTGAATGGGATGCTTGGTACCAAGTTGTTTTGGTGGAACTTGCTGGAATGCACTGCCTCCACCGGAGCCAAGACGAGCAGGGAGAGGTGGTGGAGGAGAATCCCGAACAATCATGGACATATCTGGTTCTGCAAGCTCCAACAATTCATACCAGCGATCATCGCTAGAATGGCCACTTGAAGAACTTGTCATTGTGCCCTGGAATAAAATATACCATAAATGTTAATGTAGCCTATATGCTCTAACAATTTACAAGAGAAACAGTGATGCTTTGCCAGCAAGAAAATTAAAAAGAAAACTGAGGAGTATTAAATGAGGATAATTCAGGTTTTCTCTAGTTTCCTGTCATTCATTCCATTAATGTTACAACATCATATGCATGTGCATCTTCATCTTTGCCTTTATCATTGTCTAGCATAAAACAGTCTGCTTTTGACAACTATTAAGTTCTAAGTAGTATTATTATTACTTAATGTACAGCAAAGGATATACAAAAAGTAATGAAAGAGCACAGTGCAAATCATTTATTACCGAGGAAAAATTTGAAATCTTTACCTTTGATGAGCAATTTAAAAAAAAAAATGTAATTTGAACATCTTGTGATTCATAAAGATATGAAGTTTTAGAATGTGCAGAGAAAAAGCACAGGGCAGTGGTATGCGTTGAATTCCACCTTCTGCTGCATTGATAGTTTAGTACTTTATAGCTACATTTATAAGTTGCAGCCTCACATTATTATTTAGGTTAGTACTTTATAGTTATATTTTATAGCCTTATATTATTTTTCTAAGTGTTTTAAAATAATTCTGCTCTCAGCATTGGAAGTTCTAATGGTTTACTTGTTCTGATCACTTAGTCCAGATGTATTCTGACAGTCAGTTGGAAAGAAGAAACTATTTCATTTCTATGAGTTATGCACACATAGGCACTTAACTGGCAGGGCATGGCCTCTCTGTAATACATTTGAAAATGCAATCTACAGTTAAGGAGACAATGAGCAGTAATGGTAGAAAACAAATTCTATGCTTCTTAAAGCTAATGCACCTCAAGGCATTAATCAATAAGTGTAACTAATAATTATTATTTAAAACACTATGTTTTATAAATTAAGATTATTTTATTTATTATGCACGCTCTTAAGGTGATATGCTTTCTAATATAAAAATAATATTCATCAAGCTTTAACCATGTATCTTTAAAGACAAATAAAAAATCTTAATGTTAATACTTTGTTTGTTATAATTTTAATATATTTAGGAATCAACACAGTGCAAACAAATATAAGATCTCCAGTAGAGAAAATATTTTAAAATGCTAATTACATTTCTGTGGCTTCACTTCCAAAGAACTGTAACTCAGACTGCTTCCATGTTCAATGGAATTGAAGCTGCAGAAATGTTTTTAGCATTTTCAAAGATTTTATCTACTAGAGATTTTATGATTTTATAATTTTATAATTTTAAAATTTAAATTTTTTTTTTAAATTTTAATATATTTAGGAAACAACACAGTGAAAACAAATATAAGATCTCCAGTAGAGAAAATATTTTTAGCATTTTCAAAGATTTTATCTACTGGAGATTTTGTCTGTTATATTTTATTGATTTTTAATATTTCATAAATGGTTTTATCAATTTTTTTCTATTATTAATTATGAGAACAGAAAATTTTCTACAGATAAGGCAAATCCTAAATTTTCTTGAATTCAAATCCTAAAAGATTTTTGAATCATATAAGAAGAAAGAAAACAAAAAGGAGGAAAAAATGAAGACTTTTATTTTAAAAAAAATTACTGTTCAATTAATGTCAAGAGTAGATTGACACCATGTGCAAGTGAGATGCTGTAGAGAGTACTAGAAACACTGAGCTTAGAGTGATTACTGGTAGACAACTTGGAGTCATGTGCATGGCGTAGTATTTATATACCTCATAATAAATTGCTGGAAATGAGAGCTAGTATTTAAATTTCAATATTAACTCAATTTGGAATCGAACATAGTGATGAGTCATTTAACAACTGAGGAAGTGGACAATTGTTCCACTAAACATGTCCTGAGTAAATCTCATGTAAGTCAAAGCATAAAGAGTGTTCTAAATATTTCTACTCGGAAGAGATGAGTATTCAGAATTTATTTTCAAGAATGTGAAGTTTAAGGTAGCCTTTACAATCTTCACATAAAAGTAAGGTGCTCATATAGATGTGAATAACAAAGATGTACTACAATGCAGTAGTACATATAATGCTGTTCCGCATTATACAATGAACTATTAATTTAAACTTTAAATTTACATTCTGTTTTTCCACATTTTAGGCACATTCCATTTTATACAACAAACTGACATACAAAAATGTATCGAATGCATCCGGAGCGAAACATTTGTATGCTTTAGCTCGATTTCCAAATTATACACGTTCAATTTCAATTAAGTTTTACTCCTACAATGTACTTAAAGCTAATGGTTATTCTCAATGCAAATTAACAAAACTCAAGGAGTCAAATACAGACTTTCCCACCAGCAGCAAAACAGATAGACTCTCTTTACTGCCTTAGTTCAAGGAGTTACCAACAGAGTAGAAAAATTTCTGGTCAAATATAATATCAGTATCTATTATACTTCTGATAGAAAATTAAGATCCTT
The DNA here is from genome assembly GCA_030762175.1 of Metallyticus violacea. Taxonomy (NCBI): domain Eukaryota; kingdom Metazoa; phylum Arthropoda; class Insecta; order Mantodea; family Metallyticidae; genus Metallyticus; species Metallyticus violacea. The sequence continues at coordinate 79,102,989 of CM060839.1, read as the reverse complement.
TCTATGTCCTATCAAAGCCAAACATAGTTCCCTCCTAAACTGTTCAAAAGTTAACAAATGACTAAGAAAGCACACATAAGACCCATTCTCAAAAGTCAAAAAGAGCATATTAGAAGTTTCAACTATGTGAACTACAAAAATCAACAATAGCAGAATGTGCCACAGTTAACAAACACTATACTAAGTTTAAAAATTTTAACAACTAGTCCTATTTTCACTGAAGAGAAAGTAATGAAATATTTAAAGTAAGTAACTACATAATCTAAGACAATGGCAAACTTCCAATCCCATTCAAAAGTGCTACTAAAAAAAAAAAAGCACTGGCCAGATGGCAGCCAATGGGAAGCATAGTAGGTGTACCTATACCTTGCTTAAAACAAGTACCGAAATGACAGCTGCAAACGGGGAGGATAGTAGCATTGTCACACTTAACACTAGCATCATGTGACCACCCTACTTTTAACAGAAATAATTACTGTTTACCTTAAAAACTGCCGTATTTTGTTTATGGTCCTGTAGTGCAGGACAATAATCCATTCACAATAATTAAGCTAGTTTCTCTTTTTCTCATTTGATGCTACAGCCTAGGGTGAGCCTTGGCCTGACAAGGCAACCTCTGCTTCCTCAACCTCTGTCTTACAGCTTCATTGATAGAGGGCAGTATTTTAGCGGAGCATGTGATCAGCATGACTGCCAGTTGTCTAGCATGCAAATTAAGGTAGCAGATAATTAAAATATTTTAATGTTTGCCAAAAATGTGTTCGGTAGTATTCCATAATCTTCAACAATATCACATTTCTTCCTCCACATCTTTCTGAATTTTTACTATTTTCTGTAACATTAAACTACAATATGTGCCAAGCTTTGACATTCCGAACATACTACACTTAGACAAATCAAGCTAAGAGTCCTTTGTCCAACAATTTTAATACAGTTAAGAAGATTTTATGAATTTTTTTCCCTTACAAATGTTAATGGGTCAGAGAGTTTGAATGGCAAACACCTGCCTATAAAAAAGGTGGGAAATTCCTAGTACTGAGAAGAGAGTGAAAACTGCAAGTACAGTACAAATAAACAAAACTACTTCCCTACAACTTCTTTTGGATAACCAATTATTAAAGTTGCTTTATTCTGTTTGCTGTCTAACCATTGCTAAAAATTCTTAGAAATACCTGTTAACATAGCATAAATTGGAATTCAGCAATAAGTACTATTTTTTTGAATAAATAAAATCTTGCTTTTAAATTATCCAAATAAAAGGTTTGAAAATTCAAATTAAATAGGAATTTTTAACATTGTTTTCAATAAGAATATCAAGGGGAGTTAGTGCACTTGGTAGTTCTAGTTTGGAGTCAAGGAGACCAATCACTACGCCAATTTTAATGGGAGTTACCTAAAGACCATTTAAATAACATCTTGTCTTTAAATAATCCACTGTTATATAATATCTCTTTAGAATCATTTTGATCTTAGTTGATTTAGGAATAAGGGAATGCCTTAGGCATGTACCTTGATGGCAGAAATTATTCCTTAAGTGCAGCTTGCTGCGGTGTATGTGTTTGTTTTAAACTACTTAAATATGCTCCGGTCACTCACATGCACAGTGAGGAAGCTTATGCCAGATATAGCCACCTAACCAGTGGTACTGGTAGTCTAGTCAAAAGGCTAAGGTGTTTTGTAAGCAATGCAATTGTTTTCAGCTTTAATGGCAGGTTGGATTTGATTTTTAGGTGCTGCCCAATTGAAAAAGACCACCAAGTGCAAAGGTATGTCCTTTGGCTGAATTTGCTGGACTCGGGGAGGAATTCCGAACCAAATTGTATTACGAAAGGATGAGGTTGCAGAAAATGTTATTCAAGAAAGCGGTGCTAATAGTGACAGTAGCAGTTGCGATAATAATAGAACAAAAGTAAAACAATGACAATGATGATGCCTGTTTATAAGCTACTGACAAATTGAGTGTCAATTCTGAAAATGACAAATACAAAACATATTATTCATATTTTGGCTCAAGTATCTGTGACTTCACCACTCAGGACATGGTACCAGCACTTGACCAATGTCTATAAATCAACCCCACCTGCATCTCAGCTTTACAAAATAAATGTAACCATTTATTTATAATATTTAGTCTGGCAACACTGCAATGACATCATGGTAGAATAGACTGTGTTATAGGCTGTTGTCATAGCTATGTACTCCCATTTCACCCCAAACTTCAATTGTTAATCCTTAACTAATTTTAATCCGCTCATCTAGGTGTAAACAAAAGAAGGCAGCAACTGCATAATGTGAAGTCATTCGAGGGAAGAAGCTCAACAAAGAATGAGTGAAACTGAAAACCCATTAACCAAGATTTGCCATCACTGAAAATGCAAAATAACTAAATAAGATTTCTGTTAACCAACTGCCATTTTCGTATATGTTTCTAAGGCAACAACTTTGATAAATTAATGTATAAAACATGGATAGAACCTTTTGCTCAAAATTGATATATGAATATATAAAATTTGATGATGCCATCTTCGCTAACTATAATTTATTATGTAATAGATGAATGAAATTCCTTAATGAAAGAGGAAAGGGGGCAATGAGATACAATGAAATTTAATTTTAAATGCTGCTTCGTATTTACTCAAGAGAATACGTTTGGCTGCTTTTAAAGCTTTTAAATATAGGTTGTATCATTAGTATTTTATCTTGCTATTGAAAAATTAAAGCATATTCTTCTTAAATATTTTTTCCTCTTAATTAATGAAAGGTAAAATTAATAAGACATATACAAAAGAGAGCAAAAAAACTGCTTTTTACCTCAAGGTTGGCAGAAAAACATGGATCAGCAAATGATTTGCTGCTGGAGCCTGTTCCATAACCAGAGCTATTTGATGATCTGGGTGGTGAGAAACTGCGTTCATATCTTCTTCTATGCTTTCCAGGAACAGCAGCTGCTGCATTACGTCCAGTTTTATCATCTCCACCTCCTCCAGACACATTCTCATAGTCACCCTCATAATTGCCAAGAGTATACCGACAATTTTGCAATGTACAGCCCCTGTTTTTTAAGAGCAAACAAACTGAATTATTTTTTTAAAAGTAACATATTTTTAAAAATTTAAACTAGATTTTACAAAAGGACATTAGTCTGGTATAACTGTTGCACCAAAAATTTCAAATATTATTCTACAACAATTCGTACAACTTGTTACCAAGGTGCTACTGTAGGACACTCCCCACCACACTATGGCTCACAGAATGATAACACCTGAGAATCCTTGAAGCTTTCTCACAAGCTTTCTGTAAACTTGAGGCATAAATTTTATTGTTTTGGCAATTGCATGATTGTTCATTGGTGCATCTATGAAAGCATCCTCCTATGCCTAATCCTGCATAACAGTGAAAAAGGAATTTTGATTTTAATTCCCTCTGCAGTTTCAGTCATGGAATGAGGAAGAGATCTGTACTTAACCAGAAAACTTGCAACACTAGATCACTGCTCGGCACATTGATAATTTTAAATGTTAAGCTCTCGGGCCATTGCTGACATTTTTCTAACAGGGTTTTCCTGAAGAGGCTGTATGAACCAGCTTTTTCATCCTCAGAGCATATGGTCTCTCTTGGGCATTCACTAATAGTTCCAACCTCATTGAACCTAATGATAGTTCAGTAAATGAACATTCTACTGATTCTCAGTTTCTTAAGTGTTACAAAAATTTCAGATGTTGATTTTCCTAATTTATAAAGGGCCAAGTGGTTTTCATAATAGCAGATTTACAAGAATATATTTTTTCCTTCTGCAGTTCAAAAATGCCAATATCACTGCTGTGCTACATATACGATTTGCGAATTGCAAAATCAAATGTATAATCACTGTCAAAAGTTTGTAACAAAATTTATGGTATAACTTGTTTGTGCAAGTTCCCACTAACTTGCTTGACATAGTATTTCTCTCAGCAATATTTACTTTTACCTCAAAACAAAAATAATACTACTACAAACCTTCGTGGAGATCCATCTGGTAAGGAAGGTATAACAGTAACTGTGACCAACATTGAAGTTTTAAGAAGGTCCACCATCTGATCATATGACAAAGTGGAAACAGCTACTTTACAAATCTGAAAAAGAATCAAGTTTTACTGATAAGCTAAAGGACAGAAAATTGTACAGCTACATTTTTTTAAAGCAGTGCATTATCAAACAGTATTTTATAACATTAGAACCCATTAGTTCTATAGTTAGAGACAGCAGAGGCATAGCAGCACATAAAAGAAACCAACTTTATTTGAATGGAGTTTAAGGGATCAACAACAAAAATTCCAACTTACATGCTAAATGCACTGTGTATGCAGTGAAATATGATTATGTGCAGTTGGAAATCAAGCATTAGTGAATAATAATAACAAGCTTCTCATTAGTTAATGCAACTATGCAGAATTTTCACATGGAGTATGTTAACTGTTAATAAAAGTTTTAGCTGATGAGTTGATTGCATACTCATATTTCTACACTTATCAGCATTTAATGGCAAATGTTTTGTGGATTCTAGTCTACATCCTCAGCTGCTAGTTGACTGACAAGTGATTTATCATCCTCTATTTATCATTTATCATTTCAAAACTCCATACAAAAGATGATCTTCATACATCTTCATGTACAGCTTTTTCCCAAGATCCAATGATTAGTAATTGATTTTAACAATTTTCATATTATTTCCAATTATGATTAATTTCCCGAAAATGACTGTCCACAGCTGATTTCTCTCTTTATTTACATCTAATATTTGTGAAATGTTCTATAAGTCTCACATTTATATATTTATTTTTGTTTTCCCAATGTATATATTATTACAATCAATGCATTTATCATCATTTTGACTCCACAAAGCAAGTACTGCATAAATAATCTCATAATGTTAAATCATAAAGACAAAATTTGCCTAGGAAAGAAACCAGGCATTTACCACATCAATTGTTCAGATTGTAATAAAATATACACTGCAAAATCAAAAAGAAATACAAATGTCAGATATAGAGAGAAAATATTAGAAATATCAGATATAAACAGTCAGATAAATCAGATGTGGCCAACAATTTTTGAGAAATGAATCATGAAAGAGAAAAGAAATCAAAATGATTAAAATTAGTGTGCTGACCTTTGGAACTTAGCTCATGAGAAAAGTGGTATATCAAGAAGTATAAAGATAGCCTGATGGATTCCAAAATCCCAACAGATGATGGATTAATTACAAACTTAATAGCCTCCCACCTGAAGTCATCTGTAGGCTTCCAGGATAAAATGCAATTCTCCTGTCGGCTGACTAGCAACAGAGGTTGTGAACAAGGTTCACAAAATATTTCCTGCCAATTGTGAACAAATGAGTATGTAGTCCACTCATCTGTTAAAATACTTAATTTATAATGCTTCCCATTTTTTCTTTTAATTTATAAAAACCATAAGAACATTAAATGGATAATTTCTTTAACATGCTGAAAATTGTATATTTAGTGCCTGCAGTTAATACACATTTTGATGCCTTTAATACTTTTATTCATGTGATAAATGTTGTTTCCCCTTATAGCATTAAAATGAAAGTACACATCTATTTTAGCATGTAGCTTCTAATATGCATTTTTGCACTTTTCATAATGTTCATGTACTACCTAGGCACCAAACCAATTCTAGTTAATAAGCATAAAAGTGATGAATGCATCCCGTTTTGTTATAAAATTAATAGGATTGCTTTCAACAGGACAGTTAGATTACTGTAAGTTGAAAAAAAAAAAACCAAACATTTTAATATATTTTTTTAATGAATTAGATATCATACGCTATCCTTCTTGGCTCTTATGCATTAATAACATGAAAAATGAATTATTAACTCTCTATAAGCATAAATACCAAAAGTATTAAAATTACCATACATCCACCCTGTGAACTTTTCTCTCATTAACACAAGTATCACATAACTTTATGTGCCAACAGACCCTGGGCCCTTCTATGCTATCATTAATTCATCCAATCTACAATTGATCTTGAAAATTAAATGCTTATAAATATTTTTCACAATCTTTATATTATAATCATTATTTGCTGCTTGCATTTCAATAAAATGAAACATTGCAAAAAAATAAATTTTCTTAATCTAAAATATATGAAATTACATTTTTTCCGCTAGTTTGATAGTAATTTTTTCTGATTTTTTCTTAAAATATTTGGGCAATAACATGATTTATTTCAACTGGCTTCAGAATACCACCATAATACAAATTTGAAATAGCTATATGCATTTCTTTGCAGTCTCTGGTAGAATGCAAAAATTGTTTATGGCTTTTCCAGAAGCTGAACAACTGGAAGCATCTTACATAATACAATTGCTTAATATACGAAACAAAATTTATATCTGGTGATTTCAAGGAGAAAAAAAACTTATTTTGCCTAGATAACAAAATATGCTGAAGTAAAGGCAAAGAATTCTTCCCAGAGTTTGTGCAACACTCCCAAAAAATTCTAGAATGGCAACCAAGGACATTATATCTGCAGCATAAAGAAAAGGAATAACAAATCAAATATTTACCTCTACAAGACGAGCACCCTGCCGAAGGCCTGCTTGCCAAGCAAGACCCATAATTTCCACCTGTGTCACAACCCCATCTGGTTGAACATGAAAGCCAAGCTGACCCATGGGATTTCTTTGCAATGACAGTTCCTGAGCCACACAACCTGATGTCACTGCACGAAGCCTTACCACTATCTCCATTAACTCATCACGGTCACCACCTTCCCTCATATGAAGTGTTGTGCATTCACCCTGGTGGTGGTACACCCTTAAGCTAAAAAAAGAAAAAACAACCTCCATTCCTTACTGAATAAATGTAACGTACATATAGCATCACTAAACAAAACAGAAGAGCCAACCTCTTTCAGCTATTAGCCAATTACAGCAAGGCAAAACAATTGCTATTTACAAAATTTTCTGAGGTGCAATGTAACCTTACATTGGCTTTTTGTTTAGCTAAATTCGTTCTCAAGAGCCTATTTTAGTGGCACATACCTCCACAATGAGCAGCCAAAAGTTATTTATCCTGTTCATTAGTTTTCCCCTTCCTATTTTTTTTAATCCCTAAACTGAAGTTACTTCTCTTCTGCTCTTAGTCACCTTTTCTTTATGACTTAGGATAGGCTAAGTGTGGCAATAATATATATTGAACAATTTTCCCCAATACTCCTCTTGAAAAACCTTCTCTTTGGTTTGTAAAAGTTTAATTTTTTTTTTCTTTCCTTTCATTAGCATGTTTATGCTTCATATATAGATTATTTTCATGCTGTTAATCAAATTTCAGTACATATTTACTAATACCAAACCAGTTATACTTTATATTCTTGCACATCATTAATGTAGCAACTTCTAATTTGCTCTAATAACTGCGTGTTTGTCCCATGCAAACTAAAAAAAACTGGTTATTTTATTTTGTTTTCCATTCACTTTAAAGTTAACATATTTCTTCACTGTTCCAAATTACAGCCTAATGCATTTAAGCACATCTTAGATGTATTATACTTAGTTAATCAATAACTACAATAAAATATGTAGGTTTGTAGCCTCTGTGGTTGACTTATTTGCCATGCAACACACTTTTTCTATGCTGTATCAATATATCAATTGACCATGATACCCTGCTAATTATTCAATTAATTACTATATTTACTTGCACAAAAGATGCCTTTGCATTATTCCCAATATAATTCAGAAAAAATAAATCCCTGCTTAATATATGCATACCATTTTCAACAAATGTCCTGGGTAACACAAAATCATAATGTTGGCTGCATATTAATGTTTGGTTTGCTGATAAAAAAAATAAGGGAAGGAGGAAGGAAATTAATTTATTATTGATTTTTTCTAAAACCCATAAGAATCTTACCAGATTGGTTCTTTTCAACATACAGAACATACAAATAGCACATTATTGTACAGTCATTATTGTCTCTTGGAGCAGGATAAATTAAATATTCAAGTTATATAGCAAACTTTAAGATGAAAATTATTCAATTTGCTGTTTACAGTAACAGAGTCGAGCATTAAGAGTTTACATTACCCAATATATATAACTGGCAGAAACAAAAACAAGCATTTTTGAAAATGCCAAACAAATAAAATGTTACATGGCCTAAAAAACCAGCTAACTATCCATCTAATGAGTATAAACTATTCGAATATCTAACTAATTATGTAATAACAATATCACACCAAATATTATAATGCAAAGCATGTGAAATTGTAACATGAAGAACAATAATACTGAAACCGATAGTGAATGAGATAAGAACACTGTTGGTGGTACCTATATACCGTATTTACCTGAATATAAGAGAGATTTTTTCCCCCCAACTTTTACATTTTGAAAACTGGGAGCCACTTTAAATTTGTACCTTAAAAAGATAAAAGCATGCAGGTCAATGTTTTCATGTAGCACTTGAACAATTATTCATTAATCATGGTACATCCCTTGCCCTGTGACACTATAGTAGCAGAAAAAGCAAGAAAATACATGAATACAGGTTAGCTAATGAGGAAACAACTCTGCGCAATTTATAATGAAATACTTTGTTATAATCATATCATTTTTACTAATAGCAAGAATTAATTGCTACATAAAATTTTAAATGATTATTAATCAAAATCAGTTTTCTGCATTTTATTTATGTGTTTATTAGATGCTTACATGCCAATAGTCCTGAAATGCTCAGTTGATCTGTTTTACATAATTTATTGGGGCTCGAACTTAGGATAACAATGTCACACTTTGCTTGCTTGCAGTTCACTCGATGTAAAACAATTGCTACTCACTGTAATGGCATGCTAACTCACAGGCCTAATCAGATGTTATTCACAGTCACACTATCTTGTTCCTACATACACAGCGACAAACACCCTGAGTTCTCTCCTAGGTATCTATTTACCTATATATAAAATCTTACAGGAACCATTGGAAAATCAGGGGTAGTCTTATATTCAGGTAAATATGTTATTACTGGTAATAAATTGTCCTTAGATTTTGTTAAATTTTAGGTTACATTATACTGCACTTTTGCTTAATTTCATACATTATGTACTTTCTGTCCTTTGCATATTGGTGACTATCTGGGTAGTTTTGTCTCATTTATCTGCTGCTGCCATTTATCATTCAATACATATTAATCAAAGACTTCAAAGTTGCTGTTCTATTGATTGTTCTGCATTACTCAAACGTTGAAATTCAAAATTAGCTTACAATATGCTATGAAGATCACAATGAAAGTAATGATCAAATTACTTTTATGCATTAGAGTATTTCATTTTTGAAAAATTTAAGGATTTCAATTTAACCAAGGCACTTTCATTCACTATTTTATATAATTTCTATATCTGTTTAAATATTACTGGAAATTTTAATATTTCCTTGTAGAAGAATTCTGTTCTAGCTTTCTGCACTTCTTCCAATCTTATAATATGTACCTAGTATCTGGCCCTTCCAAAGTCAAAAAGAAAGGTGCTATATATGTGAAAAGGACAAGGAAGAAATTTCCATCCCAATTTCTAAATATTTCATAGGATAATATAGCAATTATTTATGAGGAAAACTCAAATTTCACTAAATCTTTCCCATTTACTTGGACATGATTGGACACGTTTCGAAGGCTGTTGCTCCATCAGCAACAAATTTAGTGAAGTTTGAGTGATTTCCTCATAAATAATTTGCTATACTAGATAATATTTCCTGTGAAAATTATGCTATTTAAAATGACTCATTTCATAGGATGTTCATCAACTTCCTGCATTCTCATCTTACACTGCACAATTTCCTGTTTCATCACTATTCAGTGCAACAATCTGACTATATTCACCAAGAGTTGATTATAGTTTGGATTTATATTATATGATTCTCTATAACATTTATAATTGAACAGTTTCTGTGCAGCCATAAAACCCATAAATTTTAGTGGCTCTTAGTTTAATTTCTATTCAAGGATAAAATATTTTTAGCCACAAACCCTAGATTGGCACTGCTGTAGTAGTATGAACCTCCTTCCAAGTTTATTGTAAATTATATAATTCAGGTTTGTTCAGTGTTTGAAGGGGAAAAATTATAATTAGACCAATCTGCATAAAAAAAAGTAGAATGCTATTAATAATCTTTCAAGGTGAAAGCTATGAAATTGATCTTGGATGCTCATGTTTCGTTCTTAAAAAGCTTCACACATCTTCTGACACTGTTAGCATTTGTGCATCCTAAAAATCTGTGGTAAGTATCAATAGCTGGGAATTCTTCTTTATTAAGAAATTCTAGGACACCATGCTTGGCAATTATTGTCATTTCCTCATAAGTTACTAATGGGTACAACTAGAAATTGTGCTACCAATCAAAAACACTCTCTGTTTTGTTGTTGCAAAATTAGCTACAATATAACATTACTCATTAGTTTTACCATGACTCTCACATATTAATGGAACATGCTATACTATAGAGGTAACTTTCATATTTGTTTTGCTGTAATAAATTTAAGTGCTATATCTCTTACTTCAATTTTTCATTATAAGAGTGCTGAACTAGATCTGTAATTTCTAAATTGATAGTTTGTTTTAGAGATTATAATTAGCATGTTCCTAGTTCAGCAGAAAAATAAATTAAAGGTATACATACCTGTTTGTCTGTGCTGACCAGCCAAGAATTGCTTTACATGGCATCACAAATACAATTTCTCGAGACCTTTCCTCTATAAGAACTAAAGTATCCGTTGAAATACCAAGATAACAGTCAACCAATGCTGCCTGTCCACTGTCATCCAGCACAACTTGCCATGAAATAGCACCTCTCTGAAGTGCATCTGGTGGAAATCTTGGACGAGCTCGCTCTTTTTTCTTACTACTAAATGACTTGATAGCTGTAACAAATACATCAATTAGCGATATATGTCTGATACTAAATGTGTCATCTATATTTACATTTCATTTGTTATATAAATACCAAAGTTTAATTAATTAAGAAAATTTTTATCTGAAGCTGTATGCTGTTCAAAACCTGCTATATTTTACAGGAGTCTAAAAGTGTATTAACATTTGTTATTCAAATATAAGGAAAAAAAAGAAAACAAATAGCATTCAATTGTAAGTAATCTTTCCAGTGGCAGCTTCTTGATACAGAAGTTTAAGACAACTTTACATAGATAACTTAATAACAGTGCAAACAAAGCAAATTACATCACACTTATTAATGAAAAAGCAAACTAAGTTTTGGAGGGAACAGTTCCTATTACGAAAATGGGAAAACCTACCAGATGAAAGAAGAGGTAGAAGAATTTTAAATTTAAAATCAGATGTAGGCAAGGTAAGTCAAAAATGGTTATGGGAGTAAAATACTTACAAAATGTGCATGAGAATAATATTTTCAGATAGTGAAAGGAGGATGAAATGAGTAGGGGTGGGTATGGGTCTAGTTATCTAATATCAGTTAACAGGATCCTTATACACCAATAACCAGAGTATTAGTGTGTATAAGGGCCTAAGGAATAAGCAGCTCTTAAGGATAGAAATTTGGCTGAATGGGTTTAATTAAAAAAAGAAGAAAGGTTTAGCATTGTAGAAAATTAACTTAATATTGTATTTAGTGTATAAATTATTTTTAATGTTGTATTTTGTTTTTGGCTGGATCAAAGCCCAGTACCCTGGATAATCCAGTAGGTAGCTGCTGATGAACCGGGGACTGGAGGGCTGAGCCAATTAAATTGGAATAAATTTTGATTGGATTCAGTGCCTTCTGGAATTCCCAAATGCACTGTTCCTAATTGTTATACTTAAAAGTAATGTTTTTTTTTATTGTTATTTGTGTCTATTTTGTATTTAAAAAAAAAAAATGTATGTGATGCATAAGAAATTACTATTACTACTACCACCACCACCACCACCACTACTACTAATGAAAAGTTCTACAACAATAGATATTTCTGGATCAATGTTTTTGCTTTCTATATCAAATCAGTACAGTCTTGAATAATTGTGAAATAATATGACCTAAGAACTCAAAAGTACCCCAGTTTCTTCCTTCTGCATCAAAATACACAAAACCTTTTAGGGGAATAAGACCATCTACAGCTCCACCATTTATAACTGTTTTGAAATAATATTGCCAAAGTTATGGCACTCAACTCAAGTCCTGAAAGTAAAGTTCAAAAGATATAAAAGATTATTTTATTTGGTGAGAGTAACAGCTTCAGTAAAAGCAACCATAACTATCACTACCTACAAACAACATTTAATTGGAAGTTAAAACTCACAAAATTTTTGTCCAGGATCCACAACTGTTGTAGTGGTATAGTTACTTGCTAGGTCTTTCAGGTACTCTTGCCTTGTGCGTGTTGCCATTGTAGCAAACTTTTCTGAACGGTGGGCTGCATTTTCTGCATTAATAACTGCAACAAAGGATAAAAGTGGAAATGAGCTTATTCTTAAAGTTATATTTCTTTATGTCAATAATGGAATCCAATTATTTCCATTTTAACTAATTAGCCAGTCCTTAAATGTTGCCCAGTATTATCTTCCCCAAACTCTGAGCACAAATAAAAGGCTCACAAGCAATATATTTATCCTATTAAAATTTATTAAATATACACTTACTCCATTTACTGATTAAAATAAATAAATAAAAATAATGATGATGATGATGATGATGATGATGATGATAATAATAATAATAATAATAATAATAATAATAATAATAATTTCATCCTGAAAAATAGAAAAAATTTAATGAATTATGATGTTCCACCCCATGAATGAACTCAATAAATTCCTACCAAAATCATCACAGACTGCCAAAGAAGTACCTTGGAATCCAATCACCACATTGAGTAGTTGATCAACAGCTAATGATGGGAGCAAGTAAGTGGAGCTAGTACGAACATATTTAATAAATTTGAATAGGATATATTACCACTCCATTGTCTATAGCTTCCTAAGTACAATTTAAATAACAATCTTGTGTATATTCAGGCTGTTCCGGAATGTTGGCACAAAATTCACTTACAGGGTTTTTAATTAGGACATGCTTCAGGAACTGTTGTTCCCATCTTCAACTGTAGACTGCTTTGAAAGTTTAAGTTATGTGATGTGGTCATGGCTGGAATAGGAATTTGCTGAACTCATCCAGTTAGGATGTTGAAATTCATTAATTTTCTTGATTTTTAAGAATGAAAATTTTTCCCTATGTGAATAGTTCTATTGGAGTGTGTATTTATTTTTAACAAAAGGCTCCTTGCTTAACTTCATGGTTGTATTACTAATTTTTTGTAATTATAAACCCTGTAAGTGAAGTTTGTGTCAACAATTAGAAATATTAAACTTCGAATATTTCAGTTGCTTCACTGTCAATAACTTCTAAACATATTAAACAATGAAGAAATAATAATAATAATAATAATAATAATAATAATAATAATAATAATAATAATAAAGAATATACAGCTTATTGCTGAAAAGCACATCTAAGCGAATTGTCATAATGATGCTAGCAGGGAGCATGTTCCTGTCATCATTTAATTTCATCCTTCTGTACTGTGAGCTTTAATTCCTAGCTTTCTGAAGATTGTGAACTTTATGTAATGCTACCAACTGTTGCTGTCAATGGAAACCAACATACTCACTTGAATATTAAAGAGAATTAGCTTAAAACTCATTATTTATAAGCTGTTATTGCCATTACACATATACAATAAAGTGTTTAATTGTTAAAACCTACCTTTAGCTAACAGGAAATCAGAAAAGGCTTTAGATTTTGGAAAGGTTGCACCTTCATGGATGGGTGGTCCAAAGACAGGCACTTCTTTTGACCTACTCACAGCTACCCTGTATGAAAAGAAACAGTACTTAAAGACACTGGCATTGATCACTTCAAAACAAATATATCACTTCCCATTATTAATTTTATTAATGTTTTTAAAAACTACCATGCATTATAATGAACCATATGCTAGACATGTACGGAATGATTGGCACTGACTGAACAGATTGAGGTATTATTGATTTGCAAACAGATATTTGAATGGTATGCATGCATACCAAAGAAACTATTAGTCCTTTTGCAGTGGAATCACCCGTTTTAATATATTGGCTTGCCAGTCAGTAACAGAGTAACTCCAGTTGTAATCGCATATAGTTTGGCATGCACGTGTGAGTGTTACAGGTATCTAGCCATAGTTTTCGTAATGTCTCTGCATATGTACAAGATACAACAAAGAACTTTAACATTATAATTTATATGTAAAAGTAAATTTTAACAGAATGTAAAAGTATACTTGCTCTATGCAGAAATTCCATGCAAAAACTTGTAAACAAATTTAGAGAAACTAGATCTATTCTCAATAAGAAGTGAAGGTATATGCTTCTGAGGAGAAACTAGGTAAAGGTGCAGTAAGGGTTTCTGGCCCCTATAATTACCTGATCTATTTGTATCTGATTTTTATCTATAGATAAACTTGAAAAAGTCACACATATTAGAACTGAGAGAAAATACCAAGTGAGAAATTGACTCAATTTTGGCAAATGAATTGATGAATGACTTGAAAATTTTCTTAAACGATGCCAGTAATGTCTGAATGGAGGAAAACAAACTTGACAGAGAAGGGGCAAGATAATTTTAGAAATATTTATATTTTATAATAATATAAGATTAACTTAGTATTGTATTAGTAGAATTGTAGAAAAAAAACCAATAATACTTTTTAAATATAGGACTTCAGGATTCTTTAATCATTATGACATTGCAACTTAAGATTTATTGTACCAGTTTAAGGATATTAGATGATAATTTTGTCAATTGAGGTCAGGGGACTTTGTATTCTAAGTCCCTATTAAAGAACTGAGGGGAAACCCTCTGAAAAAGTTCAAGCTGGAAACTAGCCCAACTGGGAATTAAACCCTAGCTTTCCACGAGAGAAGCATAAATGATACTGCTAGACTATGATAGTGCTTCAGGATAAACTTAATATTAGTATAGTTAAATTAAATGAACATAAAAAACTTGAGAGCTTTTGTCAAGTAATGCCAAATAATAAAGTTGTAAACATATATATATATATATAATATGCAAATAAATTTAATGAATTAATTCAAGAAATTAATGTAGTAAGATATTTGCATTTAAGTATTAGTACAACTGCGATTAAATAAAAAAATAAAATAAAATAAAAAAAAAACCACACACACACACACACACACTCCCTCTCTCTCTCTCTTCAGAATATGCCTAATATTAATATAGTTAAATTAAATAAACATAAATTTATGAATGAAAAATTGTGATTTCAAAACTGTATGGTAATATAACAGAATTCACTTAGCATTAGCACAATTGAGGAGAGTTTTTTCAAAACTTATAGATGCACAAAACACATTTATAAGAAAAAAATTTTTCTGTTTTATTAGTGGTGTAGTTTCATTACACCATAGTTTCCCTGCCTAAAACAGTCCCACTGTGCTGCAAACCGAAAGTTAATAATTAAATTACAAGTTCTGAAAATTCCAGATTTTTCAAATCTGCTAGATGCAGATTATTATTTTTTCAATGATGTACAATGAGTTAAAATTTATTGATTATCGTTCAATAATAACACACAGTGAGTGGATTACCTACGAATTTTATACCACTACCATGACCACTATTGAATTTAAGATGTAAAAGATTTTTATTTGGTAGGCTCAGTGTAAAATTTTTGGTTAACACAGAATATTTGTTAATGTATATACAATGGACATGCCATTTATTGTATTGTTTAATATTTTTTTTGCACTGTTAATTATTTAATCCTGCACACTTTATTTTATGTTTAATACTTTAAACAAAAATTACAAATTACATACTAAATATGCAACAATGTACTGCATAACTAAGTATAGGATACAAAACAAAAAGCATTACGATATCTTCATTCATGATATTCACGATACACTCATTACCATCTCTTTTCATGTTCCATGCATTTAACTGAACGTCTGTACTAGTCATTATAAAATTAGTTTACATTTTTTGGAATTTCAAAACACCTCATTACATTATGAACATATTTTTTATTCTTTGCTCAACATATCAGTATTGGGAAATCCAGGATAGAGGCATTAACTGTTTAAGAACATAATAGCATCTATTGGCTTTGTGTTAAGTGAGCGAGTTTTGAAATTCTTTTCTCTCTACACAAGACATGAATGCAAAATCTAGTTACATGGCATGATCAGATGATAAATATTATGCAGATGGTATAACACGTATACTGAGGGTGCCAAAAAATGTATACACACTTTCACAGTAGATATATATTTAATATATTTCAAAGATGGACTGAAAAACAATAGTAATGTGTAGTATTCTGTTCTGCAAACAGATGGGACTTGTGTGCATTATGACAGCATTGCTACATGACAGGTAAATCAACAATAAACAAATGAAGCCAAGATTATCGTATAATGTTTTGTAAACAGATGTGACTCACATTATGTTATGCTAGCATTGCTACAACAAAATGGAGCCAATATTATTGTTTGAACAGTGGAAAGAAATTTTGAAGTGGTATTAGAAAACCGAGTATGTTGTTGAAATTCAAAGGCAATGGAGACATGTTTACAGAACACATCCACCAATGTAAGTGACAATTGCATGCATTTGATACAAATTTGAGACTCACGGTATTGTATGCAACAGGATGGTGCACCAGATTACCACAGAGATGTACGTGTGTACCTTGATGACAATCTTCCAAGGCAATGGATAGGACAAAGAAGTTCAATTCAGTTTATACCACATTCTCCAGATCTAACTTCGGCGAACTTCTAACTATAGGTAACTTTTATGGATGTTGTACACTGCAGAAAACCAGCTACATTGGGAGCACTTTGGGAAGAAATTGAAATGGTATGTGCTGCAATCGCTGAGGACACTTTCACAAATGTTGCTCAATCAGTAGTTCAACGTACTCAGAAGTGTATCGATGCCGATGGTGGGCATTTTGAGCAACTGTTGTAACTGTAAAAGTCTAAGATGATAAGTGCTCATTTTCTGTTTGTGTGAAATCAGTTTTGTTACGTTAACACAGTTTTTTCTTTGCTTGAAGTGTGTATACATTTTTTGGCACCCTCTGTGCATATATAAAACTCAAATTTGTAAAATATTGTAAATAGTGAGTTTTGAAAAAAGCATTCCTCAATTGAAAGATCAAAATGTGATAAAAAAAATTTGGTTTAACACAAAAAGATTCTTTAATACTAAACTGAAACATTTAAACAAATAAAAGAAAAGGGGAGGAGAGAATGTAAAGGAGAGAGGAGAGCATATTTTTTATTCAATGTATTGAATGTTTAAGTGTTCTTGCATATGACATAAAATAATTACATAATATTACCCATCAAACTATCAGCATTCTACTTCATTGAATAATTTCCAATATCCACAGCTCTATATTCATATCCTACACTACTATTTTCACTGTTTTCAAAAACTTTCCCAGAGATGTTAGAAAGTTATGTTATCCATAACAAAAATTATTAAATGCTACCATTTTTCTCATTTATCTTGTTCAATTAACTCTAGTAGAGCATACAAATTCATCTAAAATCATGGAATGCTTTATGACAATTAAAAGCTTATAACTGCATTATTAAACTAAAATAATGTCAACATGAAAATATGACGCATCATAAAATAAAGGCATTCTTATTAACTTGTAAGATGATCTACATCCACTCAGTGTATTCAAGTTTCTTGTGATATATATTATATTCCATTATTACTAACAATGCACAAGATTTTATTAAAAATTAATTAGCTGCTACTGCAGGAGGGTGATGTATTATAGCTTATAAGTCTACTAAAGCAGTAAAAGTAATTAATCTAAAATATTTTACCACCAAAATACACAGATGAAGAGGGAGAAAGAGGAAGAGGAGAGGGATGAGCACAGGAAGATCAAGGAGCCAGAGTATGACCTAATTATTAATTATGGCAGCCAATAATATTTAGCACTAAATTACAGAGCAAAGAGTTATGGAGATAAAGTGGAAAAGGTAATAAGAAACATCATCTGCATAATGTGAACTACAACACTTCTCTTACCGATATTGGGTGTTCTCTGAGCAAGGATTGATAGCACGCACAACAATAAACACATGCTGAAACTGTGAACGAATATTCTTTGGTGTAAATGGTTGGGCACCAGGCTCTTGAAAGACAATAGTCACAATATCATTTCCTATGTGACGTTTACGTAAAAGCTGCTGC
This sequence comes from Metallyticus violacea, assembly GCA_030762175.1. Lineage (NCBI taxonomy): Eukaryota > Metazoa > Arthropoda > Insecta > Mantodea > Metallyticidae > Metallyticus > Metallyticus violacea. The sequence goes on along the minus strand of CM060839.1, from coordinate 79,084,693 downwards.
CGGTTATTGGGTGTAAAAGGAAGAAGTGTAGATACGTGGAACATGATCTCACAGTCTTGGTACTGTGCATATACTGAATAAAGTCCTGTTGAGTCTGCTGTAAAAAGGAAAGAACAAAATTATTATGTTGCTTGAAAACAAAAGAACAGTTCATTAATTGCAGAATGATTGTCTTAAATTCTTTCTTCAATATAGGAGCTAAAACTTTCTGAGAAGATAAAAAGGAAGAAAAACCAATATTTAAAAATATAAATATTATAGATACACATTAATAATTTAATTTTCTAGCCTATTTATCAATTAGACTCTTAAATATACACGTTTTATCGCTGTAAAGCAACAGCATGATTGGTTACGAGTGGCCACTGATATTTATTGCTTTTTCCATAGCTTCCCAATAAAGAGCTTCCAATTTATTTTTCATTTGTTTGTTGTTATTAAGTTGCCTGCATTTCAGTAGATTCTTTGTATAGGATAGTATTCGCATCCTTACACAATGGTCAGTAGCTGTCCATGATTAATTTCAATCTGAAGAGATATAATGACAGGCAATCATGCCTGACAATTACGCGAAGTTGGACAACTGGAATTTTTCTTGGTTTCAAAAAAAGACATTTGAAAGTCTTTAGATCTTCATATAATTTTCCTTTTAATTATTTATTGGATATTTTATTGTCCTTATTCAGTTATTAATATTCTTATGAGTTTCCATTTAGAAGAAAGTTTTATTTTAAAAGTTGGTTTTAATTTTATGGCGGCTCTTTTCTGCTAAAATATCAGCAATTTCAGAATCGATTGTAAAACTATTGCCAACATTCTACATTATATTTTGGAGAAAAATTTCTACACTGATATACCCATTCTTCATTCATTTCATCTTTGGTCTTTCCATTGTTCTGTATTCTGTAGGAGGTACTGTTTCCCATTATAGTGAATTCAAATGATAAAATTTTCCTCTTTTCCTCAACCACCAAAATTTAATCACATACTTTCTTGCTAGATCATTTGGGGTCAAAAATAAGAAATGATGAAATACCCACATTTTTACACTAATTATTAGTAATAAGACAAGTACCTTAATCAGCAACGCATATGTCATATTATAGTGTATCTAAAATAATAAGAATTAGAAAAACAGAAATGAATATAACACTGAAAGTCACACAATATTCTGAGCTATTTGTGTTCTTCTTCAAGTATACCCGTATTGGAATAAAGAAAAATTATGCACTGGGTGTGCTAAAAATGTGACGAAAAAAAAAGTTAAAACATATAAGTATTAACGTGCACAATTCTTCCATTGCATACATTGTTCATGCCAACTGTTATGAAGTAAAGTGAGACATATTACATACTCTTGTTATCTAGTCCAGCTCGGTATTTATCGAACCCCTTTAAACGAACACGCTGTCCAATTGTATCCAGAAACTCATGGAATGCTGGTCCAGCATCTTCATTGTTGTACATTTCTTCCTCGGATGATTGTCCTGCACGGCAGTACATCACACCCACCTTATAGTGATTGGTCAATCCCTGCTCATCCAGCTTTAATAACTGATCCTCGGTCTGCTGTGACACAACACCTAACCTTAGGCTGGAATAAAAGAAAAAACATCGTCTAGTCCTTAAAGTTTAGCACTGTATATTTTTTTAGATAAAGAATTTGATTTCCACAGATCACAGAGTTAATTTTAAAAAAAAAGTATCATTAATCAGAGAGGGAAAGAAAAAAGAAAAAAAAACAGGGCATAAGTTTACAATATGCACTATATTTACATATTACAATAACATTTAAAGACAACAATAAATAGAGGATTTACCAGGAGCTACAAAATTAAGCAACTGTATAAACAACTAACATGAGCACGAACCAAATGTGCTGTGGGGGGGAAGAGTAGTTTTTCCTTTAAATCTCTGCTTATGAACAACAAAAAGTAAGTTAAAATGAAGAACTTATTAAAACCAGCAGTATAGACATAGATTAAAAGTTAATGAACTTTGGCAGAAAAAAAGCAAAACTGATAAGATAATTGTGAAAATAAACTCACCATGATAGCTGGATTTCAGGTGCCACATATTCCAAAACTTCCTTAGTGTTTAAGGTTTTGTTGCTGTTTGAAGACTTCAGGTTTGGAATAGAATCTTCTAATACTGACCCTCTCAATGTTAACAGCTGAAAAACGTCAAAACAAATTACGAATGTTTTACAAATCATGACTGCATCTACCAAGTACAGTCACACATACATGGCATAGCATATTCATGTTACCTTAAAGAGTACCATGTATTTATCAACTGCCTTTCCATTATAAATATTTCAAAATAATACTGCAAATTTTTATTTTCAAGGCTATTGAAAAGTTATTTATAATTTGTTAATATCCTGTCTATTTTGTGTTGTTTATTTTTAACACTAGAAGTGCTGGAACTTGTTATACGCTTACAACTGTTTATGCAGTCATTTAGACCACTAGTGTTAAGTATACATTAAATCCCGTTTTTATTAACTCTGTAATAAATGAAACATAGTATATTTAGTCATGAATACATACAAAATTGGCACAATAAAATGCCAAAGCCTTTACTGCATTTTATTCAAAAGGCATTTGTAATTTCTAAGTCATTTTCCATTATAAATATTTTAAATAAGATTAAAAAACACAAAATAAAATAATGTAATGCAATAATATAAGACGAATGTTCTATTTACAGTCAATGTAAATTACTTTTTTTATTATTCGTTTTTGTGTAGAGCCCACAAACATGCTTTCTGCATTTATAGCAATTTGTACTTGTCTTATTGCAATATTTCTTTATTGAGCACTGCTGTCTGTGATTAAGTATTTTTGAGTTGCTTCAATTATTATTATAATTATTATTATTACTATTATCATCATCATTATTATTATTAATTTATTTTCATTCATCTTTCTCTATCCTACTATTTGATTTCTAGTTTCCATATATTTTGTGGATAGTTTTTCTGCAAATTTCAGGATATATTTTAGACAACTTATCCTTCGTCCTTATTTTCCATGAAAATAATTTTTCACTATCTGGTCCATGATGTTTGCAAACTTTAATTCCAGAAGTTAATTGCGTCCAGAAGTAATTTCCCATTTTTCTGTATGCAACATCTGAGTTGAACTGTACTGAAGAACATTTCTGTTTCTTTTTCCTTGATAATCAGGATGGTACCTAAATTTTTAGAAAATTTACATGTAGAGAGGAGTATTCTTCCCAAACACATCCTTATATTTGAGCCATTTCAGATCATATAATTACAATAACAGTAATTGTAAGGAGGAAATATGGGGTTAAACAAATCAAATGAAGCAACAGATAAATTTTGCAGGAAGTGGAGCTTGCATATTAATCCAAGTAAATAAAAAATCGTGGTCTTTAAAAAGAGCAATAAGTTAAGGAAAGATGAGAAATGGCCATGGCAAGGAAGAGAAATCGAGGTGGTTAACAAATACGAGTACTTAGGGATGAGAGTAAGTAGTAATGGTGGATGGAGTGAGCAAAAGAAGATGGCATTAGCTAAAGGGAAGCTTTCCATGAAAGCTATTAGAGCTTATATAACATTCCAGGGATGCAGGTATATGTAGTTGTTAGAGAGTCTATGGGGCAGTGGTGGAGGTCCTCTATGAAGTCCAGATCTGGGGTATACAGGAAGGGTGAGTTAATGTGAATCTGATACACAGAAACTTTAGCAAACAAATACTGGGCTTACCCAGAGCCTCGCCAAATGGAGTGGCCCAAGTTGAAGTAAATAGAAATAGCAGTAAGGGAAAAATTATGCAGAGAGTATTGAAATGCTGGTTCAGAATTAGTAAATTAGGGAAGCATAATGTCTTATATCAATGTTTGGTAGGTCAGCAAAGAATTAAACATAGTGGTACTTGGCTCAACAAGATAAAAGAACATCTAGAAAAAAATGGTTTTGGGGACATGTGGAGGGCCAGGGGAGTATTAGGATGGGGGGTTCTAGAAAGAAGTTAGATTCAGAATTGAAGACACTGAAAGCCAAGAACTATTTGCAAGAACATTTTTAAACTGAAAATGCCATTAAGTATGTATAGAGAAATGAAAAGAGTTTGGAAAAGTGAAAACTATGTTCACACATGTGATAAATCAGCAAGAAAAGGTTTTGCATGGGCAAGAACAGGAGCTATGAAATTGAAGGTATGAAAATGAAGGGTTTAAGAGTAAAGGGGAAGCTGAATAAATGTCCATTATGTAATTAGCAAGATAATAATTGGCATATATTACTGGACTGTGAGGAAGCCAAGTTTTTAGGGAGAAGTTGCAAATGTGAAGATGGTCTAACTACCAAAGGATATTGTGAGGAAAACGATGTTGAATGTTAAAGCAAGAAAAGAGATGGTGAAAATCGGTATGTTAGGTGAGCGAGAGCTAAATGGATAAGAAAAATTAGTAAGCAAGAGAGTGAAGAATTTGCAGAGTGTTAGGGAGTAGCTTGAAATAGTAGGAAGGGCTCTATAACTCTGTAACCGAGTGTTTGGGTTTATTGGGTCTAGGAAATGTAGAATGAGGCTAGTGAAGTCTAGTGAGATACAAGGAGTACAAACTGTTAAATAGTCAAGACAAGAAATGTTAAAATAACTGTTATACTTCTTGTAATGAAATAAATGTTCTATTTCAAGGAGGAGGAGAGTATGATGATATCAGATGGAGTTAAAACAAAACAATTAGTATTAGAAAAACACAGTGGTCAATTGGCAGCTTGGTAGTTTTAAATATAAACTCCAGATTAAATCAATAACTAATTCAATATAAATAAAAGTTACAGTGCCTAAATGATCTATGAAACAACTTAGAAAAAGTTATAAATTCATAATAAAGTAACATTTATGGCATTAAATAGCAGTTTAAAAATTTAAAAGTAGTCATTTTGGTTCCAGTGTTAAGACCTTTACAGCTAAGTATGTATAATGTGCCCATACATATTTTGATATGCTAAATTAAGACTATCTCACTACATAAATTCAGTAACTACGCAGTGCAATATTCTGCAGTACGGATATATAAGGTGGGCCTGGAAATTATAAATTATTCACTATAAAAATACTGTCAACATAACAGTACCTTTGTCACATTCAACATACTCCACTTAGGTCTCAAGCATATTCGACTATTCAAAAGAGAATGCAAAGCTTTCTTTTGGAAACACTATCAGTAACCATTTGCTCTCCCTAATCATTATGGTTATGAAATCTCAATAAAAAGCCGGAAGCAATAGAAAAAATAGGCTCTAGAAAGGCTGACAGATTTGAGAAGTACAAAGACTGCACAAAAATAGGTAGAAGTGGATTTGGTAAATATGAGTCATGAAGCACACAAACTCACCAGTATGTCATAACTGCTAAATGGAAAGAGACATTAGGAAAGGCACTAAACAGGCCACCTATATAACAGATTTTTAGTGACAGAAGTAACTTATTCAAGTAAAAGTGGTTTGGCTTTAAGCAGACATAGTGTGATATTGTTAAGCTTCTTTCACAGATGTTGAAATATGAAAACACACTTCGTTATTTTACCTGTATTGATTTTAATAAATTGTACTTATGGTGAACAATGGAGTGGTAATATATCCTACACTTACGTATTCAACTTATTTACGTTAAGCTCCACTTACTTTTAAGTAGGTCAACAAATGAAGTTGGGAGTAATTACTCCCGAAACATGTCTTAATTTTATGTAAGTAAGTATTCAACAAGTTGAATACATAAGTGTAGGATTCCGAATTGATTTGCTTTATTATTTACCTTATTATTTACCTTTTAAAATATTTTTGAAGATGTATACCTGTTTTGAGTGTATGATGATAAGTTATAGGTCTATGACTATGAGAAATAGTTTATTTCAAGGAACTCGCTGACTACTTGGTTGCCCTATTGTGCATTTGCAACCAATACATTACATTACATTGCAAATCAAATGTAAACAAACTTTCAGCTCTTTGTATGTTTTCTTTATTATCTTCAGTCTGTAGCAAGCTGCAGTATCAAACAGACAATTTCTTGCTACGGTTATTCAGCTATGCACAATGTGCTGTATAAAGCGGAGAAAGTTGATATGATTTTCATTTATTGTGAATGTTCCAAGTTAGAGCAGCAGTGTAATTGTATTCTGGAACATATCCTGAACTTGTCACACCTTCGTGATCTGTCTTTGCTTGCTTTTGTTTATCACTGACTTTCAACGCCTTCAAATTAATCTCAAACATATGTTATATGCCTCTTCAATGTAGAATTAAAAGGTAAATATTAAAACACACAAATCCATTTATAATAATGATGTTGACCTTTATATCTCTTTCAAAAAAGTAACATCACATTATGTTTCCATTCAAGCTAAGAAATATATCTGAAGAATTTTCATCTATCACTAAAAATAGCCATGTTATTCAGGTGGCCTGTTTTCAAGCACCTCACCTGTATGCATGCATGCACAAACACATACACACAAAGATATCCTCTGATTGCCTACTAGATGATATCACAGTCATATGATACGTTCTTGAGATATTGAAAATTAGTGGATATTTTCCAAAAACTTCATCAGTCTAGATCTATATATATCGTTTATTAAAAATAAAAAGGAGTCATAACAATACTTCTAACTACAGTAACACCTTTCTCCATAAAAATTACAACAAATCTTTTGTTTTTATCCTCTCACAAAATATCCAAAAAATTGTATTTCACGCTTTCATTTTACCTTCCACTTCTAGCTCACTTTACATGAACATTTATATTTTCAAATTCTCTGATTTAATATCTCAAATATGCAGCCAAAATTAAATTTATTTGAAACATTATCCGAAATGTAGTTACTGTTACCACTGGCAAATTATAAGCTACTACGATACCTTAGTGTATTTATCTATCTCTCTGTCATTTTATACAGGCAATAACTATCACAAGTATATTGACACTCATAATCTTACCTTAAAAATAGTGATAACTTTTCAAGTTTTTGTTCAAAAATACAAGTGGAAAAAACATACCTCACTAGTACGAATGAGCAATCGATACTGGTATGTATACTGAGACTGGCCAGACTGTCCAGAGCTTGAATCACTCTGACGCTCCAATCGTTCTCTTCGAATGCTCACAGCTACAGGACCCAGATTTTCATCCATGCCAAACCAATTTTGATGGTCTACCAACAAACAATATAAACAATGACACAGATTCTGAAAGAGCAGCAATATAAATATTTGAGTTTTAAATGTCAACAGCAAAAATAATAACTTAATAGCATATCAATTAAATTAATGCTGACCACATAAGCTGAAAGTATGGAAGTTAGCTTTCACTCAGCACACTTTGTGTAATTTTTTAAAACTGTAATAGTAAACAAATGACTTACAAAAAAAGAAAAGATAAACTGCAGATAAAATTCATACATTGAGTGACAATTACGAGCGTAAAAATAGTTGCAATAAAAATAAATTTAAAACATTCATGTCATAAGAAATAAGAAGTATGAGAACACAAACGATAGCATTAACCCCCTCAATGTTCACATTACAAAAGGACAAGCAATTGTTGGCTATCTCTTTGTCAAATGTCAAGATTAATTTTCTATAAGCAGAAGCAAACCTATTGATATCACTGAAATAGAAAAAGGAGGGGGGGGGGTTGGGGAGAGAGAGAAAGGAATAGACAGAAAGCAAGTTTCATTATTTTCTATTTAACAACAGTCAATTTGGTATTACACACCTGTACATTGATGATGATGATAGTCGACTATAACGTAATTAGTACTTAACAGGTTATTAATACTATTCCTGGCAAAAATCCAAAATCTGTCAAATAGATATGAAAGCAAACTAGTTATAAAAAGTGCTTAATTTTCTAAGCCCGGTGTTTACTGAAACGAACGCGAATTTATTCTGACAACAGGAAGACGACCTGTAGAACTGTTCTACATACCTCAAGAACGCACGCGCAGCAACAGCTCAAAAGTTTGGTTTGTTCATTACACGCAAATGAAGACACCTCTGTCAACACACCCTTCACCCGAACGTGCCATCTAAAAGTTAATTTAATTAGAAACGAAAGATAATTGCTCGGTGGAAAGGAAGGGGATGAAAGCAATTTCGTGCCCATTCGCGTGCCGAAGGAAAGACAGTAAAAAGCATTTCGTTATAGCACCCTCCCCCTCTCTCACTCACAAGGTTTTTCATTAAACAAGCGTCTGCTATACTCGAGACACTTCTCGGCGCTGAAGGGGCTTTAGGTTGACTTCCCCTTTATTTGTCCCTTCCCTCAACTTTGAATGAGAATTTTACAATTTTAATGGCACAGTAACAGTTTCCTGTTGTGCTCGAGGGAAATCTTCATTTGGCTGAACTCCCATAATGACGTTTCTCTTATGGACAAAAAGATCGTTCCTTACTTCTGCTGCTGCTCCTTCTCTTCGGACACTCCAATCATCTAATTATTCCTCCCTTTATTTTTTCCTCCTCTTTCTCAACCCCCCCCCCCCCCGACTTTGTCTTTTTATCATACTACTAATTGTGACGTACAATTTCCCCTCTTTCATGCTTATCCTTTTATCTTTTCCTTATTTAATTCTTTCTTTTGCTCAGCAGCTGATTGCTGCTATAGACATATCCATTTATCTATTTACTCTGGCAGAGTTAGGGCATTAGGCCTTCTCTTCCGCTAATAATAATTACATAAAAATATAGCGACAATATTACAATCATATCACTGACAATACTCCTACACATATAAACCAATGTAAAACATTATTTATATAAATAAATGTATGCTAATACATACATATTGATGATAAAAATATTAATTTAAGAAAAAGCAAAGAGTAAGAAAATAAAAGAACAACAAGCACCAGCAATGACAATTTATACATATATCAACCTACGTAAATCCTGAAAGTGGAAATAAAGATACAAGTATAACATAAAATTAAACCTGACAATACTATGAAGGAGATAGGAATATTTATGATAGTAATAAAATAATAGAATGAATAATTCTACAGCAGGGTAAAACAAATAAATACATGCATTATAATAAAAGGAATCTGGGTATAGGGTAATCGATTATTTCTAATAATATTAAACAATTTCTAATGAAATGTTCCTAAAGTTCGGCAGTCTCTGACATCCCGTGGTAATGCATTCCAGAGACGGGCAAAGTGATGAGTAAAGTGATCTTCAGTGCAATGTAATAATAGTACGTGCTGGGTTTCAGAACGTGTGTTAAGATTATGAGAGGAAGATAGCTTTTGAAAAAGAAAAGATAGATACAATGGAGGAGATATATGGATGATTTTGAAAAGTAGTGCAAGAAAACGAATTTTTCTTCGGTCTTTCAAGCGGAACCAAGACAGCATAGCGAGGGAGGGTGTTATATGATCGAAACAGACGCACATCGCAGATGCAACGTGCGCACGTATGAACACGCTGTAGTTTTTGCGTTAGGTTAGAGTCTGTGATGAGATGAAACTATGGTCCTCTACTATGATCACTTATCTAAAAGAGAATCAATTGAGTGACGTAAACCTGGCGAAGCACCGTCTCTAAAGACCAAGGTCACTCAGTCAACCAAGAAGAACATGGCCACAATCCTTTGGGAACTGTGAAGGAATACTCTTCATTGACTTCAAGGAGAGGAACACTACAGTAAATGGGGAGTACTATGCTGGCCTACTGCACAGACTACTTGCTTCCATCAAAGAGAAAAGCGAGGAAAGCTGAGTGGTGATGTGCGCCTTCTTCATGACAACGCCTGTGCACACAGCTCTTGTTGCAAAGGAAGCTGTGAAGAAATGTGACTTCAAGCAGATCGACCATCCGCCCTACAGCCCAGATCTAACTTTCAGTGTGTGTCCGTCCCGCTGTAGTGGTTACCATACTCGCCTCTGAAATCCAAGATCGCAGGTACAATCACGACCAGGGTCGATGGATTTTTTTCGGGCGTAAAAATCCTAATTCTTTGGAAGGGAAGTAAAGCCGCGGGTCCCGTGTCGTACATTTATGGCATGAAAAAGAACCTCAAGCCTAAAAGATGAGGCCTCTGAACAAAATTTGTCGGCCGTTTCGCGCCCTGAATTGAATGGGACGCTGATGACCTGAGATGTTAAAGAGTGTTCATAAATAAATAATAAATAAACAAAAACGCTGCCAGTGACTATTTCCTCTTCTCAAAACTCAAGAAGGACCTTCGCTAAAGGGAATTTAAGAGTGACAAAGAAACGATGGATGTTCTTTATGCCCATTTTGCAGACAAGATTTCGGGGGGGGAATTGAAATGTTAATTCAAAGATGTGAGAAGTGTATTGCAGTAAAGGGTAACTATATTGAAAAGTGAAATATAGTTTTTATTTTTATCATATCTAGAAAATGGTTAGGCCGGAAACTTGGGTATCAATATCACAGTATCTGGATCACAAACATTTTGCAGTGTCCCCTTTTTAAAACTGATTGGGATTTTAGAAGGAGCATCTAACCTAAAAGTAGGTTCCATTTTTAAGACATTAGCTTTTCCTGTCTTTTCTGATTTCTTTAATATCATCTTCTTCATATCCCTAGTGCATCTAACTTTTTAGCACATTAGATAAACATTCAAAAATCCAAATTGTTCAATCTTTATCCATAAATACATAATGCTTACTTTTCAATAAAATTCTTGGTATTCCTCTAGTGTTTTTATTACAGACGTCTTTCGGAACTCTTTTTCTGTAATTGCGAACATTCTATTTGGGGGGGGGGGGGGCAGAAATGAATGCTCCCTTGATTGGAAAAACCATTTTTATCTATGGAGGAGAAAAGTCTTATTGTTGTAGCAGAAGGATCAACTTGGAATTTACTGAGGAAGTTGGAACAGACGACAACAGTCCCATGACCACCCTGGTTTTCTGTCCAGCAATGGAAGTGTGGAAATTATTTTCTAAGTCAGTTATGCAAAGAGTATAACATGAAATCTTCCGTGAATAGTAAACCTTCTCTATGGAAAGTTTAGGGAGAGGCTGAACTTGCTTGAGATCAAAGAAGAACGAGACGCTGTTCATAATTTTATGGAAGGTTTGCCCTCAAATTGTGATGAATTAAGACTGCGCTAAGTTCAGCTTTTTTGTTTTCATCATTAGTGAATTTCAGTAAATTGAATAATTGCACAATGACTGCAAGCATCCGTTATTGGAGAACCAAATACCAGATTGACATTATTAGAAAAAATAGTTTGTAAAAACACTTTTTTACTTTGAGATGATTTGGCACTTGGGCATTATACATCTTGAAAAACTTAATATTGAGTTCTGTTCCACGGATAGACATTCTGTTGTTTTTTGTTTTGTTTTTTTTTTTTTTTTTTTTTTTTAAACGATGCTCCTCATATGATACTGACCAATGTGATCGAATGTATACTTAAAATACTTAATGAGATTCGAACGTGGACGTATCAAAAACGCACATAGGCTGTAGAATGCAGTATGAAATACAACTAAACGCAATCTTGGAAGGAATCGGATCGTATGATTTACTAGAAAAGGAAGCGGAATAGACAATAAGGCATTTCTTAGAAAGCATCATGAACTAATTGATGAGATAATGACTGGCATTTCTAGGAAAAGCTGGCTTGAGGACTGCATCCGCTTGAAAAGGAAAACTGGAGCGAGAAAGGGATGGCTTGATAAAAGAACGAAAAAAGAAATCTTCAAGTTTATTGAGACAACCGGCCAGGATATATGAGGTTTATGAGGTAGACGCATTAGAGTTATTAATTTTAATAAAAAAGCAAGCATTTGCTCACATGCAATGAATAGCCAAATTCCGCTACTTGCGTTTAATTACTGATATATTAATTACCTTCACAAACTGCTCCAAGTTACAAACAATGCTTGCCATGGATTTGATGGGAAAATTCGAGACGCACACAATGGCACTGAGCTGCAATCGCGACACTAATTTAATAAGCGAAGAAGAAAATTCATATTTGTAGCTGAAGTCTCTGTAATGTTAATTCTATCCAAACACTTGGCTATATACTTCAGGCTGCAACAGCTACATTCTACTCTTAATGAAAATGAATATAACATAGTATACAAACACAGATTTTTGCAGTAGGTTTATGACTTACATTAATATACATGACAAGGTCATTAGATGTAACAAGAAGATTTTCAAACTTTAGCTTTCATAGTTTAAGTAAAGCTGGTACGCAGAAAAGGCCATGAACGAATACTCCATATTAATTAAATCTTTCGAATATTATCTTCATAGCACGTTGTCTTCAGGCATGTGTTAAGGCTATGTCTATGATGTACGTTCTCCTGCTTTTATTATCTACACTCTAATAAAAATTAAACGTAAACATAAAATAAGACGTAACACGTAAACTTACTACTATGTAGGCATTCACAATGAAAGACGCTAAAGTAGTATTAGCCAATCAAAAGTAAGAACAAGCGAAGATCAACTAACAGCTGATTGAAAATTGCTGCTTCTGAGCAGACGGCAGTAGTATTCATGCATATGCAAAGTGCAGTAAATAATTTGCTTGGAGTAATATGAGCAAGGATAGCTTTCGTATAACGCAATTGATCTTTTGTCCATTGACGCCATTTCGTCTACAGAGCCACTGATCTTCAGCTCTCTATACAAACAGAGCAGTTGCGTTATGATTGACTGGTTTCTTAAGTTTAAATTAGATATAGACGCAAAACCTTACACTTTGCAAGTTTCTAAGTCTACGTCTAATTGTACGCTTATTTTTATGTTTACGTAATTCATTGCGAATGGTTCGATTACAATACATAGCATCTAACATTGTGAATGGAGCCTAAATGCGATGCTTAAATAGCCATTCCCCATTTTTCTTCTTCTGTACTGTCTTCTATTCTGCTCTAAAGTCCAAGGATGGCATTGAAAAACCCTTATCTGGTGCCATACCATTATCTGATAAGTCAATAATTGCAGCTGATATAGTTGCATAAAGAAGGCTATGTGTAGAATATTGTGACATAGAATATCAAATTGTTATTAAGTTCTTCACAAAAGAACTCCAAATGAAATGAAACAGTGATTGGACGGTGTATATGGGAAGCATACCCCTCATATTCTACCGTAAAAGAATGGGTCGAAAATGGCATCGAAGACGAAGAGCGTGCAGGTCGGCTCTTGGAGGTGCTCACTCCTGAAAACATTGTTCTTGTGGAAGGAAAAATTATGGAAGACCGGCGGCTCAAAGTTACATAAATAGGAGCAAGGTTCGACCTTTCTAAAACAACAGTCTTACGAATTATTCATGAACATTTAAATATGAATAAGGTTAGTGCAAGATGGGTGCCTAGACTTCTTTCCTTAGTTCAAAAGCAGCAACGAGTCATCTGTTGTCAGGCACTTTGGAGCTCTGCCGTGACAACGAGAGAAGTTCTGCACACCATTGTTACAGGAGATGAAACTATGGTCCTCTACTATGATCCCTTGTTCAAAAGAGAATCAATGGAAGGACGTAAACCTGGAGAAGCACCGCCGCTAAAGGCCAAAGTCACTCAGTCAACCAAGAAGATCACGGCCACAATCTTTCGGGACTGTGAAGGAATACTCTTCATTGACTTCAAGGAGAGGAACATCACAGTAAATGGAGAGTACTATGCTGGCCTACTGCACTGACTACGTGCTTCCATCAAAGAGAAAAGGGCAAGGAAAGCTGAGTGGTGGTGTGCGCCCTCTTCACGACAACGCGCCGGTAAGCTCTTGTTGCAAAGGAAGCTGTGAAGAAATGTGGCTTCAAGGAGATCGACCATCCACCGTACAGCCCAGATCTAGCTCCCAGTGACTATTTCCTCTTCTCAAAACTCAAGAAGGAACTTCGAGGAAGAAAATTTAAGTGTGACGAAGAAATGATGGATGCTGTTTATGCCCATTTTGCATACAAAGCTTCCGACTATTTTGGAGATGAGGGGGGATTGAAATGTTAATTCAAAGACGTGAGAAGTGTATTGCAATAACGGGTAGCTATATTGAAAAGTGAAATAGTTTTTGTCTTTATCATACCTAGAAAATGCTTAGGCCGGAAACTTATGAACTTACCCTCGTAGAAAGGGCCGCGATCACAGGTTATGAGGGGGACTGACCAAAGACTTAAGCCGTAAAAAGAAAGTTATAATCTCCGGAAAGGGGTAAAATAAATAAATAAAATGAATATAACAATTACAGAGGCATTAGCTTTATGGATACTTGATATGCGCATTCTAGAAAACAGAATAAACTTGCAATGGAACTTTATATTACTTCATGTGGCATTTATAAGCTATATTAACGCTTTTGATACAGTAAACAAAACTTGCAATGGAACTCTAAATTACTTCATGTGGCATTTATAAACTATATTAACGCTTTTGATACAGTAAACAAAACTTGCAATGGAACTCTAAATTACTTCATGTGGCATTTATAAACTATATTAACGCTTTTGATACAGTAAACAAAACTTGCAATGGAACTTTATATTACTTCATGTGGCATTTATAAACTATATTAACGCTTTTGATACAGTAAACAAAACTTGCAATGGAACTCTATATTACTTCATGTGGCATTTATAAACTATATTAACGCTTTTGATACAGTAAACAAAACTTGCAATGGAACTTTATATTACTTCATGTGGCATTTATAAACTATATTAACGCTTTTGATACAGTAAACAAAACTTGCAATGGAACTCTAAATTACTTCATGTGGCATTTATAAACTATATTAACGCTTTTGATACAGTAAACAAAACTTGCAATGGAACTCTATATTACTTCATGTGGCATTTATAAACTATATTAACGCTTTTGATACAGTAAACAAAAATACAATTAACTTAATGTAAGCACACACAATTTAAATATTGAGGTAATTAACCAGCGTTAATTACATTTTAGATTCCATCTCCACTTTAAAATTACCTTATGAAACTATAATTTTAAAGTTTCAGCTGATTTGTTTTCGATCATTTCCCGGCAACTGAACTTGTTTGAACCTGGAAGAGAATAAAAGAAAAGCCAGTCGGCTATAGGATGAAAACACAATTTAATTTGGACGATATTACAATTATTCAGCTTATTTCGGAACTCCTGACTAAATCGCTTATAATGTATGCACAATTTTGAAATAATTTATTACCAAAACGCAACTATTACACTAAATCTTCCACCGCATTTAGAGTTTTATTTCGTCCCATATTAAACAATAATTTAAAAAAAAAATTCAGGTAAAGATAAAAACCAAAAGATATAACAGTTAAATGCTTTTAAAAATGTATCATAGCGCAGGACTGCAATTTGAAATGTCAAAATTGAGGAGGGGTGGATGGGGTGAAATCTATAATGTATTCCCACATTAGTTTTAAACTACTCCTCAATATCTAACTGTGTTTCTAATGACATTTTTTTTAAATTGGAAGCTTTGAAATGAAAGCACCATACATTTCTACTTAACAGCATCTACAGAGTTAGAAAACAATGATAAACGATCTATTGCAAGACAAAATTGTAATCTAAGAAGATAAAAGAAGCACATCGCAATGTTTCTAGTAATCTGTCAGAACGCACCTACTTGCATGATAACATATAAACACCCATTTATCTCCCACGTGAGAAACATGTTTCTCTGCCTTACATCACTCGCAAAAAATAAATACCTTGACCTTCATACCTTGCTAACACTGACAATGCAGTGCTATTTTCCGTGTATTTTGCGTACTCTTTGGCGCACTTACAAAGCAAATATCAAAGTATATACTAGGAATTCAGGTAATATTTTTTGTATTTTTGTACAGGGAGGCAGCGATATATCATGAGTTTTCATATCTAGCTCCGTTGACTACAATTCATCTTGCTGCAGATTTATTTAATTCCACTGCGCAGAAGAGTCGCCAGCAAACAGCTATCTCCATCTCCACACCTCAGTTCCCTTTTCATTTCTTTTTATGAGGAAGGGGGGGGGGGGGGTTATAAACTACGGTATTAGAGAAACACCCTTTGCCTCGGGAGAGAGCCAGCATAGCTAATATCTATACCTATTATGTCCATAAGTTTCCGGCCTAACCATTTTCTAGGTATGATAAAGAGAAAAACTATTTCACTTTTCAGTATAGTTACCCTTTATTGCAATACACTTCTCGCGTCTTTGAATTAACATTTCAATCCCCCCCCCCTCATAAATAGCCCAAATGTCTGCAAAATGGGCATAAACAGCATCTATCACTTTATCACACTTAAATTTCCTTCCTCTTGAGTTTTGAGAAGAGGAAATAGTCACTGGGAGCTAGATCTGGGCTGTGGCGTGGATGATCGATCTCCTTGAAGTCACATTTCATCACAGCTTCCTTTGCAACAAGAGCGTGTTACACGCAGGTACGTTGTCGTGAAAAAGGCGCACATCACCACTCAGCTTTCCTCGCCTTTTCTCTTTAATGGAAGCACGTCGTCTGTGCTGTAGGCCAGCATAGTTCTTCCCATTTACTGTGATGTTCCTCTCCTTGAAGTCAATGAAGAATATTCCTTCCAGTCCCAAAAGATTGTGACCATGATCTTCTTGGTTGACCGAGTGACCTTGCCATTAGAGGCGGCGCTTCACCAGGTTTATGTCACTCCATTTATTCTCTTTTGGACAAGGGATCATAGTAGAGAACCATTGTTTCATCTCCTGTAACAATGATTTATAAATTTTCTCTCTCGTTGCCTGTCGGTCCTGGTGATGTAGTGGTAACCATAGTTTCCTTCTACGCCCAAGATCGATGAATTTTTTCGGGCGTAAAAATCCTAAGTATGGCTTCCTTTGGAAGGGAAGCAAAGCCCTGGGTTCCGTGTCGTACATTTACGGCACGAAAAAGATCCTCAAGCCTGAAAGAAGAGACCTCTGAGCAAAATTTGTCGGCTGTTTCACGCCCTGAATAGAATGGGACGCTGATGACCTGAGATGTTAAAGAGCGTCCGAAAATAAACCAAATAAACAACTCTGTCGTTGATACGGCAGAGTTCAAAAAATGCGTGGCAACAGTTGACTCGTGCTGAGAAAAGAAGTCCCAGCACCCATCTTGCACTTGTCTTATTCATATTTAAATGTCAATGAACCGAAGGACTGTGTTTTAGAAAGGCCCAACGTTGCTGCTATTTCTGTAACTTTGAGCCGTCGATCGTCTATAATTTCTCATTCCACAAGAGCGATGTTTTCAGGAGTGAGCACCTCCAGGGGTCGACATGCATGCTCTTCTTATTCAATGCTTCCTCGACCCATTCGAAAAAGTTTTTCCGGCCCCGAACTTAATAACAGCTCGAAACTCCATTTTGATCATGTCACAATTTTCTACACATAGCCTTCTTTATGCAACTATATCTGAACAACAGAACACAGTTACAGCTGCAATTATTTACTTAATAGATATGTGTTTTGTGAAGGCGCTAATCCTTATCGGCAAGGTCGGAAACTTATGGACCTACCGCCGTACCTAGGAAAGTCTCACGTTATATAAGAGCCAAAGCAA
Organism: Metallyticus violacea; assembly: GCA_030762175.1. Classification (NCBI taxonomy): domain Eukaryota; kingdom Metazoa; phylum Arthropoda; class Insecta; order Mantodea; family Metallyticidae; genus Metallyticus; species Metallyticus violacea. Next base: position 79,067,153 of record CM060839.1, on the reverse strand, counting down.
AACATAAAGGGTTACTGGTTCATGATGACAGCTCTAAACGGAAATAACGCGAATGACAATGAAAGGATGGAGAAGCAAGGAGGGGGGAAAGGAAAGAAAAATAATGTATAAGCCGAAGATGAAAAGAGAAAATAATTCACACTATCGCAGATCTGGGCGGTAACGCGCTCGCCTCTAGACTTAAATTTCGCAGTTTCACCATGGATGAGACCCATGGATTTTTCAGAAAGTCAAAATCCAGAGCACAAGTCCTTCGGGAGAGATTTTAGATCATCAGTCCCATTTACGGTATGTTATAGAAAAAACAAGTTTCGAGCAAAATTGTCGACAGTTTTACATGCAAGTAATACCTTAGTTCCACATTAAACTGAGCAACTGCCAATTTTCCCTCTGTGGGAGTATGGCAACCATTTGACTTTGTCGGTATTAAAATTACTAACAAATCAGCACCGCAACAGGCTATGCCTTAGCAACATTTTTTTTTTTTTTTTTCATGCACCCTCTTCTTCTCTTTTCTTTCTTTGGAGTTGGCGTGTAGAGGCTGCCACTCACAATATTGTTTTGATGGAACAAATGTTTCGTGACTCACGGAAGAAGTATCAGGTGCATTCATAACACATCTGCGATTTGTTCCCCTCAGAACTGGAAACAGACAGAAACATGCAGTTTGTTTTAAAATACGCGAGCACTCGTCAATGCGTGACAGAGATGGCAGCAATGTATGACACACAGAACTCTAGCGGCGAGAGTGAATACTGTTTTTGATACTTCAAAATGGCGACGTTTTCATTACAAGAACAGCGTGTAATCATTCGTTTTCTCCATTTGCGTGGTTTGACATCGAGTGAAATTCATCGCCAGTGAGACATGTGATGATGGTGTCATGGATGTGTCTAATGTGCGACAGTTCAAGGAAGGCAGATCGTCGTGTGACAACAAAGCAAGGGTAATCTTGGCCTTACACAAGTCGGCCTGACGACATGATCGAGCGAGTGGATAAAGTTGTTTTGGAGGATCGCCGAATGAGTGTTGAACACATCGCCTCCAAATTTGGCATTTTCCTGAGATTTGTGCACACAATCCTGCATGAAGACCTGAAAATGCGAAAAGTGTCCTCCAGGTGGGTGCCACGAATGCTGACGACAACCACAAGGCTGCCAGGCAATGATGAATGGGACGTTCTTTTCATCGATTGTGACATTGGATGAGATGAAGTGCTGGTCTGCTCAATGGAAGCACTCAGATGCACTGCCACAAAAAAAAAAAAAAAAAAAAAAAAAAGGTGACCATGTTCTGGGAGAATAATCCTTACTCATTGCGTTCCAAAAGGCAATATGGTGACAGATGCATCCTACGAAGATGTTTTGAAGAAGCTCCTTCCAGCACTGCGTGAAAAAACTGGCCGGAAAATGTGTTCCTTCACCAAGACAATGCCCCAGCGCATCGGGCGAACGTGACGCAACATCTTTTTTATGATAACAACATTGAAATGGTTCCTCATGCTCCCTACTCACCTGGCCTGGCTCCTAGAGACTTTTGGCCGTTTGCAACAATGAAAAACACTCTCCATGGTAGCACATTCATTAGCCGTTCCGCTATTGCTTCAGCGATTTTCCAGTGGTTAAAACAGACTCTTACAGAAGCGTTCGCAGCGTTCATGGAATCATGGCGTCGGCGTTGTAAAAAATGTGTACGGCTGCAGGGAGATTACGTCGAGAAGTGACACATGTTTCATAGTTTTCGTGTGATTAGTTAGTGAGGAGAAAAAATGGAGGTGTTATAACTTGCATGCACTTCGTAGTTTTCCGATAGCGATGTTCGCCTAACTGGTTCACTGAAGTATGCACCGTTATAAAACCAACATTCGCTGCAGACGTGAGAATCTAGCCACTGTATTCTTACAACAGACCCGCAACGGTATATTTTTAAATATACAGTGGCTTTCCCAATCATTGTATATTTCCAGTCCACTATACAGTAATAGATTAAAAGGGATTTAATGTGTATTGCCGTTTTAAAAACACTATGCGGGTTAATGATGTCCTATTCTCTTCCCTATCTTGTCAAGTAAGAACACATTTTAATATTTTTCATCCTAGCACTTAGTATCAATAATTTTTAAAACGACATCTTTAATCCTTATGAGCGACCCAAGTCTCGTGTTCATTTATTTGTTGTAGTAGGAACTATCTCCAATGGATAAAATCAGCCACTACAGACACCAAGAACGTCCGAGACTCTCAATATCAGGTGCATTTTCTTGAAGCACTGATCATGGTTTGTAGTTCATGGAATTCAGGCTGGGACAGATACAACGCCAATTTGGAACATTTCCCCTAAGTCTCTGAATCTCAATGGTTCTTGAACAAAGTAGTGTTCAGGTTCTTCAGCACAGGTTACAGCTGTGTGGTTTCGTATATTTTGGCGGTTGTTTTCATTCCCTTTTGATAGATGTGAAACTTGGTAGCATCATAATTGACCCTTCATCAAACTATTTCTGAGGCAGGTGCCTCTCTGAACCTTCAGAGCCTGTCTCGTGAAATTGAGGCACACAGGCTGCGCTTTTAATTGTTGAAACATGGCCCTCCTTAACCTCTTTGAACCACCAACGTGAGGCCGATTGTGGCAGAACATCATCGCCCTATGTAAGTTGTAGCTTTCTTCAATAACGAATCGTCAGTAAAACTGCATACTATCATCTGCTGTTTCAGTTTCTCTTGTCTCAATACTCTGGATATTTGTCTTCTGAATTTGATCCTCTCAGGAACCATCATTGCCGCTTCTGAGCCGAATTTGCCGAACATTAAGGAACTGGAAAATCTCGCTCGGAAGGTTTTCAGGTCTATGAAGGGTCTTCCACAGCAACACTGTTTTTATAATCTCCCAATACCATACCGTAAACTCAAGTAAATGCAGTCTTTCTGCTGCCTCTGAACTCTACAGCACAACATATCTGATTGCCAAAACACCTCGCGCAATTCCTTTCAAATTTTATAACAAGGTTTATGACAAGAAGAGACATAAACGCGTTCACTAACAACTAAAGCTTTTAAATATGATTGGTTAATAAAAGTGTATAACTAAAAACAATGAAATACTGACGATTCTGCACAATTAAACGAATTACTAGGAGTGCTCTGAAAGTTTTGGGCTTGAGTCAGAGATGTCGTGAAGGTAGTTGTTAAGCATCTAGTTTAGATGGAGTGCTGTAAAGTTTCAGACGCGTAAGTACACTCATTTGTTTGTCATGTAAACAAACTTGTGGTAACATTATCTACAAAATGGACAAAACTGAAATACCAGCTGTGATAAAGTGCTTCGTTTTGAGGGGTTTAACCCCAAGAAAAATACAAAAGAGTTATTACCACATTAAACACATTCCTTTTCAACAGTTAAAAAATGGACTGCTGAATTTAAGCGTAGTTGTTTATTTATTCGAGACGAGAGCTGTGGACGTCCCAAAATTGCTACGACCAACGAGATTGTGACAAACACTCACGATGCCGTACTCGATGATTCCCGACTGAAGAAGGTAAGTGAGTTGGCTGACACTGCAAAGACCTCAATAGGGCGTTTCCACTATATTTTACATGAAGTCTTTGGTATGAAAAAGATTTCTGTTCGATGGGTGCCATGTCTCAAAAACACATTCGAATGAACATTTTGCAAGAGCGTTTAGGCTTACTTAAACACATTCCAGGGAGTTTCTCCGACCTAAAAGTTTCTCCCATAATTTTTATTACACCCTGTAATTTGAAACATAAATACACACAAAACGTGCTGTTTTTCATTCAAGTAAACTAAGAATGTTTATTAATTATGAATTAAACTCTCCGAACTCTTTAGATTAAAATTTCTATTTCCTTCAAAAGTATTTGCTATTAATCTATAGAAGTAAATAAGGATCTCTAAATAAGGGTCCGATTGTTCGCTTCATATTATAACCACGCTAAAATCCAGTTATTCGCGGGTAGGCTCACTTTTGTTCTCGCATGTTGGCTATCTATGTATCTTTGCTGAGCCACCGATCTTTGTCCGTTATCGACCAAGGGGACAGTGGGAAAAATGTCGACGCATTGCATCTCGGTGTTTACTTGGCAGACTCCCCTTCGATCCTGGCCTCATTCCGCCTACACGAACTCTGCAGAGTCGCCGTTTTCAGCTGCGTTGCGGCCCCAAGAAGCCTCTTTATTACACTTACTGGTCTTTCCTTTTGCGCAGTGCAGAGGCTATTCGGCGTCCAAGTGATTTGAGCATTCCTTAACCTACAGTGTGTTCAAAAACGATGCAATAATTGAAACCACGCTTTTGTAAACATTTCAAGGCAAAATGTAAAAGCAATCAAAATGCTGAACTCCCGAGAAAGTTTAAACGTATAAAAAATAAAGTGCTATAAATGCGCATGTAATCATTTCCGCCTTTTATTAACTATGTATTGTTTCTGTTATTATTTTATACGAACTACTTATAGAATGGTGTTCTAAGAAACACGTGTAAGGTAATTGCAGTGTTACCTACTTTTTTGACAAATTATATGCGATAGACAATTACATAGCAATGCGCAAGCTTCAATGAACTACGGCGAGGTATCGAGAGGCATAGTCCAGCTATTCCCAACCTTTTCTGACTGCCGACACACTTTACTGAACGCCCAGGAAATCGAGGCCCTTAAAAACGTTTATTATCATATTTTATGAAAACTCGCCTATTTAAATTAATGATAGTCTGTTATTGGTGGGTTACACACAGAGTTTCTCTATGTGGCCTTATAGTTGACAGATCAAGACGTAAATAGTCTTGAAGATGAAGCAGTCTGTTCCTCTGTTTAGATTTCGCTATTTTTATGGTAGAAAATGCCGATTCGCACAAACATGACAAAATGTTCATGACCCTCTTTGCAATTGTGGGATACTGAAATCGCGCATAAATAAAATGCACTGAATTCGCTAGGAATTTTGTTTTCATAGTAGCATCGCATGACAAATGTAAAAAATAATTTTTGTTGTTGTCACTTAGGATGATGCCATTTTGAATGTTGACTTCGCCAGAAGTACCAAAAGTAGAAATTATTCATTCTAACTCTGAAACGGACAAGCTAGTGAAATACTTCGATTTTCAAAACTCTCAACTAAAGGACAGGAAATAATTCACCTGCTGTAATCAAGACTCTCAAAACTTCAGTTTTTTGAAAAATCCTTGAATTTTGTTTGTGCCTGAAACAATAGTTTCTATTTTGTGTTGCATACTTGCATTTGAAGAGTTTAGTCTCTCGAAAATTTCGGCAAAGATATGCTAGTTTGCCAAACCAAAAATTATTTTCCTAGAGCTTAGCATATTCTCAGTCTTTTCGTCCTCAAGTATGTACATATATACATAAAATAAAAAAACTAGCAAAACTTCTCTCTCGTTGCCACGGCTGAGCTGCAAAAAGGCCGGACAACAGATGACTCGTTTCTACTTTTGAACTGAGGAAAGAAGTCTAGGCGCCCATCTTGTACTAACCTTATTCCTGTTTAAATGCTCATGAATAATTCGAACGACTGTCGTTTTAGAAACAACAGACCTTGCTGCTATTTCTTTGATTTTGAGCCGCCGGTCTTTCATAATTTCTCCTTCCACAAGAGCGATGTTTTCAGGTGTAAGCACCTCCAAGGGTCGACCTGCACGCTCTTCGTCTTCAATTCTTTCTCGATCCATTCGAAAAAGTTCGGACGACCCATGAGGGAGATGCTTCCCCATATACACCATCCAATCGCTGTTTAACTTCATTTGGAGTAAGTCCTTCTTTTGTGAAGAAATTAACAACAGGTCGATATCCCATTTTGAACATGTCACAATCTTCCACACATAGCCTTCTTCATGCAACTATATCTGAACAACTGAACACTGCGGAGCGGAAGTTACAGTTGCATTTATGTATTTAATAGATAAGGTATGACACCAGATCAGGGTTTTGCGAAGGTGATAATCCTTATCGGCGAAGCCGGAAACTTATGGACCTACCTCGTACATAGATTTATATTTGCTTATTAATGCATATTATTCATAGAGATATGCTTTTTAGTTATATCGGGGTGAACATTTACAAAATTAATGTTTTGGTTCATGTCGCTGACGTGTTAATTACAAATCTAACAGAGGGAGTTTGTGTCCCCTTCCCAATATATTAGAAGATGGCGCGTATATATTAATTACGTTATGATATAAAGCAAATGACAATATCTTACGTTCTTATGAAATAAAGAGAATGTAAAAAGTGAAAACCGCCACTCTACATTCGCTGATACTTTGAGACTTTTTCCATAATCATCAAAGAAAGCGTTTGTATAAACCGTGTAACTATACCATCATATTTACCTTCTAAATTTATGGATATATTTTGAGGAATAGCTTTAAAAGTCAAGTTGTTATAGCCATTCCATATAACCGCAACGCACTATGCAGACCGAGTGAATTATTTACCTACCGACGATGACCATAAAAGTCGCAAGTGTGCAGAAGCGAACAACGCTTCTGTTTACGGTAGAGTTTCAACTGTCTCACCCTGCAGCAATTACATTACTCGCATTTTAAACACAGCAGTAATATGTACGGCACGTGTCGTGTTTGCCGTGCTATGGATAGCTCCGCAGCATTCCTTTCAGGTACGCTCGCTTGCTCGTCTTTGCTATTGGATGGAGCAGGAGCTACTGTGTCAAAGCATGTGCTTACTGCATTTCGCAGCTTGCTATAACTTCCGCTTATTTATAGGCTTTTATTAATAACAATTAATCCAACAATTATTTTGGTTGTTAGGGGGCTTTGAAAACATTAATTTTAAAACCCAAGGTCAGCACGACCGGTTCAAGGGATTTGAACCCGAGACCTTCCGAATCTCACATTACTATTTGAGATACCCTGCTCGGTCAAGTAGTGGTACATCTGTGGCAGAGAAGAAACAAGTGGTCTCGCATGGTTCAGATTAGGGGCTTGGAAAGGAAACAAAACAGCTAATACTCTCGGGAAAAGAATTTACCCATTGTGCGGAGAAAGCGATCGGTACCTGGAGGCATATTTTGGCAGAAACGCAGATTTTAAGAAGCGAGTATTTAACACCGCAATGCTTTAATGCCAAATGAAGTTTGAACATTTGCAGGGAAGTGATGGTGCATGCGAGATACTCATACAATTTGGGAATATTTCTAGAGAAGACCCGGCAAAGAAGGTTAATGGCTATAATGAAGAACGGGGAGTTGGAGAGAGGGTGTGAGTAAATAAATAGGAGGCTCAAGAGTAAGGGATCCATTCATGTTTAACTATTTATATATAAAATTATTAACAGAAAACGTAAATATATGGAAGTATTTGTATATTTAAGTAAGTAGGTATGTATGTATGGCTATTTTGATTGTTATAAGGACGACATTAACATGTACGGTCGTAAGACCCACACGACAGTTGTATTTATTTGAATGTATTCTAAAACTGCTACTTCTACTTTTGGACAGAAGATGCAAAGAGTGAAACAGAAACAAAAACTTATTATTTCCTCATAACTTTCATTAATTTTAAACGGAGATGTGTGGGGTTCTTGTTGATCTACTCTATGGATACAAAACACCGGATTTGGTCACGAGTTGAACAATCTTTTTCATCTCCGGCACTACAGTTACGAAGATAAGAAACAGATATTGTCTGTACATTATACACAATGCAGGATTCATTTGTTGTTTCCCCATCTCATCAACATCTTCCCTTAGGGGAATCCGAGGGTTACTGTAGATGACTTTTTGCTTTTCTTCCTATTCCCCGCTTTTAATTCTTAGCACACTCATTGCTCTTGGTTTTGCTTTTGTTTCTTCTTTGTGAGATTATTCATCCCAAACCTTCCCTTACAACTCGTGCTTTAAACATGGGCTGTGCAATTCAAGCTGGTTTGTCACTAATATTTAAAATTTTTTGCTATTATTTGAACAAATGCAAAACCACCTAGAATCAGCATTACAAGATTTAGAATCGTGCTTTCCCCCCCCCCCTTCCTTGAACGGTGTTTAACGCCCGTTTTTGCTGTGCCCGTGAGGCACCACAGGCGGTGACACTGATGATACACGAGATGAAATGATAAATTGGGAAAGGATTTTTATAAGGAAGGAAACTTTTCAGGACCAAGTTTATAGCACCTCCTCAACATTTGCCATTTATGAGGAAAACCTGGAAAAAACCTCAGTCAGGGAGGACGGTCCTGGTGTAATTCGAACCTCAGACCGCCCGCTCACAAGTCCGCGCCTTAACGGCCTCGGCCACCCGTGGCGGTAAAATCGTGTTGGCAACACATATTACTACAATGTGTTATACAGCAGAACATCATTATTCACTATTTTCATTCTTGGCCCGCAAAATGTATCGAAATAAATTGTATATATTTTAGAGAAACGGAGGTTGCTTATTCACGTCATTTTTCTTTTGTAAATAAAACACCTTTATTATTTCGTTTGTTACCATAATGCCAGAAAATGCAAACGCAGTTCCGGAGATCGAAATAGTAACGGACCAGACGGTGCATGCATTTGATACCACGTTATAAGCACAGCATGAATGTTCAGGCATTAAAAAGCAGAGAAAGAAAGGCAAAAAGAAACTTTAAAACATGTAATATAGGCACTAATAAGGCATTTATGTTGAAATAAACACATTATTTACAAAAAAAAAATAATAACAAAAAATACTAAACTCACCCTTTTAACACTGAAATTATGTCGTGTGTCAGACAAGGTATTTTTCATAACAGAAAAAGTATGTTCAAGTAATAGGAGCACACTTGAAACGAGCAATAGTCGATGGATCCATGTTCACACAAACTATACTTTCACCACAGCGAATCTTGCCTACGCGTTTTATTGTTTCTAACTCTGGATTTCTTATTTAGTCAGTTTGGTATTTAAATGCTTGCTATCTTCAACTTGATGTCGAACTGTGAATTGAAAGTGCAAGACATTTACTATATAACTGACTTTTATTTTCATTTTTTTTTTTTTAATAATGAGCATATTGTGAAATGGGAGCCTATCTCTTGTCGAGTATAACAAGCGATGCCACTAGAAATTCCCCAATAATACGTGTATCGCAGTCGCTGTGCCGCGAGTTATTTGACAATAAACTATGCAGGGACTACTTAAAGCATATATATTAAATTACAGCATAACAATTACTGATATTGGTGAAGAAGAAGAATTGTTAGTTAAATTAAGTCTCATCTCAGGTCTCAGCCCATTGATTAATAACAAGTGACGGCCTCATAAATTCTACAGTTTTATTTCATGTAGTTTCGAGAAATTTTCCTTGTTGGGAAAACATCAATATCCTTACATGAGTATCAAGACCAGAGTTATTAATACCTACAAAAACAGAACACGTTGGCATATCTTACAATAATACAAAGAATAACTGAACATCAATAAGTTGAAAACACGGCAACAATGAAATCACTCATAGCACGCGAACTACAACAAAGATAATCAAATCCAAAGCAAGGACTGGACGGTTTTGCCTTGAAGACGATATACGTGTTTCGTTGTCGTTTGCTAGGTTTGATATCAAACATAGTGTTCTCGGCATCAATCACAAATCCCACATTAATTGTGCATTTTTTTAATAATTTACAATTACATTGTAGTCCTTTACTTTTGAAATTAAACTGGTTTAACTTTATAGTTCATAGTCAGTGTATATTAAACATTTATATAATATATTTTGTCCAATGGCAGGCCATAAATTTTATACTAGGTTATTATTAAAAACGTACAATATTCTTATGTTTGTTGGGAAGTGCTCATTTGAACATAATTTAACACTTTATATATACGAGGGTAAGTCCATAAGTTTCTGGCTACGATGATAAGGATTATCGGCTCCACAAAAATCTTATTTAGTTTCATACTTTATCTGATAAGTAAATAGTGGCAGCTGTAACTTCTGCTCGGCTGTGTTCAGTTGTTCAGATATAGTTGCATAAAGAAGGCTATTTGTAGAAGATTGCGACATGTTCAAAATGGAGTATCGAACTGTTATTAAATTCTTCACAAAAGAAGGACCTACTCCAAATGAAATTAAACAGCGATTGGACGGTATGAATGGGGAAGCACCCCGCCCACATTCTACCGTAAAAGAATGGACCAAACTTTTTCGAATGGGTCGAGAAAGCATGGAAGACGAAGAGCGTGCAAGTCGGCCCTTGAGGGTGCTCACGCCTGAAAACATCGCTCTTGTGGAAGGAGAAATTATGGAAGACAGGCGGCTCAAAGAAATAGCAGCTAAGTTGGACCTTTCTAAAACAACAGTTCTTCGAATTATTCATGAACATTTAAACATGAATAAGGTTAGTGCAAGATGGGTGTCTAGACTTCTTTCCTCGGTCCAAAAGCAGCAACAAGTCATCTATTGTCAAGCATTTTTGGAGCTCTGCCGTGGCAACGAGAGAGAAGTTCTGCTAATCATTGTTACAGGAAATGAAACTATGGTCCTCTACTATGATCCCTTGAACAAAAGAGAATCAATGGAGTGGCGTAAACCTGGCGAACCACCGCCTTTAAAGCCTTAAAGGCTATGGTCACTCAGTCAACCAAGAAGATCATGGCCACAATCTTTTGGGACTGTGAAGGAATACTCTTCATTGACTTCAAAGATAGTAACACCACAGTAAATGGGAAGTACTATGCTGGTCTACTGCACAGACTACGTGCTTCCAAAGGCGAGCAAAGCTGAGTGGTGGTGTGCGCCTTCTTCACGACAACGTACCTATGCACACAGCTCTTGTTGCAAAGGAAGCTGTGAAGAAAGGAGATAGACCATTCACCCTATAGCCCAGATCTAGCTTCAAGTGACTATTTACACGTCTCAAAGCTCAAGAAGAACCTTCGGGGGAGGAAGTTTAAGTGTGACGAAGAAGCGATGGATGCTGTTTATACCCATTTTGCAGACAAGACCTCTGACTATTTTGGGAGTGGGGGAGGGTTGAAATGTTAATTCAAAGATGTGAGAAGCAATAAAGAGTAATTATATTGAAAAGTGAAATATAGTTTTTGTGTTTATCATACCTAAAAAATGGTTAGACCGAAAATGTATGGACCTATATTCGCGCGCGCGTGTCAGAGTGGAAGTTAAAAATTTAAAATAATTTAACATGTTTCTATTTTAAAAACTTTAATAGGAGTTCCCCGAATTTCAAATCTAAATTCTCAAGGGTGCCGCGAACATAAAAAGGTTGGGAATCGCTGCTATAGCTGTTTGCTGCAGTGCAGACTTGTAAACGAGATAAATGGCAAACATCGAACATTATATGATTATTAAGTACTTGGTAAGAAATGGTAAGAATGCAACGGAAATTCATACAGATATGACGAACACTAGGGCACTCTGCACCATCATTTTGACACACTAACCCTGTAGAATGTATGTTTATAGAAAACACATTTTTTTTTTTGCAATATATAAAATATCACGTGTGCACCTATTTTACTTTTAGCCCAATTTTAACAAAAAAATTTAAGCGTGCTTTGCAGAGGTGTGTTAAAAATACAGTTTTTATTTTTGTTAATTTATGCAAATAATAATAATAATAATAATAATAATAATAATAATAGGAAGAGTATATAGTTTTTAAAAAATCAATGGAAAACAAGATTAGTATCGCTGCAAGTAATGCTATAATCACAGAATAAATAGCTGCCTTAAAAATTATAACAACAAACGAGAAAAAAACAAAATTATTCACTCATCTCATATTACTAGAGCAAGCAAGCTTTGGTAAACTGGATTTATTTTATTATTTAATTTTATTGTTTTATTATTTAATTTTATACAAAGCTTTATATCTCTGAAGGTGATCTCGATAAAGAAATTAAATTTGGCTAGTACTAAAGTGGGCTATGTCATAATTATATTTTGTACCAAGTTCTAAGTCAATAGCTTAAAATCTATAAAAATTAGAAAGTTCAGTCCCATGTCCCTTAAGTCTGAAAATCTGACTTTCTCGGGCGTAAAAATCCTAAGTATGGCTTCCTTCAGAAGGAAAGTAAAGCGTGGGTCCCGTGTCGTGCATTTACGCCACGATAAAGAACCTCAAGCCTGAAAAAAGAGACCTCTGAGCAAAAATTTCGGCCGTTTCACGCCCTGAATTGAATGGGACGCTGATGACCTGAGATGTTAAAGAGCGTCCGTAAATAAACCAAATCAACAACAAATCACAGTTCCTGCCTGCCATTTTTGGAATTCTGATCCTCTGGCCCTCTTATGGAGTTGTTTCCTTGATTTGGAAAGTGCCCCATGGTGACTACCACCATCTGGTTAGGTTATGATTTAATTCTCCCTTAGCAGACATTATCATATTCGATATAAAAAGTTTTCCGTAAATAAACCAAAAAGTCCATATAACGCAGACGCGTCTTCCAGGCGATCTATCTATCTATCTTAGAAATCTGAGAGGACACGTGTGGTGGCGTTGGGGAAAAAAAAGTGCTTAAAATCTAAATAGCATGAAGAAAGAGAGAGAAAGAAAGAAGATTGGTTAAGAACACAGTGTACTCACCCTGGCCATAGAAGTAGCTGCGATAGTATCTTGCGCCTTGGTCCACGCTCTCGATTGCGCGCGGGTGGCGCTGGTACGGGCAGGTGCCTTGACGCCAATGCGTTTCACCGGGCGGAAACTCAAGCACCGACACGCCGTATGCCATGGGAGGTCGGTGCAGCGGTCTCCTTTGAGTGTTTTGTGGAGACTGTCCCCTGGTTAGGCTCACTACCCGCTCCTCCTCTCCGCCAATCTCGTTCCGGAAGAAAGGGCAACTAAAAGACACAGTTTGCAACAATTTAACACCTCATGAGAGCGCTGATCTGAAAATCCACGCTAAAGAGAAGCATGAAAACACTTATTTATTAAAGAATTATTAAAGGATTTAAAGAAGAGATAGCGGCAAAGATACAAAATTAATGGAGATGGAATGGGAAGGACATATATTTATCAATTGTCACATGCGCCATTACCTTGAGAGTTTTTATTGTTTATTATTTAACGCCCTATTTACTACTGAGGCACCACAGACGGTGGACACTGATGATACATGAGATGAAATGATAAATTGAGAAAGATGTTTTTAAGGAAGGAAACGTACCAGGCCTAAGTTTAGGGTACCTCCCCAACATTTGCTATTTATGTTTGAGGAAAAACTGAAAAAAACCTCAATTAGGCAAGATGGTCCTGGCGGGATTCGAACCGCAGACCTCCCGCTCACGTATTTGCGCGTTTACAACCTCGGCCACCCGTGGCGGTGATGGGGCGAGAGAGCAATCAGTGCTGGAACGCCGTATTTCCATTTGTATGCGGTGGACATGCTCAATATTATTTCTTTACGAAATTACACACGCAAAAAAGAATATGAACAGAATTATATTAATCTTAAGTGGTCTATTTCAGTGTAACACTCACTCAGCCTCGATCAAGCTACATTATGTAACACCTGGATAATAATTATTTGAAGCTTTAATTATATGCTATGGAATGAGGAATGCCGTTATGTATAGCTGCATTCGTGGCAACCTAATGCTGCTGTTTCACTATAATCGGGACTCTTATTTCCGGCAGCAAATCGCAGAACAGATCCAATCAGCTGACGCATTCGATTACAGGTATTGGCTCTGCTGCTTATGACGTTATATTTTGCGACATTTCGTGTTGCCAGATTCACGCAATGATTACAAATTAGCGTATTTAAAATGCATTTACGTTTAAAATGCACACATTGGCGTTGAACAGTGATGCATTATAACTAGTGATATGCGTTGCAAAAAAGTAAATATTTGCACGATTTCGTAGTAAATTCATGGATAGAAATTTAGGGGAAAAAAATGAAATATTGTCATGTTTACAGTATTTGCTTTTAAAACGCGCGCAAAGCTAGGGTTGCTGGTTCCGATGTTTTCTTTCACTCTGTTATCCCCCCCTACCCGCCTACATAATAATATAAACAAAAGTGGAGAACAGTGATTAATATCACAATTTCTATACAATTCATTTACAAATTACGCTTGAAAATGCATTAGCATACTGCTTACCAGTGATTTTCAACAGAGGCGCAACACTAGCATTACCGTCGTTTTCACCGAAGCCGGCACAGCACGTTTCTGATGCCATAAGAAGCCACCAGAGTGACGATAAGATAACGCCTTGTGCTGTTTTCAATAACTTCTCAGGGATGCTTTTTCTGCTGAGTGCCAATTACTGAGTAAATGGCAGTAAAGTGCTGTTTTCCGCAACAATGCGTTTAACATTCGCCTAAATCAACTCAATTGCTTTGATGATACAACGATTGGGCGGCAGACGAATAACATGTCCTGCTTTTTGAGCAAAGATGGGGTGAATGGGGAATTTCGGTTTCCTTAGCTTAACCAGCTTTTTTCTAGGTGTTATTACAGGTACATTTTTAGCAGCCAATCGACAATGCCTGCTTTCCTGGTTGCCGTAATTGAAGCTTTGTCGGCTTCTGTGGAGTGGTGGTGAGAGACTTTTTCTTCTTCCTTTGAAAAGATATATACAGAGCCTTCATTTGTACGCGTGGCCGGTTAAATTTCAAATGATTAATACCTTAGTGATTTTCTTCGGAAATATGGTCTTCAAGCTTTAGGCATTGTTGAAAGTAGACATCGGGATTTCTAAGAAATACAAGCAAAGTGAAAAAAAGTAGAGAAAAGAATAGCCCTTAAACATTACAAGCTTAAATACTTAAACCAGTGCTATGTGAAGAAAGTATTACTGCAGCAAAGCTTCCACAAACGGACAAAACGTTCTGCCTTGAATAAATCCCTGGGTACCCCCAGCATTTTCATTTCTATCGCTCTAGAAGCTTTCCAAAGCAGGCGTCCTTCTGAATAATGACTTCACATTAATGCTGACGGTTCGCTAATAGCTGTTAAAATAAAAATTAGACCAGGTTTTATTATCACGCTGTCATAGAAACAAATTATAGCTATAGAGAGCTTCATATACTTAGACAACTGACATAAAAATGGCGAGAATTTCATCTAAAAATCCACACATTTTTGTCGATTATATACGGCATAAATTATGCAATATAATAATAACATAGGATACACAAGTAATTTTAGTAATGCAATAAAAGTACATATTTGTAATAAAAATTTCTGCAGAAAATGAAGTGACTAGATACAAATAAATCATGGCATGAGACAAAGTTGCTTTTTCTTTCCGACGACACTTTTTAATATATACATACGCACCCACTGAACAATATCGAAGTGAATACTATCAACAAAAAGTATGAAGAGATGAACAGTCAGAGGACAGCACAAGAACACTGGGATGTAATGTTTCACATAACGTAGACAATGACCTTCAGAATTCAATGTGTGACTCAATTAATAGAACAATTACAAAGAATTGAATGAATAAGTGAATGAAACAATTTAAGATAGGAAAAATAAATGGCAATGAATGAATGAATGAATGAATGAATGAATGAATGAATGGAATGAATGAATGAAATCATCAGAGAATAGCATAGACATATAAATTACAGACCAATAAAATACAGTACTTAAGACACCCAAAACGTACTGGAAAGATGACTTTATTAATGACCCAATATGAATGGAGGAGACCTATGGACTTAACATTGAGAATGATAACGATTTTTTGTGCAGTTTAATGACATAACATCACAACATTCATTAATTATCAAAGAAAAATTCAGGAAATAAAACCTTACCCAGCAAATGAACTTTTGGGGATTCAAACAGGGTCGTCCGGAGGAACAACTTTTAGTAATGAAATTAAGACTATGAAGTCCTCTCTCAATAATATAGAGGGGACCAAAAAATGTATACACACTTCAAGCAAAGAAAAAACTGTGTTAACATAACAAAACTGAATTCACACAAATAGAAAATGATGAGCACTAATCATCTTAGACTTTTACAGTTACAACAGTTGCTGAAAACGCCCACCATCGGCGTCGATACACTTCTGAACACGTTGAACCACTGATTGAGCAACGTTTGCGAAAGTATCCTCAGCGATTGCAGCACATGCCGTTTCAATTTCTTCGCGAAGTGCTGCCAGTGTAGCTGGTTTTCTACGGTATACAACATCCTTAAGAGTTCCCCATAGGTAGAAGTCCAACGGAGTTAGAGCCGGAGAAGCGGTGGAAATTCAATCGGACCTCTTCGTCCTATCCAGTGCCTTGGAAGATTGTCATCAAGGTATGCACGTACATTTCGATGGCAATGTGGTTGTACACCATCCTGTTGGAAGTAAAATTTCTCATTTCCATAGAGTGTATGAATGACGGGTAAAACGGATGTGCATATCATGTTCAGATACACTGGTCCAGTTAATGTTCCTTCAAATATTAATGGTCAATAGACCCCTAGATGGCAACTCACACCAAACATTAATTCTAAGTAAATTAACAGTCTTTTCCTAAATAACATGTGGATTGTTTGCACACCAGTAGGCACAGTTATGCCGGTTAGCCGTTCCGTTCAACTTAAAACTGTGCCTCATCGGACCAAACAACTTTCCCTACGAAGGCCTCATCCCCTAGCACCATGTTCCGAAACCACTCACAGTACTGCATTCTCCAATCACGGTAATCTTCATTTAATGCATGGAAAAGTCTTAGGATGAAAAATTTTAACTTTGCTGTTCTAATAATGCGACATACGCTGATTCTGCAATCCCAGTCTCACGTGTACATTGCTTTGTAGATTTCTGCGGCGAGTGCTCAAAAAGTTCCACAACCATAGCCGAGGACGCGGGGCTTGTTGCTGTACGAGGTCTTCCAGATCTGCCCTTGTGAACAACGCATGTGGTACCATGAGTCTCAAATTTGTCTCGAATGCGTGCAATTGTTATCGCGTTGGCGGTTCTGTTCTGTACACACGTCTCCATTGCCTTTGAACTTCAACAACATTCTCGGTTTTCCAATACCGCTGTTCAAACGATAATCTTGGCTCCATTTTGTTGTAGGAACGCTAGCATAACGTAATGTGAGTGTTTACAGAAGATCATACGATAATCTTGGCTTTATTTGTTCATTGTTGATTTACCTGTCAGGTAACAACGCTATCATAATGTTATGTGAGTCACATCTGTTTACAGAACATCATACTACACATTACTTTGTTTTTCGGTTCAACTTTGAAATATATTAAATAGATATCTACTGTGAAAGTGTGTATACATTTTTTGACACCCTCGGTATATTAACAAGAAGATAAGACGTTCTCTCTCACTCGAAATCACTTTTTCAAGCTACTCGTTACCCATAAACTTTCAGAAATACAAAGAAATTAAGTTTCAAGGTCACAGCTACGGTTTTCTATATCAAGAATACTTGATGAGCAATGATTACTCATATGACAATTACGACGGCATTAGCTCTCAGCCAAATGTATCATAAAAAACGAAAGTTAAAACTGTTGTAACCACACTTTTAAATCAGCCGCTAAAATAAAACAAACTCGTAACAACAGGCAATGACTTATAAAGCAGGAAAATGTCTAGTGCAGAGTCACAGAGGGCTACACTGCTAAGGACCGATGTTACCTTACATTTCATGGCACAGCGACAGTGGCTGTAGCATCAATAGCAATAACAGATAAAGGTGCATGCTTCACGCCTATACTGCTAAGTCATTTAGCACATGTTTTGCTTACCTTTCCAGGAGGTCATTGCCGAGACCATCCCCGACATCCTCGTCGCCACTGTCGGCACCATCGGGCGTGGCTGAGCGGGTACCCAGCATGGAGGCCGCGGAAGCGCCCGTCGTGGTGTTTCTCCTGCGAGAGAGCAAGAGGCCCCTGAGCTTGGCCGCGTAACCCAGGTTCGCCGTGATGGACTGACAGTCGTAATGCGCGAACGCCCTCCGTCTCTGGCGCTCCTCGGCCTCGGTGGTTCCACCGAAACCCGTCACTCCCGAGCTACTCGTGTTCACCACGCTATCGTCCACCACGTGCTGATGTCTGGGAGGCTTGCCGCTGCCGCCCCCACCGAGTCCACCTGCACCACTACCACCCCCGCCCCAGAACCTGTGCAACTTCAGTCTCAGCTTCGGGCTCGTGCTCAGCGACGAAGTCATCAGGCCCGCCGAAGGGGGAGGATCGTCGGTGGCAGCCGCCAAGGCGTTGGACGCGTTCTCGGTGGCAGGGGGAGGCTCCACCTTCCCGCGGAGGTATTCGGCTGGGCCGGGACTTCGCTGATCCGTGCCGATCATGCTGAGGACTGCGGGCCTGTAGTCCTGCAACATGGCGAAGAAGCTCTCGCCGGCGCCCGTGGACCCTCCTCCGCAACTGCTGGAGATGACGTCGATGGAGCCGTGGCTGCCGTACTCTCGCCTCAACTGCTGGTCGTGAGGGTCATGGGTCAGCTCCAGGCTGGAGTTGGAACGGTGCAGAGCGTCCTGCTGCTGTTGGTAGGAGGACGTTGGGGAGCGAGGGCTGGACGTGAGGCCTGCACCTACTCTGGCTCGGAGCACCGTGTTGTTGTAGTACTCCACAGCCTGCATGGTGCGCTCACGCACCGCCCCACCGCCTCCCGGAGAACTCAGGCCTATCATCCCATCACGCTGAAAAACAAATAATAATATTCTGTCATTTCTTCTCATAGCTTCGTATTTACACTTCCTGCCATATGGAAGGAAAGATGTTTCAGTACCAAGCAAATATCATAATTACCTGTACAGGGCTGGTCAAAAAGATTTCCGGAGTTTTAAAAATATCTGTACTCTCTGAATATTTACTTGTTTTTAGTGCTCTCTACACAGCAGCACGAACAAACCCTTGAATTTTATATTTATACTGTCTCGATTAACATAATTTCACCCACTGAGCACCAAAAACGGTTCTATGAAAATGTTTGCCACAGTAGCAAAGACATTTTCTGTGTTGCAATTCCGTGCAACTAAGTCCATTACCAGTTCAACGTCGCTTTTGGGCAGGACACGGGAAGGTCCACCGTGCATGGCTTGTGCAATTAAAGATTATGGGTCTCTGTGCCACAACGCGGCCTAAAATCCACACTGGATATCTTTAAAATACTTTTTTTCGGAGATTTTTTGAATAAACCTGTAGATCAGAAACTAAAAACAAATGTAGGTATGTGTGATAAGAGATTGAATTGACACCAACTATCAATTTCATTATATTTAAGCTCTTATCAGTTTCCGAGAATGGTAAATTGATCACTTCCAATACAGAGCAAGGACAAATCTCGTCGTAAATCTTATCAGTAGGTGCATTGATTAGGATCATATTCACTTTTAAATTTAAATTTAAGGCAAGCATTTTCGATACCAGCTACATCCATAGCATATCTTCATATTTCTAAAGCAGACATTCTCAACCTGGTGCTTGTGAACACTCAACCGCAACGTAGATTACGAAGTGTATATTTTGTAACTATGTTTCTTTTTACCTTATTTTTTAAGTAAGATAACCCATGTTTTTATGCCAACTGGCCAATCAGTATATAAATATAATTTATTAACCACTTATAAAATAGCGAAGGCAATTATTCATAGCATTTATTTCAAATCTATTTACATTCACGAATACTTTTATTTTAAGTAAAAAAAAAATCTTAAATAGCACTTTATAGAACAGTCGAATATCAATAATTTGGAAGCCTTTCAGCCGAATTTTCAAAGCAATGCAAATTTACCGTAGAAAATCCTATAAGTGTATACATTTTCTCCCTTAAACCGAATTTCCATAGCTCGAAATGTTCTATGTCTCGCACAGTTAATTATTTCCCTCCTCATAAATATCTATAATTAGTCCCTAAATTCTCTTGGGAAAAGGAGAGCGAATTTTATAAACAATAATGTCTTTCTTATGCAATGAAACAAATGACTTACAGTGAATATTTATATAATTAACAAAATAAAGCTGATATTTATATTAAACACAACATGAATACATAAGGTAGTGTAGAGTATTACAAATTTAGGCGTATCTCGATGTCTCGAAATTTCGATAAGTAGAACTATTTTCAACATATCGTAACAATTGGAGATACCGAGGCTCAATCGTATGTTTAAGGTTGTAAATTAAATCGCTTCCTGGTGGCGCACCCTCATTTGCTAACATAGCGATATAATTCACCTGCAGGGCAACAGTGCAGTTCAATAGATTCATATGACAGAATTTGATTTATAATCTTTCTACCGGGAAGCTAGAAAGAATAACTTCTTAAGTTCGCCATTGGCTTTAAAATTTTTTTTAAAAAAATAAATAAAACGTTTAAGCCAGTAAATTCGCCACACTTTGCTTAAACTATGATAAAGAACCTTGATTTACTTAACTAGTGGTTCAGAGTAAATTCACCTGAAACCGGCGGCGTGAAGCATTGTTCACCCCGTAGTTTCTAACTTCAGCTTACCACGGCAATCTAGTGTCAGCTAATTGTATCTCATTGCACACTTCTGTACTGAAGGGGCGCGGCAGACAGAAAAAGGACCAGGGGAGATCTTTAAACGGTTGTAGAGGCGGGGGAAAGGAAAAAATTGACTCTCTGTGGACGCCCAGTGTTCAAGCAACCATTTGCAGAAAAAAAAAATCGAATTTTGCCAAAAACTCGCTGCCAGTGTCCCTTAAGTGCCGAAAACTCTAGCGTATATAGAATTAATACTGTCAGAAAAAATTACTATTTTTAGATAAAGTTATACTTGTTAATAGATTAATATTCACACGTGTAGCAGAAATTAAAGTATAAATAAAAAATATAAAAACAATAAAGATATTTATCGCATATTATTGATTTTCAAAATATTATCTATAAAAAGTAAGTGAAAATTGAACACGAATGTTCAGCTCATTCAGTCTTTTGTTTTCTTATTATATTTCATTATAATTCATTTGAAATAAGTCTGGCTAATAGTTGTTCAAAATGGAGGACAATCAAGCAACTTGCAAGCTGCTACTATACGATGCTGCATGTTATAGCGGAAATATTGACGACGCCGACGTCGTAAACCTTTTTGCCCCCCCCCCCTCTTTGACGTGACTACACCACATTATGCTCAGCTAGTATTATAGCTGGATTTTTCAGATTGACACTTCTGGGATGAAAGAAGTTGTGATTTTAAGTATAACAAAATAATCACGGATAGAAATCTACGGATTTTATTAATGTTTCGTTATTACTACACAACAGTACACTTTTCTGTTTACGATATACACGGCTATTCAAAAAGAAGGAACAAATTTCAACATTTATTTCTTCCAAACTACAAAAAATAGAAACACCATTCCAACGTTTCTGGAAAGAGAAAAGTTCAATTTTCACTTTTTATGCACTCACTATGAGCACTGTGTGCTATATGACAAATATCAAAACTGTGGCTCATTTCTTGCCACACACGAATCAACTGGTCTCTAGTTATCGAATTCACAGCTTCAACAATTCGATGTCGCAGACTTTCAAGGGTGTCAGGCATTGGGAGGATAAAAACACGGTCTTTTAGTAACCCCACAGATAAAAGTCACGAGGAGTGAGGTCTGGAGACCTGGGGGGCCACCGGCGATGAAGTTGATCTTCCGCTCCTCCTCTTCCAATCCAACGTCCTGGAATGGTATCATTCAGGTAACGTCGGACGTGTTTAGAGAAATGAGGCGGGGCTCCATCTTGCATGAAGATGAAGTCATCTGAATCATTTCAAGTTGAGGAAATAACCAGTTTTGAAGCATGTATAGATAGATTAGTCCTGTCACGGTGTTCTCCATGAAGAAGAAAGGTTCATAAACTTTGTTTACAGATATGGCACAGAAGACGTTAATTTCCGGTGAATCTCTTTCATGTTCAATAAATGACATAGGTTTTCACTTGCCCAAATTCTAACGTTATGCCGATTAACTTTACCGGAAAGATGAAAAGTGGATTTATCGGAAAAATTAATCGTTCAAAAAAAATTGTCTTCTTCCATATCATCTAGCATGCTAATGCAAAACTCGTATCTTTTGTTGTGGTCGTCAGGATGCAATGCATGCAATAACTGCAGTTTGTACGGCTTCAGGTGCAGACGGTGTTTCAGAATTCGCCATACCGTTGGTTGAGGAATGTTAAGTTCCTTGCCTGCTCGTGCTGTGGATTTTTTGGACTCCTTTCGTAAACTGTACGAATACGCTCAACATTTTCATTCGATATGCGTGGACGTCC
The DNA here is from genome assembly GCA_030762175.1 of Metallyticus violacea. Lineage (NCBI taxonomy): Eukaryota > Metazoa > Arthropoda > Insecta > Mantodea > Metallyticidae > Metallyticus > Metallyticus violacea. The sequence continues at coordinate 79,044,952 of CM060839.1, read as the reverse complement.
CGTGCTTTTCCGTTTCCATATGCAACCATCCTCTATGAATTTTCGATGTCACTGGTAAATCTGCTTATGCGCAGGCGGCTGTTTATTAAACTGACGGCGAAAAGCACGTTGAGCTCCAATAACGGACTCTAGATTTGCTAAATGTTTCTATTGTGTCGCCATTTTACTACAGACAACATGGCAATCAACAGCGCCAATACGGCCGTGCATGACAAGCAACAGCGCCAATGCGGCCATGATTGGAACTTCTACCTGGACGGTTCAAATTTTAAACTTTTGTCTATCCAGAAACGTTGGAATTATGGTTTTATCCTTTGTAATTTGGAAGAAAGAAATGTTTGAAATCTGTTCCTTCTTTTTGAATAGCCCTGTGTTATTAGATGCAAACTGAATATGAGCCATGTGTGTTATAATTTATATTTCTCCCCCGAAACTGTGCTTTATGTCCTGTTGTAATTCGTATACTATTTTCCTATAGAGATATTAATTCAAACTCGTAACTCCTATCATTTATCACAAATAATAATTTTGTTATCTCTTCCATGAAATAATAATCGCCACTTTTATCTTTGACATAATGCTAACTAACAATTTTGAGATATAAATAGTTACTTATTACAATAAGATTGTAATAATACTATACATACAACGCATTATATTTTCAACAAACGCATACTAAGCGAATAAAATCTTTAATTTTTATTTAGTTCGCAACAAAACTGTCTGTCTCGTGTTTCATTCTTGGTACACATTATTAATGTTGATTTTCTTATCTAGTTTTAATCTTTTCATATTCTTGGCTATGTATGTGTTCTTTTGAATCGTTACATTTATATTATTCGGTACTGTCATAAAGGCGAACAAACATTAAGAGATATATTGTAATAGACCTCGTCTAATACATGAAATCTATACAAATGAGCTTACTAGAGTTATACGATTTAAAACGTATTACCAACGAATATTTGTTATTTGAAGTGAAAATTAAAGCCTTAATATAAAAACATGTGCAAACGAACTTATTAAATTTATATGATTAAAATATATTATCAATGAATGTTTGGAGCTTTAAATCTAATATTATGGCCTTTATCTTACGTAATAGCATTCTTAAATTAACATAGCTAGATCGCTATTGCTAATAAACGTGTGTGGCTTTATATTGAGCATTATATCCTTTACCTAATATACAACGTTTGCAAATAACTTATTAAATTAACATAATTAAAACATATTATTAATAAATGTTTTGAGGATCAAATCAAACATTATAGCCTTATCTTATGTAATAACATACGTAAATGCATTTGTTAAACTAACATAGCTATTACTATTAAATGATTATGGTTTCATATTGAGCATTACAGCCTTTGAGTGATATAACATGTGCAAATAATCTTATTAAAATATATGGTTAAACAAATGCTATCAATGAGTTTTTAGGGCCTTAAATGGAATACTTTCCGTTTCAATGTCTTGTGGCGTAATCGGCACATCCTTGTAGACTACGTTGTTCAGTTTTTCCCTTAAAGAAAGTAACGGAAAAAATATGCGTTTGTATGAGTGCAAGCGCGCAGGTATTCTCTTTAGGGATGAATAAAACGGGAGCGTAAATGAGCTCGCAGTAGTTGGCGCCTAAACGCTATTTGGAAGGGAAGGGAAGCTCCGGAGAAGGGAAGAAAAAAAAAACACCCAGACAACCTGACCTGACCGGAAATTGAACCCATGACCTCCAATTAGCAACCAGACCACGGAAGCGGTCGATTGCATTGTTTGTGCCCGTTTTACAGTTGAATTCAGCGCACAAAAGTGTACTAGTACTTTCTTTAACGTTCGCTTCGCTCGAGACAATTGTCAACATTTTATGTGGCAAACAGCCTACTTCTTGTTTTATTTTTAATTATTTTTTTTTTAAATCTCAACTGCCATCCATCACCTTTTGTACATTTGCTGAGAGTGAACGATGCTTTGTGATTGCTGTAGAAATATCCACAATAGTGTGCTGACGATCAGAAAATCGATATTTAATTACAATATCACTGTTCAATAGCGGTTAATGGATAAACATCTAATAATAGATTATTCGTGAACTATTTACATTAGAAATATGAGGTAAAGACAGTTATTACTCTAGTTTTAATTTGTTTAGTGTCTGCTAAGTTAGTGGTATTGAGCGATTAAAAAGCATAAAGTTGTGCTGAAAAAAGTCTTTGTTTTATTCGTATTGATTCCTCGCGAGCCCTTAGGTACCCTCGAATCTTGTGAAACCGGTTCGTTGATACTACACGATACATTTGAAGCGGCGGTCTGTATACTGCAGAAACACAGCTGTAAAAAACTACTTTTCACTTCCTATGGATTCTTTTGTTCAGATTAAATACGACAGCACCTGAGGATCTAAATCTTGCAACTGCATTGTCGAACCGAAGAACGACACGCAAGGGTTATGTGTCCAGCGTAACGAATTGAGACCACTTTCGACACCAAATTTCACTGCTTTTCCACGTGACAATACGCTAATTCTTACAAGACTGCACCCCTTCAAAATATAAATCTTCGGAATAATTCTAGAGGGTTAAAAATCCAGAACAGAACTAGTGTTCTTTATTTAAAAAAAAAAAGTTCACCATTCACTGTACCATTTTTTTTAATACACGCTAGAAAACAGTCTTAACAATTGGAGGAAGGTAAAGGAACACCCTCCCCCCCCCAAAAAAAAAAAAAAAAAACGTGTGCGCGCACATTTCCACTTACGTAGATCTGAATTTCAACTGTTTAATGAAATTACAATAAAACGTTTGCCATTTTGTGCGACTTTCATTCATTACTCTGTCAATCCCTATTCGATTGCAACTTAGAAAACGCTTATTGAACTTGATCAGAGTGGAAATCGAAGCCGAGTTTGCTATGTCCTAAATATCCCCATGGTATTTCTTTTGCTGTCTTTGCGCTCCTCCAATTATAGAAATTGCATAATCTGGGACTTACGATAAGTGTTATCGCCTTCACCAAACCCTTATCTGGTGTCGTGCCTTATCTGTTAAGTAAATAATTGCAGCTGTAGCTGTGTTCAGTTGTTCAGATGTAGTTGCATAAAGAAGGCTATGTGTAGAAGATTGTTACATGTTCAAAATGGAGTATCGAGCTCTTATTAAGTTCTTCACAAAAGAAGGACTTACTCCAAATGAAATTAAACAGCGATTGGACGGTGTATATGGGGAAGCATCTCCCTCATATTCTACCGTACAAGAATGGGCCGGCCAAACTTTTTCGAATGAGTCGAGAAAGAAGACGAAGAGTGTGCAGGTCGGCCCTTGGAGGTGCTCACTCCTGAAAACATCGCTCGCTCTTGTGGAAGGAGAAATTACGGAAGACCGGCGGCTCAAAGTTACAGAAATCGCAGCAACGTTGAGTCGTTTTAAAAAAGTCCTTCCAATTACTCATGAACATTTAAGCATGAATAAGGTAAGTGTAAGATGGGAGCCTAGACTTCTTTCCTAAGTCCAAAAGCAGTAACGAGAAAGAAGTTCTGCAAACTATTGTTACAGGAGATGATCTGGTCCTCTACTATGATCCCTTGTCCAAAAGAGAATCAATGGAATGACGTAAACCTCCGCCTCTAAAGGTCAAGGACACTCAGTCAACCAAGAAGACCAGAACCACAATCTTTTGGCACTGTGAAGGAATACTCTTCATTGGCTTCAAGGAGAGAAACAGCACAGTAAATGGGGAGTACTATGCTGGCCTACTGCACAGACTACGTGCTTCCATCAAAGAGAAAAACTGGGGAAAGCTGAGTGATGGTGTGCGTCTTCTTCACGACAACGCGCCTGTGCACACAGCTCTTGTTGCAAAGGCAGCTGTGAAGAAATGTGGCTACAAGGAAATCGTCCATCCTCCCTACAGCCCAGATCTAGCTTCCAGTGACTATTTCCTCTTCTCAAAACTCGAGTGAATTTAAGTGTGACGAAGAAGTGGTGGATGCTGTTAATGCCCATTTTGTACACAAGACTTCTGACTATTTTGGGGAGGAGGGTTATTGAAATGTTAATTCAATGATGTGGGTAGTGTATTGCAATAAAGGGTAACTATATTGCAAAGTGAAATATAGTTTTTGTCTTTATCATAACTAGAAAATGGTAGGGCCGGAAACTCATGGACGTACCCTCGTACATACCATGCCCGGGTTAAGTCGCATGCAAACTGAGGGACTCCTGAATGGGTGTCAGGGCCGCTCGATGACATCACAAACACAGAAGAACACATATTCCTAAAGATGGAATGAAGAAATAAATGTTAAGTCCATGGCAGATAAACACTATCCCTTCACAGACTGAGGAAAATCATAAAACAGTCAGAATAGTCGGCCGCAAGATTTGAACCTAGGACATCCCGAACGCCGTCCGAAGGGTTACCATAAGAACATGATTGGTAAAATATCTAAATATACATTTAGTACGATAGAATAAAATACAATAGAAATTTTATTTCGAACCTTCATTACAAGGAATACGTAAATTATTTTAACTTTTGTTGTGTATTTAGCACTTTGTAGTCAATAGACTTCACTAGCCTCGTTGCTGCATTTCCTTGGCCCGAAAACTCAAACGCTGTGTTACTCAGTTATAGGGCCGGCCCTTCCTATTGTTTCACTCTACACATTCTTCATCATCTTGCTTACCAATTTTTCTCATCCATTTAGCTCTCAATTTACCTAAGTACATACCGATTTTCACCATCCCTTTTCTTGTTTTCACATTCAACACCCTTTTCCGCTCAATTTCCTTTGGTAAATTAGACATCTTCGCATTTCCAACGTCTCCCTCAAAACTTGGTTTCCTCCCAATCCAGTAATATGCGAATTATTTTGCTGACTACATAATGAGCATTTATCCAGCTTCCCCCTTATTCTTAAACCCTTCAATTTCAAATACACATATAAGAAAAAACATTTGTTTGAAATAGCGAACTCTGTTCGTAAACCATCTTCCAATATCGCTATTTGAACTTTACAACTGTCGCATCAAGCTGAGATTTCTTTCATCTCTTGACACCTCAATATCTACCTGTATTAAATCAGCTCTTCCTCGGCAATAAGTACGCAACAAACAAAAACTGCCCGCCATTGTTTGCGAAGCGGGTCTTATTCTGCCCACGGGCATAAAACAAATTCTTAAGGACAGCTCGGCAGGAGGTTCTTCCCATCAAAAGAACCAATCTCTGCCAGATAACGTAGAAATTCTCGGGGTCCAGTTTATAAAAACTGGAAATCTGACACTGCTTTGAAGATTGCGGCGCCCTACTTGGCATCTGATGATGGTGGTAGTACATTTCCTTTGAGGATTCGCAGAACGGAAAAGGAATCATCTAGAAAGCTGCAGGCCATCTGTCAGGGAACGAGGGGAGGGCGCAAAATGCGTAATCTTTCTATCTCTCGCGCGTTCCGACCAGCATTCTACTGTAATATTAAATAAAAATTAGAAAAACAAACGCAATTTACAGAGAACCGAATAGATAATTTATTGCCATTTCTTCCAGATTTTCTCGAGTTCTGTGGTGAACTGCGATTGTTTAATTAGTTTGAAATCGGCACAAGTTGAAAGTTCTTTTCTCGGAATTTCAGTAACCATGTTCTTTGCCATGCATGTGATGTAAATGAACCGAGAATACGTTAATACCTAAAGTTACATAACAAAACTCCTCAACCAAGCAAGATGCACCTATTTGCCGTTTGAGTCAGCTGCCTGATGAAAGCCATACGCACTTACCAAGTGTCTAGCACTAGTGTTTATTGTCCCTTAGAAAAAAAAATGTGTGTGTGAGGCGCGCGCGCACACACACACTCACTCACTTCAAGCAAAAGAAAACTCTGTTAAAATAACAAAATTCACACAAACAGAAAATGATGAGCACTAATCATCTTAGACGTTTACAGTTACAACAGTTGCTCCAAATGCCCACCATCGGCGTCGATACATTTCTGAGTATGTTAATATAGCTTCGTCTCGAATGCGTGCATTTGTTACTCGCGTTGGAGATTCTGTTCTGTACACACGTCTCCATTGCCTTTGAACTTCCACAACATTCTCTATTTTCTGCTGTTGAAACGATAATTTTGTTGTAGCAACGCTAGATAACGTAATGTGAGTCACATCTGTTTACAGAACATTACACGATAATGTTGGCTTCATTTGTTCATTGTTGATTTACGATAATCTGGCTTCATTTGTTCATTGTTGATTTACCTGTCACGTAGTGTTCATTGTTGATTTACCTCTCACGTAGCAACGTTAACATAACGTAATGTGAGTCACATCTGTTTACAGAACATCATACGATAATCTTGGCTTCATTTGTTCATTGTTGATTTATCTGTCACGTATCAACGCTAGTATAATGTATGTGAGTCACATCTGTTTACAGATCATAAGATAATCTTGGCTTCATTTGTTCATTGTTGATTTACCTGAAACGTAGCAACGCTAGCATAATGTATGTGAGTCACATCTGTTTACAGATCATATGATAATCTTGGCTTCATTTGCTCATTGTTGATTTATCTGTTACGTAGCAATGCTATCATAATGTATGAGAGTCATATCTGTTATCATACTACACATTACTGTTGTTTTCGGTTCAACTTTGTAATATATTAAACAGATATGTACTGTGACAGTGTGTATACATTTTTGGCATTCATAATATAAATGAAAACTAAAATAACGACATTGTTCATTGCAGAAAAAGGACAAAACACTAAGAAAGTGACAGATTTAGTACCGCAATATTTCCAACAGCTCGGGTTCTTCTTAGGCAAGGAGACTTGAAGAAGAGGAGTTAACTGTCTTAGCTACTCTACTGCAAGTAAAAATCAGCAATGCCAGTCAGTAATAAATATATATCCGCACGACAGATCAGCCTCCTTCCATTCATCTGGAGAAGATTAGAAAAGATGAGTTTTTACCTCGAGTGGAATTGTGACAGGAAACCTATAAGATAAAGTGATAAAAATGAATTTAGAAACCGTTATAAGATAAATGTTTTCAACGAAAAAATAACCCTTATCGTTTAAAAACGACGATGAAGAAACTTACTTGTCGTTCTGATAGAAAAACTGATTTTTTTGAGATATAATCATTTTAAAGATTTCTGTTTGAGTAAAAGACGTGAAATGCAGACATAATAAGAAAGTCAAGATATCTGTTACAAAGACACATACACGAATATTAATAATTCAGAAGTTCTACCACACTATACATATCCCTTTCATTAAAACTTGTACAATAGTGATAATATCTCAAAACAATCAATTTTGGACTCGGTGACTTCTTCCAGAATTACAAGACACAAGAACTGTATGGAAAGTAATGATAAAGTCTTATCAATGCACCATAAATTACATTCGTTAAAACTTAATAAAAGTTCATTATTATAAATACATGAACAGATGTGTTTGTAATGTGTTTTTTTTTCTTAATTCTATATATTTTGATAATCTTTTACGAGATGCGTTCTAAAAGCTGTCGGCCTGATGTTGTGAAGATGGACAAATTACACACGTGTAATCACTTATTCGTGAAGATCGTGTAAACCAATTAGTGTTTACATTTTCTACTAAATGAATAAAACTGAAATACGAGTTGTGATAAAAGTACCTACTTCGTTTTGAAGGGTTTAACCCCAACAGAAACACAAAAGGAGTTAGATTCCGCTCAAATGATTGTTTCCCTTCGTTTCCGACGGTTATAAAGTGGGCTGCTGAATTTAAGAGTGGTCGTACATCCATTCAAGATAATTAGAGCTCAGGGCGTCCCAAAACTGTTATGACCGACGAAATAGTGACCAATATTGAGAATGCCGTGCTCAATGATCGCCGATTGAAGATATGCGAGCTAGGTGACTGACATTGCAAAGAACTCGATAAGCCGATAAGGATTTCGGTTTGTTAATAACCCCCCCCCCCAAAAAAAAACATTCGAATGAACATTTTGCAAAAGTGTTTAAACGCAATTCCAGTGAACTTTTCCGACATTTCATTAACAGTAGGTGAAATATGCATTCATTGCTTCACGCCAGAGACGAAGGGGCCGTGCGTCACAACAGGTGAAAGTGCACCAAAGAAAGCAAAAACGGTTCCATCTGCAGGAAAAGTTACGGCTATGGTTTTCTGGGATTTGCATGGGTGGTGACGTAGACTACTTCCAGAAGGGCAGAACATCGCATTACGCTTCACTACTGGACCAACTGAAGGATGCTATTCAGGCTAAACCCTTTGCGAAAAAGAAAGTTCTCTTTCATCACGATAATGTGTCTTCACACATGTTTGGGATTGTTGCTGCAAAACTGCCTGGCCTTCGCTTCCAAGCGCTTCCACATACGCCATATTCGGGATTTGGTTCCCAGCAATTACTTTTTGTCCCAAAATTGCAGAAATGGCTGGGTAGACGAGGAATCACATCAAATGATGAGGTTGATATTAAAAAGTTGAACTAAATGTGGTGATTTACACGGTAACTATGTTGGGGGGGGAAGCTTTATTTTAAATCATGTATTTGCTAGGACAGGTCGAGAACTTTTAGAACGCCCCTAGTAAAGAGTGAAATATAATCATTAAACCTCCAAGCAGTCCGATTTACTATGTTAAATCAAATTACACGCCTAGAAGCCAATTTGAGATGTTCCTCAAGTATCCGGACTAACATAATTTCAGAGGTAAAAGAGGGGAAACAATCGTGTCACTTTTCAAAACAGTGTCGTTTATTTCAAGTTTTCAACATACTTTTCATACCTATGAATTGGCATTCTGAAATTCTGCCGTCGGTCCTGGTGGTGTAGTGGTAACCATCCTCGTAGACCCAAAATCGCGGGTTCAATCCCGGCCAGGGTCGATGGACTTTTTCGGGCGTAAAATCCTAAGTATGGCTTCCTTCGGAAGGGAAGTACAGCCGTAGGTTCCGTGTCATACATTTACGGCACGATAAAGAACCTCAAGCCTGAAAGAAGAGGCCTCTGAGCAAAATTTGTTGGCCGTTTCACGCCCTGAATTGAATGTGATGCTGATCACCTGAGATGTTAAAGTGTCCAATAAAACAAATCAATCAATCTGAAATTCTGCCTGCAAAATGTTCTAAATTAGTTTTCTTCACCCCACTGTCATCATTAAATTTTCTTTGTTCTAGTCTTTCTACAATTTTTTGAAAATATAATTATCGTTGAGGGCTAGATCTGGGCTGCAGGGTGGAGGGTCCATTCGTTGAAACCACAGTTCCTTCTCCAGCATCATTTACAATGTCTGCAATGTGCACTAATGCATTGCAGAACGTGAAAACCAGGGTTCAGCAGATAGCATCTATTTTCTTAATTACTCAGCTTCGTGTAGAACATTGCGATGGCAATCACCATTGACACTGGTGTTGCTCTCAAGTGAGCAGAACCCTCCTGGAGTACCAGAAATCTTTCTAACCCTGACCTTGCTTGGCGGCTCCTCGCCAGGTTTTTAGAAGTGGCTCACGGGGTCTAAGGGACCATATTTTCATCCGTCAGAACTGATTCCAGAACTTCCTGTTAAGACACAAGGACAAAAACCTTTCAAAATATTACTCTATATTGTTTTTGAACTGCCGCGACACTTGTCTTACATGACCTTTCATACAGAGATATTCACGCAAAATACGACAGTTTTTGAAAGCTTAACCTCGCAGAAATATCCTTCAGTTTTAGTATTTTATCACTCAACACCTCCAACAATAGCGTAGCAACTTTGCCAATCGTCCCCCCATTTTTTACAAGAAGAGGAAGCTTCACTATACACTCCATTTAAGCGGTTTTAAAATTTTGAGGGAATAAGGCCTTTGTAAAAATGTTATTACCCCGCAGTCTTGTAATAGTTAGCAACATTACGAAAATTCTAATACCTCTAGTTCCACATACATCTTTCTCCTTAATAGACTGTTGCGATTGTTGAATAATAACAAAGATACGGCAATTTCCCGCGCAAAAGCTTTTCAAATTAGGGCGCTGCAACTTAGTCAGGCCGGAATCTTATGGGACCTACCTCAGAAACAATCACCTCGTGATAATTGTTAATAATTGTTAATTAGTTATTACGGGTTTATCGCACAAGTTTATATACATGCAGCTCAAACCATTTATCAAGGAGTTATAGAAAACAAATGAAGGAACAACTTATGACAGTATTTTTGTGCAGTAAATGAAATAATTGTCACACCATTAACCATGAATTCGATCATTACTGTTCAAGATGAATATGACCGCGAAACAACCGTTGCGGGGAAACAAATTATTGGTAATATATTCATTATACGTGCTTGTATAAGAGGTGACAATACATGTAAAACATTTACATATAAATAGACCCTTAGTAATTACAATCACTCTATTCTTCCACAAATAAACAACTTATCTAGTAATCAAATAGTAATAATAAGGTAAACTTGTATAATTTGAAAAGAAGTAGATATAGTTCCGCCTTAGGCAGTTAACGATGGCATGTTACGAAATAGAATTCCATATTAAGAACTACAAAGCTCTCTACAAGAAGCTCAGGCTATATAACTTATAATCTTAATCTGTGTTATGACGTGCATTTGACATATAATGCCGTTTAATGCAGATATTAACTCTGACAGCATTATTTTCATAGGTTTTTAACACGTTTAAATTAACGCCTGCATAGAGTAACTCTCACTACCCGCAGAACACAGCAATGTCAAGGCCAAGGTAAAATACCAGCAATAACGTGCGGTGAACAGGTTTACAGGCTGCATATAAATATGCTTTCATTACATCTGTCGATCACTGGCGCCACAAAACAAACTATTGCTGTATCCTTTCATAAAGGTTCCGAAACTATAGAAAATTAATTTATTTAACACATTACAAATGATCTTGGCCTGGAGATGACAAGGTTATAAGTGACCGCTCTTTTGTTTTGAGGGAGATTACTTTAAAGCTTTGAAGTAAATAAGTATTTATTTTATAACTATGTTCTCTGCAATTTGTCGTAAACATCATTGCAATACTGAGTTAGGTGTAATATAAACGAGCATTCAATAAGAGTACACAAATGTTATTGATATTAAGAACTAAAAACTATTTTATTTTTTGTTATGATTTAAACGTATACATAAATTTACAAATCTCTCAATTGTAACCTTAGTTTCCTTTTATCTTTTGTTTTTATACTCTGTGTATTGCGCTTTCCAACCCTGCAGACGGAAGGAATTAATTAAAATGACACATTTACCATAAATAATTATGTGGATACAATAACATTGTAAAATACATTTATAATTTTTCCCATTTTACAAATGATAAGCTGCTTTTGAGCTTGAAGCTTCAAATGACAATCAGACAACCTATGTTCTAAATCCACCCTTTATATCATCATCCACTTACAAAAACTGGGTCTAAGATCTGTTTCGGGCCTGACAGAAGACAAAATTAATCAATTCGAATTTAGTTACACTTAACGCCTCCCAAACGAGACGATAGATTTTTCCGAATGTATAAATCATCAGCGCAGATCCCTTAGGAGTGATTTTTAATTGTGGATTCCGGGTCGTAGTTTAACGGCGCGTTAAAGTACTTCATACACGTAAAAAGAAATTCCTGGACCGGCCATATTTAATGGTTTCAAGGAAATGCCATAATAATAAAAAAGATAATTTTTTTATCACTTAAATATATCTCCCCTTATTTATGAAGGTGTGCATTCAAAAATACAAATTAGTGTATTATATTAGTTTATGTTATACTTTAGTAATCGAATAAACGTTGAAGAAACAAGCGAGGCGAATTTTATAAGCTTTATGAATTAATAGGTAAATGTATAACATAAAAATCATTTATACGCTATTTTTGTATACCAAAATTATAAAAAAATATTAATAAATGAAATTAAAAGTAAATGGGTTTTCTAATTAATTACTCTGAAGCAAATGCTTTATTTTATTAGTCGGTCCTGGTGGTGTAGTGGTTACCATACTTCTTGCCTCCTGCACCCAAGAACGCGAGTTCGAACCCGGCCAGGACCGATGGATTTTTTCGGGCGTAAAAATCCTAAGTATGGCTTCCTTCGGAAGGGAAGTAAAGCCGTGGGTCCCGTGTCGTACATTTACGGCACGAAAAAGAACCTCAAGCCTGAAAGAGAGGCCTTTGAGCAAAATTTGTAGGCCGTTTCACGCCCTGAATTGAATGGGACGCTGATGACCTGAGATGTTAAAGAGCGTCCATAAATAAATAAAAAAAAATATTTTATTATATTTAAGACGTAATTGTATCGATCGACATTATTTTTTTCAACCGTTTTTTTTTTTTAATTTTTTTTAAAGCGAAGATAGAAATTTTAGCCCAAGCCGAAACGGCTAAATTGTTCAATTATATGAAAAAAAATCTTATGATACTCAGAATAAATACACCAGATCATTATTGAATGAACAGTAAAATTTATTTAAAAACTTTAGTGTTGCCATATATTTCAGAACAGGTTAGCATTATCAAATTACACTAATTCATTTGGTGGCTAATATTAATTTATTTATTTGCTTAACTGTATTGTAAGATTGAGAAAACCGGAAAATGGTCAGGCCTTAATACCGTTGTAGATTTGCCGAAATCTGAATTTCCTGTATTTTACTTTATCAAAATCGCTTTCATGTTTATTAGTAGATCTACGAAAAATGTTAATGGACGCTAAAATTAAACTGTCTCCAATGAAGATGAAATGTAGATTCCGTTTTCAATAATACATAATTATCTTCTGCCTTTGAAGAACATAAAAGTTTCCAAATATAGCGATTTCTATGTTAATATTTAAATGCGTTACCCATTCTGCTTCTCTATTTCTTGTTATTTCATATTGCAATGGCTTCTTTTATGGCTTAGAAATCTCGTATGGTGATTTGTTCAAGAAACAATTGACAGTAGTGTTAATCCTTTAAAGGCTAAAGTTCCGCTTTATTTCTCACTATTTATAAACTGCCTTATATTTCCCAACCCTTAATACGAATGCCGCTTAGATAGCTTATTATTATTATTATTATTATTATTATTATTATTATTATCATCATCATCTTCATTTAACGAAAACTATTTTTGACAGGTGAGCGTAACAACTAAACCTAATCTTGGATATCTGATCTAAGCAAAACTAAAGCTTATGTTCATCAAAACCATCAATTTTATGTTCTCTTCCTCAACAAAGGATTCAAAAGATGAACTTAATTTTCGGTAACAAATAGCAATCTAAAGGAATCTTTGTCACAATACCGAAGAAGGCGAGTTAAACGCATTCCTTCCACCAACAGAACCGGTTATAGCCGGCGGAAGAATTTTTTCGCTCCATATACAAAAATAATAAAATAAGTTTCAATAAAAAGTGTTACCAGTAGCTCATAGCGTTAACCTTGGAGGAATGTGTGGTAATAGGGGCGACACCCTACGCTCGGTTCTGCAAGTTTTTCGTTCCTCGCTGTTGCCAAGAAGCTTGCTTACTTCCTTACGCAGTCTTTATAATTCTAATGTTGTGAATTTTGCTTATGGAAAAACGGGAACGACAAGGCATAAGTTAAATGCTTTATTATGCATACTATTTTTATAGTGTCTTAAATTTTCTAAAGTATCTACCCCACACTTCTTGGCAATCGGCTTCCATCCCACAACGTTATATTACTTTTATTAAAAAAAAATAATAAAGCCAAACTTTCCCATAGTTATGTTTAAAGAACTTAAAACGAGTAGAGGTTTACATTCTACAGAATGTTTAGGACTTAATAAGAGTACAAATGTAATACTACTATTCAGTACTACAGCTGAAGCTTACAAACAGCTTGATGATGTCACTTACTATGAAATATTGTCTTCCGATTTTACAGTCAACTTTAATCAAGATACAGCTTCGTTTATTACTTCTAGTATTGTAGAAGGTTCCCACGATATCACTCTACTTACTTCTGTGCCCGTCATTCAATCACCACATATTTTTCTCCCTAAAATTCTAAAAAGAGTTGTCCAGGCCGCCCGATAGTACCCAGTTACCACTCTGGGTATGATAAAGACAAAATCTATATTTCACTTTTCAATATAGTTACCCTTTATTGCAATACACTTCTCACGTCTTTGAATTAACATTTCAACCCCCCCCCCCCAAATAGTCAGAAGTCTTGTCTGTCAAATTGGCATAAACAGCATCCATCACTTCGTCACATTTAAATTTCCTTCCTCGAAGGTGCTTCTTGAGTTTTGAGAACAGGAAATAGTCACTGGGAGCTAGATCTGGCCTGAAGGCTGGATGGTCGATCTCCTTTAAGCAAAATTTCTTCACAGGTTCTTTTGCAATAAGAGCTGTGAGCAAAGGCGCGTTGTCGCGAAGAGGGCGCACACCACCAATCAACTTTCCTCGGTTTTTCTCTTTAATGGAAGCACGTAGTCTGTGCAGTAGGCCAGCATAGTACTCCCCATTTACTGTGGTGTTCCTCTCCTTGAAGTCAATGAAGAGCGTTCCTTCACAGTCCCAAAAGATTGTGGCCATGATCTTCTTGGCCTTTAGAGGCGGTGCTTCGCCAAGTTTACGCCTGCCTTTCCATTGCTTTTCTTTTGGACAAGGGATCATAGTAGAGAACCATTTCCTGTAACAACGGTTTACAGAACTTCTCTCTCGTTGCCACGGCAGAGCTCCAAACAAGCTTGACAACAGATGACTCGTTGCTGCTTTTGGACAGAGGAAAGAGGTCTAGGCACTCATCTTGCACTAACCTTATTCATGTTTAAATGTTCATGAATAATTCGAAGGATTGTTGTTTAAGAAAGGCCCAACCTTGCTGCTATTTCTGTAGCTTTGAGCCGCCGGTCTTCCATAATTCCTCCTTCCACAAGAGCGATGATTTCAGCAGTGAGCACCTCCAAGTGTCGACCTGCACACACTTAGTCTTCTTTCTCGACCCATTCGAAAAAGTTTGGCCGGACCAATCTTGTACGGTAGAATATGAGGGAGATACTCCCCATATACACCGTCCAATCTCTGTTTAATTTCATTTGGAGTAAGTTCTTCTTTTTTGAAGAAGTTAATAACAGGTCAATACTACATGTCACAATCTTCTACACATAGCCTTCTTTATGCAACTATATCTGAACAACAGCGGAGTTACAGCTGCAGTTTTTTACTTAAAAATAAGGTATGACACCATATAAGGGTTTGGTGAGGCCGATAATCCTTATCGGCGAGGCCGGAAACTTATGACCTACCCTTGTACTATAGATATGACGTCACTTTATACCAACATTCACCGCTAGGAAGGATTAGCAGCTGTTACACATCTCTTGGACTCTAGAGCACTTTCTCATGCCTCATCCACATTTAGCTTATTTGGTTCTCACTCGTAATGCGTTTAGTTTTGATAATAAATATTATCTTCAAATTTTGAGGCACTGCAATGCCTACCAAAATGGCATCGTCTTATACCAGTGTTTTTATGGCTCATTTAACGGAAGATTTTCTTAAGTCAGAACCTCTGGTACCGTTATTATGGATGATATATATTGATGATATATTCGTGCTTTGGGCCCATGGTTCAGAAAATCTCTTTGTTCCTTATCAGTCTTAAATACAAATCTTCAGTCACGTTCACTTCTTTTGTCCCTCCCAATGCTGCTATGTTCCTATATATTGATATAGCTTTATGCAATGGCTCATTTCCTACGTCCACCAATTTACTACACTATCTTCATTTCGATAACTCTCATCTCCTGCATATCAATTTAATCCATTTTCTCTTTCAATCTGTCACTGTCTTTGTAACAAAGTTTCACTTTTTGACAACTATATTAAAAGCATCGATCAAAAGTTTTAAAACGAAAAAAAAAAAAAAAAAAAAAAAAAAAAATCTTCCTATCTTTTAGAACCCCCTATCATCCGAGCGCACAAAAATTCCAAATGCAAACCTAAAACTTACAATAAGAACTTCATTAACCTTGTTACTTATGGGAATGGAATTTAGAGTATCAGACGTGTTTTGAAGGAATGTCACCATACTTAATAATGCATTCATCTTAATGTGAGTTTTCTACACTTATACTTGGCTTTACTTTTAGAACAACCCCTAACCTTAAAAGTATATTTCACCACAATCTATCCCCTTCCAAATTGCCTCGTCCGGTCGTAGGCTCATATCTTTGCCAAAGCCCTAAATGTAAAACCTGTGCGCGAATTGCCATGTCATTCGTTCCAAGCCCAAGTTTATGCAGAGAATTTAAGGTTTCTTCATTTGCTACTTCTTCTTTTAAAAATGTCGCATATACGAGGGTAGGCATATAAGTTTCCGGCCTCACCGATAAGGATTATCGCCTTTACAAAACCCTTATCTGTTTAAGTAAATAATTGCAGCGTAACTGTGTTCAGTTGTTCAGATATAGTTACATAAAGAAGGTTATGTGTAGAAGATTGTGACATGTTCAAAATCGAGTATTGACCTGTTATTAAGTTCTTCACAAAAGAAGGACTTACTCCAAATAAGTTAAACGGCGATTGGACGTTGTATATGCGGAAGCGTCATCCTCATATTCTACCGTACAAGATTGGGCCGGCCAATTTTTTTCGAATGAGTGGAGAAAGAAGACTAAGAGTGTGCAGGTCGACACTTGGAGGTGCTCACTCCTGAAAACATCGCTCTTGTGGAAGGATAAATTATGGAAGACCGGCGGCTCAAAGTTACAGAAATAGCGGCAAGGAAGGGCCTTTCTAAAACAACAGTCCTTCGAATTATTCATGAACATTTAAACGTGATAAGGTTAGTGCAAGATGAGTGCCTAGACTTCTTTCCTCAGTCCAAAAGCAGCAACGAGTCATCTGTCGTCAGGCATTTTTGGAGCTCTGCCATGGCAACGAAAGAAAAGTTCTGCAAACCATTGTTACAGGAGATGAAACTATGGTCCTCTACTATGAATCAATGGAGTGGTGTAAACCTGGCGAAGCACCGCCTCTAAAGGCCAAGGTCACCCAGTCAACCAAGCAGATCATGGCTGTGAAGGAATACTCTTCATTTACTTCAAAGAGAGGAACACCACAGTATATGGAGAGTACTATGCTGGCCTACTGCACAGACTACATGCTTCCATCAAAGAAAAAAAGCGAGGAAAGCCGAGTGGTGGTGTGCGCCTTCTTCACGACAACGCGCCTGCACACAGCTCTTGTTGCAAAGGAAGCTGTGAAGAAATGTGGCTTTAAGGAGATCGACCATCCACCCTACAGTTCAGATTTAGCTCCCAGTGACCATTTTCTCTTCTCAAAACTCAAGAAGGACCTTCGAGGAAGGAAATTTAAGTGTAACGAAGAAGTGATGGTGTTTTTATGCTCATTTTTTTTTTTTTTTTTTTTAGTAGTGTTTAACGCCCGTTTTTACTACTGAGGCACCACAGGCGGTGGACACTGATGATACATGAGATGAAATGATAAATTGGGAAAGGATATTTTTTTTAAGGAAGGAAGCGTTCCAGGCCTAAGTTTAGGTACCTCCCCGGCATTTGCCAGTTATGAAGACTGAGGAAAACCTGGAAAAAACCCCAGTCAGGGAGGACGGTCCTGGCGGGATTCGAACCGCAGACCTCCCGCTCACGAGTCCATGCCTTAACGACCTCGGCCACCCGTGGCGGTTTTATGCTCATTTTGCTGACAAGACTTCTATTTGGGGAGGGGGATTGAAATGTTAATTCAAAGATGTGAGAAGTATATCGCAATAAAGGGTAACTATAATGAAAAGTGAAATATATTTTTTGTGTTTATCATATCTAGAAAATAGTTAGGCAGGAAACTCCTCGTATGTTATCTTGTAAGCTTTGCAAAACATTTTATATTGGTTTAATTTCTACTGTTGTTTCGCTACGTATGAACAAGCATACACGTTCTGTTAAAATCAGAGATCCCTTGCTTACTCAGCAACATCCGCAAGCACGCCTTGCCTTTGCTCGTCAACATCTGCAATGAACTGAGGAGCAATGGAAAGTTCATGGATGAGACGAGGTTCAGCCTATGACAGGGAAAGAATGTGGAGAAGAACTGGAGATATGTATGCCACTTGCACCTACTTATCAACAATACCTTTCAGCATAGATTCCGTCATGGTGCAGGCTGGTATCAATATGGAAGCTAAGCCAGAGTTGGTTTTAGTGAAGAACGGGGCTGAATGCAAACCGGTACAATGAGGAAATTCTTGTTATCCCCTATGCTCCCTATGTTGGCAATGATTTCCGCTTAATGCATGACAATGCCCGTCCACATTGTGACACAGGGGGATTCAGGCGCTAGTTTGGCCAGCACGAAGACCTAATCTCAACCCCATTGAACATGTTTGGGATATGAAGGAAAAATGTTCGTCAACGTGTTCCTAAGAGCCTTAACGAACCTCAAAAAGCTTGCGTGAGCAATGGGGGGCCATATCACAAGAAAACGTAAGGACATTGATCCGCATCATGCCCTTAAGGTTGTAAGCTGTGATAGAGGAGGAAACACCTGCTTCTGAGAATGTCACCGAGTGTTGAAAGATGCGTTATCATGCAGGTGTGTTGCTTGTGTTACCCTACATGTAAATCATTATGAAATGTGATTAACTTGCATTCATGTTCATACCCAAACAATAAAGGAAATTACAGACTGAAAATTATATCCGAAGACATATGAGTGGTTGCAAAATATATAAAAGTACTTAATGTTCTAAAATGAACGGAATTATAATAATTCACACATAATGCGTAAAATAATAAAGATAAAAATTAAGCCCCCCCCCCTGCTTCTCTGTGTATTTTAGCTTCAGCCAATAACAGTCTAGGATTTAACAGCAGACAAACTCCATGTGGAGTGATGTAATAGCTTCACTGAAATTAACAGCAGACACACGTACAGCTGCGGGAGAGATTATTATGTTATTGTTGGCATATCGAGTAACGGTCATAATAAAAGTTTGCCGACTCTTTGGGTACACGATGAGAGTAGCAGTGATAGATTTCACAGTTTTCATCTTCATGACAAATCTTTTGTCAAAAATAAAAAACATACATTGCTATAAATTATGGTTTTCCTGTTTTAAAAAAGAAATAAGGGAAATTTAAAAGTTAGAACGCTTTTTAAATTTCGGATTTCAGGTATACCCACCCCTACTTCTAATGGTCTCATTTCCCTAATTTTCAGTAAATGTTTTTCTTGTTTTATTTAAATAGTATATACCGAAGTTTTTTTTTTTTGCGAAAAAATAAACATTGGTGCCGCTAGAGCGATTTTTAAAATTTGGATTTCAGGTAAACCCCCATTCCTAATAATCTGATTTCGCATATTTTCAGAAAATATTTTTATTATTTTATTTTAATGGCATATACTGAGGTTTGTTAAGAAAAAACACGCATAGTGGCGTTTGAATGATTTTTAACTTTTCGGTTTTAGATAAACCTCCACTCCGAATTGTCTGATTTCGTTGATTTTCAGACACTATTTTTCTTATTTTATTTAAATGATATATACCGAGTTCAGTTACAATTTTTTTTTTTTAATTTTGGATTTTAGGTAACCCCCACTTATAATAAACTGTTTTCAGAAACTATTTTTCTTATTTTATTTCAATGGCATATACTAAGTTTCATTGAGGAAAAACAAAAATTGCAGCTGCTACAGCGATTTTTAAATTTCCGCTTTAAATTAACCCCCACCCGAAATGATCCAATTTTACTGGTTAACGAGCTCGGTGAATCGTTTGTTAATTGATCCTTATATGCAGAGTTTCGCTGAGAAAAAAAAATGCGGCCACTAGAACGAAGACAGACACACACATTTACATGCATACAGAGGGTGCCAAAAAATGTATACACACTTACGAGATGAGATGAGATGAAATGATAAATGGGAAAGGATTTTTTTAAAGAAGGAAGGAAAAATTCCAGGGTATCTCCCCGGCATTAGCCATTTGAAGACTGAGGAAAGCCTGGAAAAACTGTCAGAGAGGACTAATGGTGAGAATAGAACTCTTAGACCTTCCGCTCACGAGTCCGCGCCTTAACGACCTCGGTTATTTGGCGGTACAATCGTGTAGATCACGCTGGAAAACACGAAGATATTGGGGCGTAATACGTCTCCAACGGTGTGTGCCGTTTTCACCTTGATCACTTCTGAAAAAAATCTTGGGGGCCATAAGCTAAAAAACGGGATACAGGTCCATCAATAATATCGAGAAGCCCAAAAGAAGGTATCAAGCATAGTGGGATGTGTTAGGCGCCGACTCCTAAGGTCAAAACATTTGCAAAGAGTGGATGGTATTAATAACATATATTTAATTTGTGAGGCATTCGCCTTAAAGACTTTTTCTTCAGGCAGTTGAACGGCGATTATGAAGTTAACGTAAGGCCATTCTGACCAACTGGATGGGCGGTTCGCTTACCAGGGTGGATTCATAAGTCTGGTAAATTACAACATAATGGTGAGAAATTTTGTTAAGGGCATGACAGTTGTTAGTAAGCGTGATTATTAAACTTCTTCTTCTCCTTTGGGAGGAAACAGATGCAAAGCGCAATTCTCTGCTGGCAATTATCTTAAATAATCGGAGTAACACGTTTCGTAAAAATGTACAAAGAGGAGTACCAGTGAAAAATCTTACAAACAGACCGAGCTGAAAGAAGTTCATGAGGACCCTAGGCAATTTATTACTGCATTAATGAATTTAAACATGGCCGTAAGAGCACAGCTGCATGTTCCGGGCGTCCGTTTGAGATTTCTTCAGATAAATTCATGGTATCGTGATAGAAAACCGTCGCATTAAGATTTGTGAGATGATAAGCATTTCAAATGAGCGTATACATAATAAATATCCTGCTGATGTTCTGCATATGAAGTAGAAGAGTGCGCGATGGGTGTCGCGTTGTTGACTCCAGACCAAAAACGCTTCAGAGAGGACATTTCAAATAGTGTTTGGAAAAGTTGCAGTAGAATCGTTTTGAGACTATAAACGAAATATGGACAGAGACAAAACGGCAGTCAAAACAGTGCGTTGGCGAAAGCAAAAGTGCACAGAAAAAAAGCTAAAACCGTTTTATCGACGGGAATAGTGAAGACAGGTTTTTTTGGGACTCGCAGGGTAACATCATGATCGACTAATTGAGTAAGGGTATATGGGCTGTTATTACGCAAAGTTATTGCACCATTGGAGAAAAGCGAACGAGATTGGCACGCAGGGAAGTGTTCTCCGCCAAGACAATGCAATAGTTCACGAACTGGGCTTCGAAAGAGTTCCCCATATGTTGACAAACATGACTTTTTCATCTTTATTTGCAATTAAAAATTATGCACTTTTTTTAAAAATAGACTTATAAATCCTCCTTTGTATGACACTTTTGGGAAGAAATCCTAAAAAGTCCAATTTCTTTGCTTATACGAACTACAGCTAACCGGACAAATGTGCACTTCAGAAACATTAGATATATGATTCTCAACCTTTTTGCGTTAGCGGCACTCTTGAAAATAAGATTAGAAATTCGGGGCACCACTGCTAAATTGTTTACAATAGGAAGATGTTTTTATTTTAAATGTATAAATCTCACTGTGATTCACATAGCACTCCGTAACAAACAAGAAGAAAGTTAATTTTTAATAATAACTTAACATACAATTTATGGCCTGCCATTGGACACAGTATTCTATACAAACGTTTGATATATACTGACTACGAAATATTAAATTAAACAAATACAATTTCAGAAGAAGAGGACTATAATGTAATTGTAAATGATTAAAATAAATTTTGTCTTATTAATGTCAGATTTGTGATTGATGTTACGATACAAATGTTTGGTACCAGGCCGAGTAGCAGACAACGAAACACGCATATCGTCCTCCTCGAGCTTTCATTGTTACCGAACTTCAAAGTATTGAAGCTGTTATTCTTTGTATTAAATGTGATCCATATGCCAGGATGTTCTATATTTGAATGTTCTAATAACTCTGGTCTTGATCATCGCGTACGCTATTACTGTTTTCTCAAAAAGGAAAATTTCCCGAAAACTACTAAAAAAAAACTGTTGAATTTATGAGGCCCCGGCTCTTCTTATTAGTCCATCAGTTGGACACCTGAGATGAAACTCAATCCAAATAATTATTTCTTTTTCATTATCATAAATTGATATATTGTAATTTAATATGTATATATTCATACCGAGGGTGCCAAAATGTATACTCACTTTCACATGTTAATTATATTTAATATATTTCAAAGTTGTACCGAAAAACAACAGTAATGTGTAGTATGATGTTCTGTAAACAGATGTGACTCACATACATTATGATAGCGTTGCTAAGTGACAGGTAAATCAACAATGAACAAATGAAGCCAAGATAATCGTATGATGTTCTGTAAACAGATGTGACTCACATTACGTTATCTAGCATTCCTACAACAAAATGGAGGCAAAATTAAAGTATGAACAGCGGAAGGTAATTTTGAAGTGGTATTGGAAAACCGAGAATGTTGAAGTTCAAAGGCAAAGGAGACGTGTGTACAGAACAGAACTGCAACGCGAGTAACAATTGCACGCATTCGAGACAAATTTGAGACTCATGGTACCGTATGCGGTGTTCACAAGGGCAGATCTGGGAGACCTCGCACAGCAACAAGCCCCGCGCATTCGATAGGACGAAGAGGTCCGATTGAGTTTCCACCGGTTCTCCGGATCTAACTCCGTCGGACTTCTACCTATAGGGAACTCTTAAGGATGTTGTATACCGTAGAAAACCAGCTACACTGACAGCACTTCGGGAAGAAATTGAAACGGCGTGTACTGCAATCGCTGAGGACACTTTCGCAAACGTTGCTCAATCAGTAGTTCAACGTACTCAGAAGTGTATCGACGCCGATGGTGGGCATTTTGAGCAATTGTTGTAACTGTAAAAGTCTAAGATGGTTAGTGCTCATCATTTTCTGTTTGTGTTAATTCAGTTTTGTTATGTTAACATAGAGTTTTTCTTTGCTTGAAGTGTGCATACATTTTTTGGCATCCTGTGTAGGATATTTTTAAGTTAGTCTCTACTATATTTTTGTTTATTCCCAAAATATCTTGCGGCACACAGGTTGGGAATCCCTGGATTAGATGCTGGAAGTGGTCCTCACAGCTAATGTATCGCCATTTGTTAGATGTTTTAAATACTTTAAGTTAAATGTCTTTTGTTTGGAACTGAAATAATTGCTTTTCATCTTTTAGTTAAAACTGAACAATTCATCAGAAATATAAGTTATGATATTACATCGAACATTTTTAAGTTTGATTGTGATTCCGACAGGTTTGAACTGCATCGCAAAATGATGACTGACATTTTGAAATCAAAGATGATAAAGAACGAGATTACTTTTCCTCAGTTGTACAGTTTCTGAAAAGTGATAAGATGAGCGCTCGAAATTCTTCTAATTTCTTCCAATGTTAACCAAATTTGATGACTGGTTTTACTTGTACAGTTGAAAGATCATTCTCGAGTATTAGAAATTGAAAATGTGAATACAAAATTAACACACTTACTCATTTAATGTAGTGGCATAGGCGCCTGTACCTTCAGTTTACAACTTACCTAAAAAAGAAGAGAAAAATAATTAGATATCGTCACAAGAGAAAGATTTAAACACAGGGATAAACCATTTTAACGCTATCGATATTTTAAACTGCCACTAATTATTTTTTTATATTTTATTCTGCAATGCTTGTATCTTGATAACTAGATGCTATATTAGGACATAATATTTGAGATTCATTTTATTTGTTCCTCTTATCTGTAATCAATATTACTACATTACAATTTACAACTACAGTGCTAATGCTATTAACTACAGAAAACTAAAACTTCAAATAAAAGAAAAAACTAAACCGGTACTGGAATCCAGCACTAAGGAAATTTCAACCTACAATTGCTAATGGAACCCAGTAGCAATAATTACATTAAAAATTAATTCATTTAAAATGTTTCTACAATTAAATATCCAAAATCTTCATTTCTGCTGACGCTCGGTATCCGGACCTGAACATTAACGAGGTTGCTACCGGTCTCAAGCAGCAGCTATGCTGGGCCATGATGTGTTGAAGTGCAGTTTCCTTCTCTCTTTTTCCTTCTTCCACTAATTTTCAATTTGTATCTGTACCTTATGTTTTTCTCCTTTTGTTCTCGATCTATTTCTCTCAGCTGCCTCCTTTCCGCCCGAAGACTACCAGTATTTTCATCTTTTGTTTATTTTGCTCCCTTCTTCTGATTCAATTTGGTTATCTTCATTTTTTTGTTCTTGAACCGACTTTGCTTGTGTATATCTTTCTTACCTTTCTCTCTCGGGGAATTCTGACCGTTGGATTTCCTCTCTTGTTTGATTTTTGTTGTTTTTATATTCTTCCGCCAATTTACATGATATTTTATATTTTGTTAAATCGTTTACTGCCCTAAAATAATTTTGATCTCTCATGATGTTCCAAATGTATTTCCCTGCCAGTAGCCGTCTTTCCTCACCTACAATTGATTGATATTTAGAGCATTCGAATGAAACATGTTCCGGTGTGTCGATCATGTTACAAATCGTATGTATGTGTGCTTTCTTTTAATTTAAATCTTTGTAAATATGAACTTAATGGACCGTGTCCTGTTATATAATGTACTAAACCTTTACTGGGTTGAAACTGTTTGAACTGTAATCTTTGCTTTATGGATGGGAATATTTCATTCACTCTTCTTTAAACTGTCACTGAAACATAACCAGCTGAGATTCGATGGTATAACCGAACAATTCATGGGAAGGAATGAGTTGCGGCGGCAGACATTTGTAAGTGCCAAGTTTTTCGTTTCTTAAAATGACTATTATTGATAAGTGTGTTTTTTGTTCTCAGTTTATTATAGATCATAAACTGTTTTAACCACCACAGGCGGACGAGGTCGTTAAGGCGCGGACTCGTCAGCGGGAGGTCTGGGGTTCGAATCCCGCCAGGATCGTCCTCCCTGACTTGAGAATTTTTCCAGGTTTTCCTGTCCTCATAAAGGGCAAATGCCGGAGAGGTACCTTAAACTTAGGCCTGGAACCTTTCCTTCCTTAAAAAACAATCCTTTTCCAATTTATCATTTTATCTCATGTATCATCAGCGTCCACCGCCTGTGGTGCCTCAGTAATGAAAACGGGCTTTAAACACTATTAAAAATAAATAAAAACAAAAGGGTTACTTTATTTTAATTCGTCTGCTTATCATTGCATTTCATGAATAGAGGGTTACATCGGGAAGAGCATTTACAAACTTGGTGTTTTGGTTGAGGTCGCTGTCTATGACAGATGTATGGAGTTCAAACAATGTCACTTTTCCTCGCGTTATGTACAGTATAAACAGACGTAGGTACTTGTGAGTTAAGTTATTAACCTTACATATCATCCTCTAAATGCAGTGAACTCCATGCCTGTTTTCAAAATCGCCTATCCGCAACAAATACGCCCTTTCAGAATAAGTTACGTGAGTCTGGTTAATGTTCCAGTCTATACTGCACCATGCGGGAGAAGCACCGAACACAGAAATAGACCAGGGTGAATCAAAGCGACTCCCTTCCAACCTTATCGCTTCTTGGCACATGCCTATCATGTTAAATGGCTGAACAGTGATCCAATATGTACAGAGCGCCACGGAAGATGCTTAAAAAGAAGAAGAAAAGAAAAGAAAAAGAAAAAAGGAGCAGGAAAGAAAAAAGAAAAATCCTCCTGGATCACGTCCTAGACATTTTCAGGTGCGATTTATTACATTTTCAAATTTAATACGTAAAAGCAATTTACAAACAGTAAGAAAATCACCTAGTAATAACTTTTTAATTACAAATTATGCTATTCATTGTAATTATCCTATCTTAAATTTTAAAAATTAGTGCAAGAAAAATTTAACTAAATTTTATTACTATGCCTTAAATCCCTGTTTTCTTCTTCTTCCTTGTCTCCTCTATGTGTAACCATCTCCCCATGTCCTTTCTCCCGATTGGTCAAGACTAGTAGTGTATCTTCAAGTAGTGATGAGTAATTGTGCAATTTTCAGCTTATACGAGCGCGTAACTAACTTTTCGTTACTCTCGGCAACTTCCTTGGGACAGGTCACGGCATCTTTCATGATCGGCAGCGGAGGGCTGCATTCTTAGCCGGAGGTAGTGAATTCAACAGGTACAGGCGGAAAATCAGCCAAAGAAGACAACGATGTGGTAGTTCACTTGATTGGAGAGTCGTGCTACTACGAGGAAGGTGGTGCCTCACGGCCATTTTTTTTTTTTTTTGCCAGTAGTACAATGATTTACCCGCTAACATGGTACTACACAAACCCTATCAATTTACATTTATGAAAAGGAGGGGGGCGTATGCCGTCAGGCCGTAGCAAGCCGCGCAGAAACCACTGGGTCCACCGGTTTTTAGGATTTACCCGAGGTTAGGTTTAAGGTTAGTGAGTGTGTGTGTACATTATTGCAAATTCCATTAGACGAAAAATAAAAGAAGCGCGATAATATTCGCAGTTCGCAACCAAAATGAGCAAGTGTCCATGCCCAGAGCTAAAGAAATGTCCCAAAAGAGGAAAAATCTTCCACAGAGAAGACTCTGCTACAAAAGAAAAAGAAAATCATCGCATTCCCTTCGCAAAACACGGAATAGGTGCGATAAAAGTCGCGCTTTCTTTGCTACAAGATGGAAAAGAAGTCATAGTCCCGCCTTAAATAAGAAATATCTCGCTTATACACTTCGAAAAACATGAAAAACTTATATAAAAAGAAAATCATCGCAATCCCTCTTCGCACAACATGGAACAGACGCGATAAAAGTCGCGCTTTCTTTGCTACAAAATGGAAAGGAAGTCATTAGTTCCACCTCAAATAAGAAATATCTCGCTTATACAGTTCGGATAACATCAAAAACTTATGTATTGTTAATAGCGCAAGCCTTTTCCCGTACAATTACCATTCCCTTTACTTATTTTGCTACATTACAGTTTCCCATTTGCTCTCGTGTGATTAACTACTAACACGCTTCCTACTTTTAGCATTTGGTTGCTTGTTTCTGTGCATTACGACTGTTACATCAGCCTGTATATGTGTCAACTTTTCCGCATAGATGCAATGATTCTCTGGGATTACTGCGCTACTCTCCACTGCTGTTCGTGAAAAGAGGCGTGACCTCGCCCAAGGATGGTGCTGAGTGTAACGTCATACTTTTATAGCGACTTCTTGCGGCAGAGACATCTTTCGGCTAACTATTTGAAAGTTGTAGATTCGCTGATTCTTCCTACGCCTCACCCACTGATTAAGACATTTTATTTGTTTAATCTTTCTAATTTTTTAAGATTTTCTTTATTACATTCTCTAGGATTTTTACATTTTAATACGTGTAAATGCAAGTCAAGCAAGTTTGACATTAAAGTTTTGTATTACCTTGCTTACAATTCTTTCCTATTAGATTTCTTTTATTGCAAATTGATGAGAAGCACAGGGCAGTGTTCATATTTTATAGCACTTTAATTGTTGTATTTTTCTATTGCATTCTTTAACGTGTAAATTGCAGGTAAGCGCATGGTAATTAATATTAATTGCATTATTGTGCTTTGCCATTGAATTTCTTCACTATAAATGCTAAAAGTAACATTGGTTGGTTGAATGCACTTCAATGCACAGCATTGCATGCCTGCATGTTTCGCACAATTCTTCTCTTGTAAATGAAGTTACCTTTTCCGACCACATTCAGAGTGCCTTCCTTGGTTCGTTTCCTAACTGAAATGTTTATTTACATACTTTTTTTTACATTTCGATATAATTTGAATATGTTGTTGTTTTACTTTGATGTCTTAAATTGGTATGATAATTCTACCTGTTTTTAAAACTTCATGTGTAACAGCATTTTTAACGCCGTTCTAGATCTCGGTTAAATATCAATGTCATCAATTTTGTAAATATTTGCTATAGAGATATTTTTTGGTTCTAGTTGTTCGGTAAATAAATAAATAAATATAAATTAAAAGGAAGGATCAAGAGACAGAGTTGCCCAACTATCAGCCTGGGGGGGTTTTGAGGTTCTATTTCTTCTATACATATGAGCTGCTTCTGTTTTCACATTTAATTGCAATTTCTGGAGAGAGAAAAAAATGCACATTACTACAAATGTCCCATTATATCATAAACTAAAGATCGTATCAACCTTAAAAGACAGTGCGGCAATAAATGGACTGTGTCTTTCTCTAACGCATACATGTTGTCATTAGCCCCGTATATTTCTACTCTCAAGCTGTTTAGCCAAGTTTCTGATAATACAGTGTAAATATTGAGGTGTAATTTTCAGTGCTGAGCGCAACTGATGCGAAATATTTTCCTCTATCATATTATATCATTATTAGAGCCACGTGGACCTGCAAAATTTCCATCTGGGTCCCCTGAAAGGAAACAAGACACGTGCCAGACCCAGAAGATGTACAGACCTCTTCAAGGAACTTGCAGGTCCACATTGGTCAAGAGTAGCAAGAGGAAGAGAAAAACGCAAATCTCTCGAGAAGCAACTAGTGCAGTGAGAAATGGAGTAACCAAAGAACAAATCAGTCAGTGTCTTAAACAGCATACGAACAACTAGCATGGAATAGCTCACCACTTAGGAAAAAGCGAGCTTTCCCTACTTGTTAGGAGGCTATCTTTATCTTGTATATTCCTATGGGCCCAGTTTTCTAAAGTTAAATGTGTTTTTCAGTAAAAGTCCGAAATTTGCTGGTTTATGCTAAAGCCGCAGTAGCTAATAAACTAATGATTAAAGCACACCAATGTGCTTTACCGAGCTGGAATAAATTTGAGTGCTGATACCTCCTCCTTTTGATTCTCTATATTAAGAAGAAGAGCATTAAATAAGGCATCAAGAAAATTTTAGTTATTGAATTTACTACAGGAACAAAACACAAGGGGGGGGGGGGGGTTGGAGACAGTTTTTTAAAAGCAACCGTAATCCTGTAATTTATTGCATTCATTGTTTATTGACGAACAAAGGTCGCTCATCTATTCAGATAGCAAGCGGTGTTCAGTTAGAGTTTAACACTTTGCATTGTAATGGGTTAGTGTGTTTATAGATCGTGAAGTGGTGTGTAGGTTATTTATTTAACATTTTGCGTATATATTTGAATATGAAAAAAGAAGCTAGCAGAGGCGAAAAGTTACTAAATTAAGAAGAAACATAAATGAATATTGAATGTGTTTGATTATTTTTCAAGCAAAATAAGCGTTAGTAAGGTAGTGAAACAGCTAAGGCTACAGGGTGTTCAGAAACAATGGGTAGAATAAAAAAAACGAACGAAATACAGGGTGAGAAAGCCATCAAAAAACGGGGAGGCTGGGTTAACACAATATGACGTAATGCGACGCATTGTTCATTCCTTGCTGTTTAAAACATTTACCTATGTTGAATATAATTTTGGTGAGGTAAAACAGTGATGACATCCTACCAAATTTCTCAAGGGCACTTTGAACCGATATCTACATGATTACGGATTTCAATGTGAAAGAAGGGGCAGCAATTGCATATGAATAGAAAGAGACGATATTATCAGACGGGGACATAAATATTTAAAATACATCAAAAAGTTCAGAGTCCAGGGGAAATCACTTGTTTATACAGGCGAGTCATACAATGACTAAGGCGTGGTGGAATAACAGAGTTAAAAGTGCTCGTCAAGGTTGAGGATCTTCAGGCCACTTCGGGGTCGCTTATCAAGATTTGCTTTGGTCCTTGCCAGGGTTCACCAGAAATACCGAGGTACATTTCTATGTAAAAGAAACACGGTCGACGCACACGACGAAATGACAAGTGAAATATACGAGAAGTGGTTCCCTAACAACTGCTTCCAACAGCCCGGAAGGATGTTATGGTAATCGATTATTTGGTTTATTTGCGGACGCTCTTTAACATCTGAGGTCATCATTGTCCCACTCAATTCAGGGCGTGAAACGGCCGGTAAATTTTGCTCAGATGCCTCTTCTTTCATGCTTGAGGTTCTTTTCCGTGCCGTAAATGTACGACATGGGACCCACGGCTTTACTTCCCTTCCGAAGGAAGCCATACTTATGATTTTTACGTCCGAAAAAAGCCATCGGTCCTGGCAAGGATCGCACCTGCTATCTTGGGTTTAGAAGGCAAGCATGGTTACCGCTACACCCCCAGGACCGATTTTCTAAGGTTGAGACGCGCTATAGTTTAGTAAATACTTGCAATATTTAACCAGCTATTTTAACAGAGTAACAATTAATTTAACGAAAAAGGTTGGAAAATACGAGTACAGTAATTTTTAAAAAATAAATCTATTAAGTAAAAAGTGTTTCATATTTTAAAATATTATTTTCTTACCATTCAATGCAAATATTTCCTCTCAATCACATGAAAAAGATGTGTTCATAAGTACACCTTGTAAAAACCAGGTAAATATCTTTATAGTTCCTGGGATAATGGGTAAAGAATTTGTTAATTTTAACACTGGTGGAGATATCGTGTTTTGACTTCTCTTAAATGTATTTCTACTGACTTTTAATGGTCAATATTGTAGACTGTTTGCTCTACTTTTAAACATTGACCTTAAACAATTATTCGATTCTATAGTTTGTTTAGGCATTTATTATCTCTAGCAAAATTGTCTTGTTTACATCAAACAGATGCATTTTTAACTGTTTTTAACTTTTGCTCGGTCTATCAAAATTATTTTATTTTTCAAAAAGAAATTTAAATATAACAGCGCATATTGGAACGCATTCCTATCCTCTCATATTTCAATTCAGCTTTGCTTAGTGCTAATAAATCTCTCTTAAATTCACGTTTTCAAATGCAATTAATGGAGTGCAAATAATTGAGCGTATTTTCAACATTAGCTAAATGAAAGACTGGTGAACTACGGTAAAGAGTATGTACTGGCAAGTAACTGTTACATCTGAACATTTTATGTTTAAGCTTACTTCACGAGAAAGACTGAGTAGCCAAAGGAAACGCCAAGCTACTGCGTGAAATCGTCCAGACGTAAGAAATTAAGGAAAGCACTTACTTGCCGTTATTTGGACGGATGCTCTTAGGAAAACAAGGGGTTTCCTCTTCGTGTACGGATGGGATGTCATTTGGTCACGAACTTCATCTGGATTGTAAGTGGAGAAAACGACGCTCAGTGCTAACAAGTCAAAGGAATAATGGGAATGACATCCTCCCCATAATGCGCTCTCCGGCAATGAAAGTAGAGGAAAGGAGAGCGCAACATTTGCAAGAAAGGTTAATGTTCAAATCCCTAACGAGAGCATTTTGATAAGTTAAGTAAAAGTATCCCACTCTTATAGCACAAATATTTACGATTGAAAGCATTCGTATTTAAAAGTTTCGGGTTAGAAATATGAGGGTAGATCCATAAGTTTCCGGCCTAACCATTTTCTAGGTATGATAAAGACAAAAACTATATTTCATTTTCAATATGGTTACCCTTTAATGCAATACACTTTTTACATCTTTGAATTAACATTTCAATCCCCCCCCCTCACCCAAATAGTCAGAAGTCTTGTCTGCAAAATGGGCATAAACAGAATCCATCACTTCTTCGTCACATTTAAATTTCCTTCCTCGAGGGTCCTTCTTGAGTTTTCAGAAGAGGAAATAGTATTGGATTATCGGCTTATCTGTTGTCATACATTATCTGTTAAGTAAAAAATTGCAGCTGTAGTGCTATGCTGGCCTACTGCACAGATTACGTGCTTCCATCAAAGAGAAAAGATGAGGAAAGTTGAGTGGTGGTGTGCGCCTGTTCACACAGCTCTTGTTGCAAAGGAGGCCATGAAGAAATGTGGCTTCAAGATCGACCATCCAGCCTACAGCCCAGATCTAGCTCCCAGTGACTATTTCCTCTTCTCAAAACTCGAGGACCTTCGAGGAAGGAAATTTAAGTGTGACGAAGAAGTGATGGATGCTGTACATGCCTATTTTGCAGACAAGACTTCTGACTATTTGGATGGGGGGATTGCAATGTTAATTCAGAGATGCGAGAAGTGTATTGCAATAAAGGGTAACTATATTGAAAAGTGAAGTATAGTTTTTGTCTTTATCATACCTAGAAAATGGTTAGGCCGGAAACTTATGGACCTACCCTCGTAGATAAGCATGCACATAAGCATTATTTATTAATACTGAATATTATTGCTGCTAATTTCTCAACCAGTAAATTCACCACGTTATATTTCATTGCTGTTTTAAGGTGATTTTTACATTTAAAGACTTTATTTTAATGTTTCCTTATTTAAGGTTGCAAAAAAATAGCGATATTACTTTTATTATGCATATATCGATGCGGCTATGAAACCTAAACATTAACTGAAATGGGATATACGTAGGCTCGCTGTCAGCCCGAAAAGATAAACAAACCACAGGTCGCAAGCACATTGCACTCGCTTTCTATAGAAGACGTGTTTGTTTGGAGTGCCAAGGTCGACGTGCTCAACAGTTAATATAACTCTTGTGTAAGTGCTGCGCTTTTTATGCAAATTATAAAATGGTTGTAGTTCAAGTATTTTATTCCTTCTTCTTTAACTGTTTACCCTCCTCCGGTATTAGGACTTACAAGACAATGTCCGGGTCAATTGTCTATCGGGGAGCTTATTATCTACGGACACGTGCACAGTGGTTACACATGAGATGAAATGACATATTAACCCGCCATGTTCCTTTTAAATGGACTGGGGAAAACCAATGAAAACGTAGTCAGATTAATTTAACCCTAGACTTCTTAAATGCGCACCTAAGACGTTACCGCGTAAGCATTTATTTACTTACGATTCGTAAATCAGCTTGTGAAATCAGAAAATGGTGTCAACATACATTTTCAAGTGAAAGCGTCTCTGTAAGGATCATTCAAAATTAAACCGAACTTTTGTTCTCTGGGCGAGAAGGGCTGGGCCATAGTGGTAGCAGGTGATCTGTGTGGACAGGAACGTCTACGAATACTTCCACATTGATTGTTCCGAGCAAGGGATTGTCCGTTTTCTAACCAAAGGAGTCAAACCGCTCGAGATTTTATCCACACCACGGGCACAGTTTGCAAAGCTGCGCTTTCATGAACCCAAGCGTTTGACTGGCACAAGAAGTTCTTCAGCGATCGTGATGCAGTGGTAAATGAAAACCACGCACGTCATCCGTTAACAAGCATCACTCAGGACAACAATCAAGCCGTTTGTGAACTTGTGGAAGGTGATCAACGGCTAAGTGCGCTTGTGGTCGCTTCAGAGGTGGACATGGGTTATGGAAGTGAGCACACCATAGTTTCTGAAGAAATAGGACGAGGTGCATCCCACATCTCCTAATTAATCATTAAAATGACATCAGTCAGAGGCTGATGGATCGGTTTGAGGAAGATGAACAGTAACTGACCCGAATTGACAATTTTGACCTGTTATGAGCCGCGGGTACACCGCTACATCCCTGAAAACAAGAGAACGAGTATGAAGTCGAAGAGAGGGTGCTCGCCTGTCAGCCGGAAAGGTTCTAGCGACAGTATTTTGGGACTCCAAAGGCGTGTTATTCATGGAATACCTTAATGAAAAAAGGACTGTGAATGAAGCATATTACTGCAAACTTGGACGGCGTGAGAGGCGCCTATCGCAACGAAAATACCGGCAATCCATTCATGATGTTCTGTTTCTGCCAAATACAGCAGTCATATAAAGTCGGGATCAATTCAGGAACATTTATGGGTACCCCTAAAACACCCACCCTACAGTCCCGATTTATTCCCCTGTGATTACATGTTCGGGCACTGAAGGAGGCATTGGGAGGGAAAATATTCAGCGAAGACACAGAGATTGAACCTTTGAGCGCAATTGGCTCTTGATGAGCCCATTTTCTTTCCTTGATGAGGGAATCAAGAAGCTACCCATTCGATAAAGAAAATGTATTTCTTTTGTAGAGAAATAATATAAGAAATGAGAATCATAAACTCCCAAATAATTTTAGAGAACAAGAAGTATATGCATGAGCATAGTTCTCGCCAAAGAAAGACGGTTATTGGTTACCGCTTATTATTATTTATTTTATTTTTCCAAAAACCATTTGGCGTCTTTCACAGTAAACACAAGTTTTTAGTTCTACAGGCTGCGGCAGATTTTAAATCATGCGCTATTGCTGGTCACGGCTTTTAGAGAGATGATGTTTCTTCCATTGCACAGTGCAGCTCAAAGCATTTTCTGTACGCCATATTACATGACTTTGGCCGTTCGCTCCGCTGCACAGAACTACTTGACAGTCAGTATGGAGTGCATGGTGCGTTTGCAATTGAAACGGTTTTTCAAATGTGTGATTGAGTCGTAAGAGCGCAGCTTTTGTTTCGGCAACATTTAGACATCGGTCGGAATGGACAAGCTCCGTCACGGAAGACGATTACGAGATGCGTCAGGTAGTTCATGACAACATCTGCTTGAAACAAGAAGCCAACTGTTAGGTCACATTCGCATTCCATAAACGTGGCAACATTAAGAGCTGCTTTAGAGCAAAACTTAACGCGATCAGTTCGTCGACATTCGCAAGCCCTTAACATATCGGATAGTAGCGTTCGTCGGATGAATGCCGCTAAACTGGTCGCGTTGGACTTCGCTCTAGAGCAGCTCTTACTGTTGTCTTTTCTTTTTTTTTTTTTTTTTTTTTTTGATTGATTTATTTATGGACGCTCTTTAACATCTCAGATCATCAGCGTCCCATTCAACTCAGGGCGTGAAACGGCCGACAAATTTTGCTCAGAGGCCTCTCGAGCTTGAGGTTCTTTTTCGTGCCGTAAATGTACGACACGGGACCCAAGCCTTTACTTCCCTTCCGAAGGAAGCCATACTTAGGATTTTTACGCCCGAAAAATCCATCGGTCCTGGCCGGGCTCGAATCCGCGAACTTGGGTGTAGGAGGCAAGTATGGTAACCACTACACCGCCAGGACCGACTTACTGTTGTCATGTTTATGCAGTGTGAACCGTAGGTGACCTACAAGGTAGGTTCTTGTTTGTTGCCGAAACCAAAGCTGCGTTCTTACGACTCAATCACCACATTTGAAAAACATTTCAATTGCAAACGCATCATGTTCATTCGACCTGCACCCCACACCGAGTGCCAAGTATAAGCAAGGGAGCTAGCGGCCAAGGTCATGTAATATGACGTACAGAAAATGCTTTGAACTGCACTACGCAAAGGTGCAAATATCATCTCTCTAAGAAGCCGTGACCAACAATAGATAACGCATTAAAACGACTCATTGTTTCTACCGCATGCTGTATAAAAGCAGAGTTACAAAAATGCATATATTAAAGATAAAGTCATTCAAAATTTATCAAATGCATAAAGTAAAACCGGATTATAAAAAGGGTTTTAAAAACGCAATGGAGAGCTAGGTACCAGCGTTGTATTTTATTTAGGAGAGGCTTGGCTTCATTCATGTTATACATCCTCCAACAAAAATGTTCTCCCTTTATTTTGTAACGGAACTTCGCTTCCTAGAATTTGACGGTTGTGGTACAGCTCTTTGCATATACAGCAGCTTGGCTTAAGCGAGTTGACCAAGGGAATCCACCCCCATCACGCGTCAAGATCGTGACTGCCCTATGTAATCGTGAGTCACTTGAGGACTGCCTAACATAGCTTGCATTGTACAGCTTCATGTACGACTACGTTCTGTGTAATCAAAAATTATTTATGGATAGAAATCTAAATCCGGACACAAGAAAATTAAGCAATCAATTATGAAACGCATTATCTCATATAGAAAATGCGTCTCGCCGAACAAAATACTATTTGAAGCATTTCTCCAAATACAGAGAGATTCATGTCTGCCTAATCAAATCTGCAAGGCACTAAAATTTATGTTCCCTGACCACAGATTATTGCAGGTGTAAATTGAGTGCTAGAAACTCAAATACTGCATCCTTGTAAACAAACGTGAGGGAGGTGGGTGGGATATAAAGAACTTATGAGTAGAAGGTGGCTTAACACAATTACACTTACAGCAAGAAACATCCGAGACTGCTTGTGTGGTAGAGCTGCAGTCCCGAACAAGAGATAGCGGACTCCGCGTTGCCCCTTGTAACAGTGTAAATGTTGCATGTATTATATTTTTGCAAAACGTAATAACCCATGCGTTGTCCTCCGTAACTTTCTGGCTGCAATTCATTTTTTACCACACGTTGTCTTATTGGAATTCGCAATTAATTCACACACACACACACACACTAACCTTAACGCTAATCTCAGGTAAATCCTTGAAACCGATGGACCCAGTGGTTCTCTGCGGCTCGCTATGGCCGGACGGTCTACGCTCGCCTCCTTTTCGTAAATATTAATTAATAGGGGCGAGTAAATCACTGTAATAGTGGCAAATCTTCTTTGATTGCAATAGAAAAGAAATTCGTTAATATTAATTTATAGTGCATTGTATTCGTGTACTATGCTAGAGAGTAATGGAGTAATTGGAATGGTTGTAAATCTCCTTTAACTCCGGCAAAAAAAAAAAAAAAAAAAAAAGCATGCATCAAGATGTGAGGATATGAAACCACTACCTCCACAACTACAGCATGACACTCTAACCGTTTGAGCTATCATACCGTTGCCCTAAAAGCCTACTTATCTAGCTATATTTGTGCAAGTCACACTACCTTCGTCTCTCTCCGCTTCGATCAAGCCTGCAGTTCTACCACACCAGCAGTTTCGGATGTTTCTTACTGTAAGGGTAAGTCTTAACACTAAGTATTGTAAGTGGAAACGAATGGTCTCTGACGCTTATATATGCGATTACAAGCATCATTATGGATCAACGCCGATCACGAAAGCTGCGTGATAGGTAACCGGTGTCGGCATGCTCATCACATGCCCTCCTGCAATACTGCTCTGACAGTCAACTCATGTTTTATGGTAAATTAAAAAGTGACATACATTAAACACCGTTTGTGAGACGAGTCTTAGACCAGGATAGTTTGTTTAAACTTTAGTGTCTTGTATGGAGTAAGTCTCAAAGATACTTCTAAAGTATAGAAGCATATATAAAATCAAAATCAACTTTCAGTAACTGCGAATCTAACTATTTTTGCAACTATTATGAAAATTAATTTCAACAGAGTTCTCTATTCATTTGTATCTTTTGGCTAAAACTCAATATAACATTCACATCAACCAAAGCATTTATTTCCTTTCTTTATTCTACTTTCTTTCTGATTTTCCCTCTTACTTTGTGGGAGCTTCGGGGTAAATTTCAATCGTTTCTTTAATTATATATGATGAATATGTAAATTCTAGACCACCGCGCAAAATCACATGGGCAACATTCTATCATTTCCTACAGTTGTTTTACATTTTGGCTTTTACTGAGCGATAGACATCAATCTGGCGTGCACACTAGCTTCGCGCCTTTGTCCAATTCTTTCGATACTGAAGGAACTCTTAATTTCTGCTCATTACATAACAACTTGCTTTTCCGGCTCTCTAAAGGAAATGTGTGCGGATTAAGCAAAAAGAGAACGCTTCGTCTAGTGTTAACTAATGCTATATATAACTGCTATATATTTATTGTAAAAAGTGAAAGGGAGAAAATCAGATATATGTGGTGCTCATTGCGGTATGCATCAGCGTGGACTTGGCTGCGTCAAAGAGAAACAGGGAGAATAATGAAAAGGGGAAATATTGGACGTTTCATTGTGGTTTAATTATTTTGGGGGAGGAATTGTTTGAAACTAATAAAACGAATTTTGGTAACGTTATTATAACGGGTTACATATGCGTTCATATTGCTTTTGTAATTATGAATAGCGCTCAAGCCAAAAAAAGATCTTTGTGTCTACGAAATAAAAGAACATATCCAGAGTGTTGCATATGGTTTTTTTTTTTTTTATTACCAACCATTCCATATTTCGTGGAGGTCAGGGGTGAGCTAAATTTCTAATGTGGTACTTGTTTATCCCTTTTAAGGCGTGTATTCATTATTCCACCTTAGTTAAATTTCTTTATTTATATATATATATATATATATATATATATATATATATATATATACCGAGGGTGCCAACAAAATGTATACACACTTTCACAGTAGATATCTATTTAATATATTTCAAAGTTGGACCGAAAAACAACAGTAATGTGTAGTATGATGTTCTGAAAACAGATGTGACTCACATACATTATGATACCGTTGCTAGGTGACAGGTAAATCAACAATGAACAAATAGAGCCAAGATTATCTTATGATGTTCTGTAAACAGACGTAACTCACATTACGTTATGCTAGCGTTGTTGCAACAAAATGGAGCCAATATTATCGTTTGAACAGCGGAAAGCAATTTTGAAGTGGTATTGGAAAACCGAGAATGTTGTTGAAGTTCAAAGGGAATGGAGATGTGTGTACAGAACAGAACCCCAACGCGAGTAACAATTGCACCCATTGGAGACAAATTTGAGACTCGTAGTACCGTATGCGATGTTCACGAGAGCAGATCTGGGAGACCTCGCACAGCAACAAGCCCCGCACACTGGATCCAAGGCACTATCCAATCTAAGCACTGGATAGGACGAAGAGGTCCGATTGAGTTTCCACCGCGTTCTCGGATTTAACACCGTCGGACTTCTACATATGGGGAACTCTTAAGGATGTTGTATACCGTAGAAAACCAGCTACACTAGCAGCACTTCGGGAAGAAATTGAAACGGTATGTCCTGCAATCGCTGAGAATACTCGCAAACGTTGCTCAATCAGTAGTTCAACGTACTCAGAAGTGTATCGACGCCGATAGTGGGCATTTTGAGCAAATGTTACAACTGTAAAAGTCTAAGATGATTAGTGCTCATCATTTTCTGTTTGTGTGAATTCAGTTTGGTTATATTAACACATTTTTTTCTTTGTTTGAAGTGTATATACATTATTGGCACCCTATATATATACACACATATATATACACATACATATATAGTTTTGGTAGCTTCCTGGTGTTGCAGTGTGGTTTATTAATGATGGAAATAGTAGCGGCCATAAAAATTTGTCTTTATTTCGATTTCAGTGGTTAACAGCCGAATACCCATTTGCACCATGATAAATTCACTCAGTTCCTGCTCGTGTTTGCGGATGCATAGAGTACATGACAAGATTATCCAAAGTAGGTACTCTGTAGCCAGTGGTGCATAGCAACATTGGACAAGTGAAACCCTTAGAGAAAGTGTAACGTAACGGGAGCGTAGATAAATTAAGAGAAATCAAAGAGCTTGAACTAAAAGCGTATATTCCTTCATCCACAACCACCAAAATTAAAACAACTGCAACCTGTAAAACTGTTACTTGTGATAATTAGGCTTCGTCGTAACACGTGAGAAAACATTATAAAACTAAAAGCAAAATATCGGTGGAAAACAGTGACAATTTCTTTGGGATTTTTTTTTATTTGTTTTATTTATGGACGGTTATCAATGTCTCATTCAATTCAGGGCGTGAAACGGCCCGTAAATTTTCTCAGAGGCTCCTTTCAGGCTTGAGGTTCTTTTATGTGCCATAAATCTACGATAGGGAATCCATGGCTTAACTTCTCTTCCGAAGGAAGCCATACTTATGATTTTTACGCCCGAAATAAATCCATCGACCCTGGCCGGGATTGAACCCGCGATCTTGGGTCTGAGCTGTTGCTTTCATTTATTTAAGAACGCTATTCAACATCTCAGGTCATCAGCATCCCATTCAATTCAGGGCGTAAAATGGCCGATAAATTTTGCTCCGAGGTCTGTTTTTTCAGGCTTGAGGTTCTTTTTCGTGCCGTAAATGTACGACACGAGACTCATGACTTTACTTCCCTTCCGAAGGAAGCCATACTTAGAATTTTTACGCCTGAAAAAAATCCATCGACTCTGGCCGGCATTAAGCCCGCGATCTTGGGTCTGCGAGGCAAGTACCAGAACCGACTCTTAAGCAAGACTAAAAAAAACCAACTGTTCCTTAGTGCCTACCAATTCAATCTGCTAAATACCCCGGTTTTGCCAAGCTTCTATGAGGCACTTAAAGTAATATTCTGTTGCAATTTATTTTTCAATTGGAGCCTTTACCTTTACAATAATATCAAGGTGGAAGCAGTGCATGTTTTTGAAGAAATATTGCACCGTTGAGAATGTGGACTTTTTGCTGGTTCGAAATTTGTCAAAAAAATAAAAAATTACGTGCGTGTTTCCCAAAGGCGCCAAAACCCGTGGTTCTTTTCCACGTTCATGTTTTTTTTCTTTTTTTTCTGGATAATGGAAAAACTGAAGCAGTCCTTGACCCGATCATATCAGGAGACATGCTTGAGAAGTTAAATTTGCCACTATTTATACTTGTTCTTTGTCGGTGAAACGTTTTTTGTTTGATGTTTTAAATATCACGGTTAAGTAAAACGCACGTCTCTCGTTTGTTCCCTATCATGTACTTCCCTGAGACACGCTGCACGTATTCGAAAAGAGATTAAGTCCATAGTTATTATTTAGGTGTGAAAGAAGAGGAAAGCTGCAACGTGCTCCTGTGTACCAGCCTTACGGAACAACTGAAGAGCTAGGGGCAGCCCTGATTCCCACTGAATGGGCGCCAGAAAGCTATGAGGCGAGCATTTCTCGATGTTCTTAAGAGCAATAGCTCCTCTATGAACCCGACCGTTGTAAAACTGTCCAAAGGCTGGGATTAGAAGTTGCAGCATACGACCTACATAAATATAAACAGCAAGATGTTCAGTAGAGCGCTCTGCTGCATTTCTGCGTCTTGCTATTAAATTTGGCAAATGCGTTGTCCGTGCTTCTTCTACGTTTCCGTATTTCAAAAGAGCTTACAGTGCAAGATCCCCCTGGCTGTACAGCACAGTTCCAGCTCCAGCAGTTAAAATAGTTTTTACGAGTACA
The DNA here is from genome assembly GCA_030762175.1 of Metallyticus violacea. NCBI lineage: Eukaryota > Metazoa > Arthropoda > Insecta > Mantodea > Metallyticidae > Metallyticus > Metallyticus violacea. Next base: position 79,004,022 of record CM060839.1, on the reverse strand, counting down.
CTTTAGTCGTGACTCCAATGGCCGCTTTCACAATTTCGTTGCTATTACAAATGATAAATTGGGAAAGGGTTTATTTTTAAGGAAGGAAACGTTCCAGACCTAAGTTTAGGGTACCTCCCAGGCATTTGCCATCTATGGGGACGGAGAAAACCCCGGAAAAAACCTCAGTCAAGGAGGACGGTTCTGGTGGGATTCGAACCCCAGACCTCCCGCTCACAAATGAATACATTAATAATCTAGCAAGCCATCCTTGACTTTCTGAAGCAATTGTTGTCCACTTGCAAAGCCAGACACCTACCAGTCTTTTTCGGCCTTATTTCTCTCGCAGGCTTAGGTGAACTGCGATTGACGCCACTATCTAAAAGTACGTTAGCAAATTCATTTAACTTTCCTTACTCTCTCGAGTGATAACAAGGCATATGCCTTCCTAACAACGCTCTCCCTCTCTCTTCTCCGTCGAAGTGCGCTGCCCAGAACGAGATCGGTCAGGTATTTTGGGAATAAACAAAAATATACTAGAGATTACTTGAAACATATATATTAAATTAAAGTATATCAATTACTGGTATTGATGATGATGAAGAAGAGGAAGAAGAGTTGTTAGTTGAACTAAACAGGTGTCCAACCCGAGGATTAATAAGAAGAGATGACCTCATAAATTTAACAGTTTCATTTTATGTAGTTTCGGGAAATTTTCCTTGTTGGGAAAACAGTGATGTCCTACGATGATCAAGACCAGATTTATTAGAACATGTAAATACAGAACACGCCGGCACATTGATCACATTTGATACAAAGAATAACTGAGCTTCATTACGTTGAAAATATGGCAACAATGAAATCATTCATACCACAACAAAGACAATCAAATCCAAAGCAAGGAATAGACTGCTTAACCTTGAGAGCAATATGCGTGTTTCGTTGACATCTGCTAGGTATGGTATGCATTTGTGTTCTCAGCATCAATCACAAATCTCACATTAATAAGACAAAATTTGTTTTAATGATTTACAATTACATTCTAGTCCTCTACTTTTGAAATTGTATTTGTTGCATTTAATAATTCATAGTCAGTGTATATGAAACATTTATATAGTATACTGTGTCCAATGGCAGGCTATAAATTGTATGTTATTATTAAAAATAACTTTACTCTTGTTTGTTATGGACTGTTTATTTGAACATAATTAAACACATAATATCACAGCGAAGGTTAAAATTTTAAAATAATTAAACATGTTCGTATTTTAAAAAGTTTTAACAGGAGTGTCCCGAATTTTTCTCATTCCCAAAGATGGCGCGAACGTAAAAAGGTTGGGGAATCATTGGCTTACTTGATTCTCAAAGCAGACACCGCTCCCCCCCCCCCAATCTTCAAGAAAGAGGATGCTCTTTACACCAATAATCACAGCATTTGTCTCTTCCACATTTTTATAAGTTTTAGAGATACACTGTCTTAAAAGTGTTAAAGCTTTATGTCTTTTCAATTTTTTTGTGTCTTTTGTTATTACCGTACAAAAATAATAATAAATGTCACATTGTGAAGTGAAATATATTTATTTTTGGAAGCCCTGTTATTTTTAAATTAAAATAACGTGTTTATTTTCAAAGAAAATGAAATGCCATGTAGGATTTTTGGTGCCGTGTATGTAGAATGTAAAGTTGAACAAAGTATCAAACCTCATTGGAACAACATGTAGGTCCTGGTGGTGTAGTGGTTACCATACTTGCTTCGTACACCCAAGATTGCGGGTTCGAACCCGGCCAGGACTGATGGTTTTTTTTTTTCAGGCGTAAAAATCCTAATCCCTTCGGAAGGGAAGTAAAGCCTGGGTCCCGTGTCGTACATTTACGGCACAAAAAAGAACCTCAAGCCTGAAAGAGAGGCCTCTGAGCAAAATTTGTCGGCCGTTTCACGCCCTGAGTTGAATGGGACGCTGATGATCTGAGATGTTAAAGAGCGTCCATAAATAAATCAATCAATCATTGGAACATCTGAAAAAATGGGTCATTTATACTGCAAAATACTCTGAAATATTCTCACAGTTACCAAATCTTGTACATTAAAACATCTTGCTTCACAGTCAGGGTTATCTTCTTCTAAAACTAGACTTTTAATACAAAATAAAGTGGGTTCCAATTTAATTCAGAAAAAAAAAAAACCAAAATTGTTATATTTGTTATTATTCCGATCCAGTAATGACAGAACCCCATTGTTTGTCAACCAAAAACTAACAGCTTGCATACTTTCGTGAAAATGGGTCTCGTTACTTTTTACATTTGATGTTTTCTACTTGTCAGCAGCTGTCCTGTGTTCCCTGTCGTCATCCTTTACGATTTTGCCAATCTCCTTACTGTTATTTGGGCTACACAGTATGTCCACGATGCTCTCGACAGTTCATAAGGCAACCAATCAAGAAAAATCTTATGGCAATCCCTCCCCAATCTTTGTACCACTGTAGAATTCGCCTTTCAATCTTCTCTGTAGCTGGTTTTTCCACCATCAACTGTCACTCCTTTTCATTCTTCATCAAACCTCGATATCTGGCCACTTTTCGAATTCCATCCATCTTTGTACTTTACTTTTCTGCCTTTCTACTAAGTTTGCCCTTCAGCTCCATATGTTAATAACTCTCCATGACTATTTAGAGACTTCTCTTCTTTGACTGTCTACTAATATTTCTTCCCCATAAAAGCCCATTCAGTTTTTTTATTGAACCTCTTGCCTGAAACATTCTGCGATATATATCTAATGGCAGTTGCCACATTCATGGATTACTGATACTATTTAAACTGCATTACTATATAATAGGCCTCAAAACGTAATTATTAATTTGTAATGTAGAGCGCAAAATCTTCCCTTTGATGTTTTGCTTACACTGGGTTCCGCGCAGCAAGTAGGTGTAGCTACACCTTCAACATAATCTCCGTTTGTAAAACCCAGCGACTCCCTATGGGCAATCCGGCCTCGAAGGTCAGCTACAATATCGCCATACCCGCGGAGAAAGCCCACAATTCATAACAATAAACTGGCATTGATTTTTTTAAAAACTTAAATTAAGTTCAAATTACTCTGCTCGTATAATGTGTTTAAAGTTGACCACTTACGTGTTCTAGAGGTAGCGTTTGCGACTACTATCCCGTAGGTTCTGGGTTCAAATTTCCGGTCAGGTCAAGCTGGGTAAGATCCCCCCCCCCCACAGTTTTTTCCTTGCCTAAGAAGGTGAATTCCAGAGAATTTATGATCCCAAGGACTTCGAGTTATTTGCGCCTTCATTAATTCATTTCATTCATCCCTACAGACCACAGATCTACACCTACAGCATTTACATTTACAATCTACAGATGTCGCGATAAGACCAACGCAATCAACGCGAATAAATAAAACAGAATTAAATACTAGAATGTTTCACATTTAAATAAATCATCTATCAATTGTTTTTCTTTATAACAGTTAAAGTCTAAAGAGACGATTAATGAATGATGAAATGAGTGCGTAAATAACCAACGCTTAAAGTTACTTGGCATTCACCTTTTCAGCACAAGGAAAAATTACGGAGAAATTCTTACCCACGCAACTGACGTTACGGGATTCGAACTCCGGATCTCCAGACTGGCAGAGAGACACCTGACTACAAGACCATGGAGTCTGTCATCTAAAAGCTCAAAAAGCAGTAAAATTTATTATAAAATGAAAATTGAAAAATGTAAATTTTCTTCAAATTAGATCTACAGTCTCCCTTTAACCTCCCAGCATCTCCAAAAGAAGAAACGAAACTATCACAAATAATGCCACAAGAGGATATGAGATTGCCGATAAATTCACGAACGTAGTTAGTGAATTTAGCTGGAAAGCTCAGACCCTTGAGTGATATTTATTAGAACTATTTCACGAATAAAATAAGAATTTAAATATAATTCCTCTAAACTTGGCTTAAAAATTGTAATAATCGTACATTTGTACCTAACCTTTTCAAGCAATCTTGCGACACAAGAATGCTGATTGTCAATAATGCCAATAGAGAAGAGCAAAATACGGGTTTAGGACTATTTCATGAATAGAATATATTACATACATTTGAAATTCGAGTATAGAATATTAACACACATAAAATGTTATTCCATCAGAAACCGTGAGACTGAAATGGACAAAAGTCGACTATTACAATTGCAATTGTTCCATTTTCTAATACCAACTCCCTCCCCCCTCTCTATTGTATTCTGTGGTTTGGAATTCCTAATGATCAATTTGCACATTTCACACACCACCAAAACGCTTTGAAGAACCCCCCATTTTGGGTTATGATTGTCGATGCTTTTATTGCTATCAATAACTCCCCACCGCCTTTAGCAAAAATGGTCAGTGATGCGTGTTCAGGAATTATATAGTGGAGGTATAGAGTTGGCTACACTAACCACAAGACAAATGCACATCGCGTGAAAAACGGATTTGATAATTTTTTTCCCGATAATTTCACTCCCTAATCCGGCGTGTGATTGGTCAGAATTCAAAAGTTTGTTTCATTTTATTGGTCGACATCATAAGAGTGAAATAGTCACAAGTAATATCACAAGAGGGTATTGTTACATAATTTATAAAATAATTTCAGACTGTTTGACTGGATACGCAAAACCAATTGCTTGAGTGAATACACATTAAGTTAGTTAAATTTACAATTACTGAAAACATAGAAAAGTGATACGTGATACATGTTCAGGAATTATATTGTTGGTATAGAGCTGGATACACTGGCCACAAGACAAATGCATGTTGCGTGATATAACGGATTTGATCATTTATTTAGATATTTTCTCTACAATATCCGGCTGTGATCGGTTAAAATTCAAAATTTAGTTTCGTTTCATTGGTCGATTTTAAGATGACGTCACATTAAGTGAGCTAGTCTCTACAATATATGTATATTACAAATTATTACATTTCAAATGCTAGTGCAAAGGTGCCAGGTACCTTGAGGTACTGGGTGTGTGGATTTAATATTTAAACTGTCTGATTAATAATGTGTGTTTGGAATAATCGAATTACGAACTTAAGGGAAAGGAACACAATTACCTTGTGAATCCTGTGTAGAAACAAGGTTTGTGCACCACTTGTGTCTTAAAGAGAAATGCAGAGAAAATAACTGACCTATCTTATATTAAAGTTATGTTTCGATCAAGTACAGCAATGAATGCAAGCGATAAAAAGCGTTTAAACAATTTCAAAAATAACGTATAATTATGTTTTAACTTGAAAAGTTGTATTGTATTGTTTTAGTCTGCCTCCGCAGGTGAACGCAAGCCACGCATGACCAAAATCGCGCCCACCGTCGGATGAACAAGTTTTTTTCGCACTTCAACTCGCATGAGTATTTATTGTCTTATAGAAACAGTTGAAGGTTGTGCCCGTCTGCAGTCACACATTTTTCCCAATTTCGGCTTTGCTATTTTCTTTAAGTATCTCTGTAGTATAGGGGTTATTCCAGTAGACTTGTTTTTCTGTTCTTGTGTATTCAATACAGTGCCTGTAGCAAAATTTACCTCACTGACATTTGTAATTAATAAGCTTATAAATAATAACACAAACGCTCGAGTTATATTGACCTATTAACGGCAAGGTTAATACATTACAATAACACAAAAAGAGAAACAAAGCATGTTCTGCGATTGGCTGTGAACATGCAGCCATCAGCACAGGTACTATTATTATGGCAGATAATAGCGTGACCTTGGCCTAGCATGCGAATGCAGGCCAAACATAACTCTCGGTGTATGACAATAGCGCAATTTGGTCAGCCCGTTCTCAGAGCCCAAGAGCTTTGCTAATCGCACAGTAACTTTTTTTTTTCTTTCTAGTTTAAACTAACAATATAATTCTCAAAAATATCTAAAACCTTAGTGAAAGATTAATTCCTAAATTGGCTTACACTCTATTTGCACCATCCTCCCTTCCAGAGTATATCTTCCACGTGGAAGTAAAATTTACAGTTCTTGCAAAATCACATAGATTACTGCTTCCAGCAACTCAAGTGTCGGTCCTGGTGTTGTAGTGGTAACCACATTTGCCCCCTAAACCCAAGATTGCCGAACCCGGCCAAGACCGATGGATTTTTTCGGACGTAAAAATCCTAAGTATGGCTTCCTTCGGAAGGAAGTAAAGCCGTGGGTCCCGTGTCGTACATTTACGGCACGATAAAGAACCTCAAGTCTGAAAGAAGATACCTCTGAGCAAAATTTGTCGGTCGTTTCACGCTCTGAATTGAATGGGACGCTGATGACCTGAGATGTTAAAGGGCGTCCGCAAATAAAACAAATAAAAAACAGCAACTCATGTGTGTATGTATACGCCAAGAGTTGGCTGTGTTGCACGAATAAGCGGAGCGCGAAGATTCATCTTAATGGAATTATAAATTATGTTTTGAAATAAACACCTTGCATGTTAAAAACACAGCATGCTACAAACATGAAATATTGGACTTTCATGCCATTCTGTTTATGCAGCGATCGACATTGTTAAAAATAGTTTTTCAACAAGAGCTGACATCTCTACTCCATTATTTCTACCACAGTATGTCGGCATCTTGTGTCTTTATTGAAAAATCCGCAATTTTCGTGCAGTTAAGGCACATATAAGAAACGAGATCCTTTCCTCCTCCTAGTATTTTCTGTAAATTTCGATACTTCCCATTGCAGAAACACTTCTTAACAATTGCCATGCTGTCCTTGCTATTGTATTTATTAGATTAACCCTGATTTTCTAGCCTAACACTCCCTCCACTTTCTTACTCTGAATATAAACATGGTTAAGCAGTAACTGTATAACAGTCCAGCATTTTTATACTATAAATGTGGAAAAACAAGCTGAAAAAGAAGTAATATAATATTTTAAGGCAATGACTTTAGATTTAACACTCCAAAGCTAACGTTCGATGCAATGGAAACAAAACACTTCAACAAACTTGACAGCAAGAAAGATGTAAAATAACGTTATGCGATAAATTGAGCACTGCATACTTACGTGCACGTTTACCAATCAGATTCTGACCACATTTGTAACTGTTAAACGCGATTTTAATGTTACTGGTGTTCCAGAAAGAAAACAAGCAGCAAACCTTTAGGTATACTGTAATATTCTTTAATTCCATCAGAGGAAACACGGATGTCATTTTCATTGCCGCAACACCTGGTTTCATGCCAGTGGCGCGGCGTGTCGTATGGTTTACGCTCCCCATCTCCCAACTTCCGTTCAGTAGTAACGCGCAACGAACTATCGTGGCGATTTTACATCCGCTCTCCTTTTGCTAGAGCTGAAAGCGGCAGCCTAGTCGATTTGGAAGAGCTGGTATTCAATACGCACCTGACAAATGAAGTTTTGGAGCATTGTCTGTGGGACATACGTGCGGTATAAGAGTTTCACGCTGGATTCAAAACGTAACAATGGAGAAGTAAATACCACTGAAAATCAACGTGAAAGTCGGAATCTACTTTTACTGGTGACTTTTGAGCTAAGAGCTTTTCAATAAATAATAGCAATTATTAGTTGCAGATTTGGATTATTTAATTGGCTTATATCGGCAAATAATAATTTTCTGGGACTCGGAGCGAAATTACATCCAATACGACGCATTCCGCGAGACAAAATGATATGTGTAAATGGAGGTTCTTTAGGGGGGGTTTACTATATTTTCCTAAAGTGCATATATGAAGGAATAAATATGAGAATACTCACCAAAATGCATACGGTTCTCCGGCAACAATGAACGGCAAATAATAAATAATAAATGGATGTTACCGTGCGCTCCACTCAAAAATTTGTAGCCGCGTACGCAACGGCTAGCATATAACTCCCGACATTACAGATCCGCTGGCAGATGGACGCAAGGAATGCACTGATTTTTAAGTCACCAAGATGGAGCATGGGATATACAATTAGTTTTCTGAAAACGGAAGTAAATATGTAATAGTAATTTGGATTGATTTATTTACGGACGCTCTTTAACATCTCAGGTCATCAGCGTCCCATTCAACTCAGGGCGTGAAACAGTCGACAAATTTTGCTCAGAGGCCTCTATTTCAGGCTTGAGGTTCTTTTTCGTGCCGTAAATGTACGACACGGGACCCACGGCTTTACTTCCCGTCCTTCGGAAGCCCGAAAAAATCCATCGGTCTTGGCCGGGTTCGAACCCGCGATCTTGGGTGTAGGAGGCAAGTATGATAACCACTACACCACCAGGACCGACATGTATGTAATAGTAAAGTCGGAATGAAGATGTAAAGGGAAAAAATACATCTTTAGCTCATAAAGCGAGAATTAGTCGAAATGAACTTTAAGTTGCTATACGTCAATGAGTAATAATTAATATAATAATCTTTCCTTTCGTTATTGAAATGTTACCAAATAAATTCCTTCTTTTAATCTAGCTCATTTGACAATAATTACCACAAGCGTGCTTGTTCGCCATTAATACATAAAAAAATATTTTATAACACTACAATGATGACATAAATATAACTGAAAAACTTCGCCATTAAACTGCAGTTCAATAATAAAACTTTTTTCCTCCAAAAAATACAAAGAAATAGAAGAAAGGCGTAAAAAATTGGAAATAAGACCAGATAAGTATGGAAGGTTACCAAAACTGAAAACTTGGAAACATGAAACAGGTCACAACAAAGGGAAGAGTGAGCGAAATGGCAAATGATAGCCAGAGAGTCGTGGCGTCTTCTCAGATTGACATATGGCTATAAATGACTTCGAGCAATTGTCGACTAAGAGGCATTCACAATGAAAATTAAGCATAAAAACAAGGTGCTATGTATTGCAATGGAACCGTTCACTATGAATATCGCAAATGTAAAAATAAACGTACAATTAGACGTGAACAGGGACGCTTCCTAAGGTTTTGCGTTTACATCTAAAGGAAAAGTAAATCAGCCAATCAGAACGCATTGCTGCTCTATTGACAGAACGGCGTCAATGCACGAAGAATTAAACCTATCTTCTTTGCCATGATGATCGACTTTTTAATATATTACTGCAAGAAAATTGGTTACTGCAATTTGCATATGCATAAACGCTATCGCTGTCTGCTTAGAAATAGCCATTTTTAATCAGTTTTAGTTGATCTTCGCTTTTTTTCCCCTCCTCTGCTAATATTACGTTTGTGTCTTTCATATGAATGCCTACATACTACAAAGTTTACGCGTTACGTCTTATTTTATTATATTTACGTTACATTTTCATTGTGAATGGGGCCTAAGGGTATCAGCAATTCAACAATGAATTCGGAAATGCCACATCCGTTTTCTAAATAGGCTGTTATGCTAGAGGGAGAGGAATTCAAGTACTCACTATTATTATTGCTACTGCACAATTAGATGAACCAGCGAGGAGGAAATTTGTAGTTCAAAACTCTCTCCCTGATTAAAATTCATGGAAAAAGAATCCGTAGTTCCGGTGCAATTACAAATTTAGTTCAATTTTCAGTTACATTATGCATATTATGTAGCTCGTCACTATAAGGAAACATTGTTAAGCAATGCCACTAAAAACACAATTAGGATTTAATAAAAATGATGCGATAAGAAAGTAATCGTTATAAACTCCTAAAAGATATGTACTACTTCGCCTCTTGATATAGGAAGAAACAGTGTTTGTTTTCTGATTTTGAAATGCCACGTTATTCTTAACAACAGGACAAGTTTAAGTCGGTTGACATTAGCAGGAGAACAGATTCGCCGTTAATACAGTTCTGATAGACACAATACTATTTCATTAAGTTAAATATTTTAGTAGTTTACACTGTCAAATAGCAACAAACCATAGGAGACCAGAGAAAGTGCTAAAGTGCCTGACCGTAGCAACTGAAATTAATTCGATTATTTAAGCAGCGATTTCTAAAAGTGCTGATGATGTCTGCAGAGTTTGCATAGTTGGGAAATTAACGCAAGGTAATTAAGTTGAACAGATTTTTAGAAATGTATTTCGTGGAGAATATAAAACTATTAAAGAAGAAAACCGCCACGGGTGGCCGCGGACTGGTGAGCGGGAGGTCTGGGGTTTGAATCCCGCCAGGACCGTCCTCCCTGACTGAGCTTTTTTCCAGGTTTTCCTCAGTCCTCATAAATGGAAAATGCTGGGGAGGTACCCTAAATTTAGGCCTGGAACGTTTCCTTCCTTAAAAAAACCCTTTCCCAATTTATCATTTCATCTCATGTATCAGTGTACACCACCTGTGGTGCCTCAATAGTTAAAACGGGCGTTAAACACTATTCAAAAATCATCTGTTTTATTATTTCCCGATAGATATGCTCAGGTTTCCACGTAGTAAGTTCGGAAATCCATTTAAATAACAAATATGTGTCACTTAGTAGTAGTGTTTCATAATTACTTTTGAGTTGTCACTGTGAAATTCACGATAAATTGAAACAATTTCATAATATATACCCTTTAGTAATTTTCCATCTATAAAGGAATTAATAATAAAGAGTTCAGCCAAAAAAAAAAGCTCAAAATATAAAATGTGCACTTTTCCCCCACGTGTCTGCTAAACGATAAATTTTCTTTTGAACTTCATTAGTAATTTCACGAAAGTGCCCATCCATTTCTAACCTCGTTAAGAATAAGTCAAGCCGAAACTGCTGAATCGTTTGAAAGAAAAGAAACAAGCACAATGTGTAATATGACGATGTCTGGCTAATCATGTCACACTGGCTGTTAAACAGTCAATGCTATTCTTCAAACAGGTATGGATATACGTGATGTTAATGAACTACACCGAAATATTTTCAGAGAGTGTAGAGTTGTCGTATTAAAGTAAATTTAGATAGGTAATGTACGGTCAACAACTAAACATAACGCAGTTATATGGTATTAAACATTTTTGCACCAAATGCTAATAAGTCGGTGTTAAAGCCAAGCCTGGTGAAAATTTAGTTCACAATGTCTTTAAAACTGTCTTGAGAGCTTAGAAATGTCGATTTTCCTCAGTTCATTATGAGCCTTTTCAAGATTTAATGCCATACAAATCCCTGAAATTTCGAACTAATCACGTGACAGTGCGACACTGATCATCTATTAACTGCCTTCTTGCATTATGCAGCCTACTCTAGAAGGATCTCTTTGCTTGTGTGACGTAATGCATAACGCAAAAACTGATGTTCCGCAAACCGAGGATTCAATTCTTGGCAGGGCGGTAATTTCGCTTTTTTATTAAATATGAAATGTTTCGATATGCATACTAAAGAATTATGAATGAAATTTACTTAATGTTTTCAAGTTTTATTCTCCTTCTCAACAATAAATTGTATTACCAACATGCAATGGCTAATAAAGCTTATTACTAACATTATGCCTAAAACCTATCTAACACGTGCTCAGGATACGATTCTGATTGGGGAGTACAATAACAACTACAAGGGTTGTAATTATATGAATTGATGTGTTAAGATTTAAGTGTATAACTTGAAACATCAACTTAAAACGTAGGCTAAAAGCTGCATTATTAGGCCAGTTAGCGAGAGGAAAAAAAGTGATGAACGAGAATCTAACTCGAAAACAAATGACCATCTCTTTTACTAGAAAGCTAATGTCATAACAATGGTGCCAGAGTGATACGTTCAGAAATCTGCCTTCGTTATTGTGTATTATGCTTTCGAAGGGCATCTTCATTAGTCAGTGGCGTATTGGCACTTTAGAAAATTTTAGCCATAGCTTCGAATTTGAACAGATAGGCAATGTGTTTATTATCCCAGATTGTTTATACAGGGCACCTCTACACTCTCTGAAATTTTCAATGTAGTTCATTAACACCCTGTATATATATTAACAAGATGTGAAATATTATAGTTAGGTAATAAAAACAGACTAGCACTAAAGGTTATCATTTACTATTGTATGCCTATGCTTATTAAGTGAAATTACTTTTCTTAGGTTAGTTTGATGTGCAGACAACAGGGTACTCTTCCAGATTTTCAGGGGTAACTGCTGCTGCTGATATGTTAATTCTCATTTGAATGCTGAAACTACCTATTGACGCCGCAGCTACACTCTTGGGTCATAGCACTTTTTAAGGCCAGCATTTACAAATCGTGCCACCGTCCCAAACACTTTAAAAATGACCTAAAACGACTTTGAGGGTTCTTCTGGACATCAAACGATGAGAATGACCATGTAGTGTCCAGTCACATTCGTTGTCACATCCACGCCTATCCAAATGTGAAAACTTCAATGTAGGCATGCACCTTCTGCAGTTTCTCTAGGTAACAAATGCGCAGATACTTTTTTCTAATTGTTACACGAAGAGGAGAGGTGAAACCTAAAATGTAATCACTAACCAAAACAACTATAGTTTTAAACTTACCTTTCAGTATCTAAGTTGACGTGTTTTTGTTTAGATTATATTTATTTACGTAGTAAATAAATAGATTAGCAAGTTTTGCAAAGAAAGCTGTATACGAGGTATAATCAAAAAATAACGACATTTTTTATTTTGCGATCTTCATAAATCCGATTTTCAATTTTTTTAGCTAGTTGGTACACATGTTTCAGACCCATTTTGACGTTTTCAGCTGTTTTGAATGTTTAGTTCATTGTTGACAGTCGAAAAGGTTAGACGTGTTTTGGTGTGGTCGGCGATTTTTTACTTTCGAAAAAGATGGATCAAAGAATTTGTATTAAATTTTGCTTGAAAAATGGAATAAAGTGCAACAGAGTATTCGAAATGTGGACTGTGGTTTTTGGCGGATCTACTATGAGCAAGACAAGAGCTTGTGAGTGGTACAGACGTTTCAAAGAGGGTCGTGAAGACGTTGAAGATGACTACCGTCCTAGCACATCAATAACCGCCGACAACGTCGAAGAAGTGAAGGAAATGGTTCTGGAAAATGGCTCAGAGAGGTTGCTAGTAATGTCGGTATATCATTTGGTTCATGCCAAGCAATTGTTTCGGATGTTTTGGGCATGAAACATGTGAGCAAAGTTTGTTCCCAGATTGCTGCTCATTTGTTTTGGCAAAAAACAAAAGCATTACGTTGCCTCAGCCATAATGCGACTTCTTTCTATTCCCGAGGCTGAAGAAAACCATGAAAGGACGACGTTTTGCCACCATTGATGAGGTAAAAATACAATCGCTGAAGGAGCTGAAGGGCATATCGAAAAGTGAGTTCCTGAAGTGCTTCTAAGATTGGAAAAAGCGCTGGCACAAGTGCATCCGGAGGGAATTACTTTGAAGGGGACAGAATTGATGTGGATGAATAAATAAATATTTTTTTAAGAAAAACGAATATTACCGTTATATTTTATTGCACCTCATATGTTAAAATCAACAGTGCCACAAAATGTTAAATCTGAATTTCAATATGATCATTATGAATAAAATTTTAGCAATCACCCTCTCTAGTTATAGCTCAATGCCAATATTCTCCCCACTCTCTGCTGCGACAAAGCAAATAACCGTTTTGAGCTTGTATGAGCTTGTATGTATAACTGTATTATAGAATCTGAAGGGGAGAAAGACAGTGGCATGCAACCCATTGTTTCAAAAGACAACGAATGACATGCATCTCAACCAGCAGGTCTTTGTCCTGCTTATTTCGTCCCCCTCTCCCCCTGCATGAAATAAAGGGTAAAAGAATTATCACAAATGTACATTCCAATTAACTACACGTGTATGAACTTGTAACTTGTAAAATTCTGTTCCACAAAGGTTCCTGCTACACTTGTACTTTACAACTCCACACTTACAAGTGTACAAGTCATTTTTCGTTGTTCTGTTCCACAAAAATATTAGCATTAGTCGGGCAATGGTAATTTGTATAAATTTCTCTACAAGTGTAGGAACATTTGTAACTTCAAATATTAACACAAAATTTATTGTGTTTTTAATGATTTTGGCAGCCAGTTGACCCAAATGTGCTAAGCATTAGCTAAAATAATGATGATGATGATGATGATGAGTAGGAATATGTATAAAGAAAGAATGAATAAGTATATTTGTGTAAAGTACAAATAAAGTAGGCTTATGATTGACATTGGCGTTTCATGTTCCAAATGCATATTTCAGACCAGCATCTTAGTTAATATATTTTAAAGGTTCTTGCTACATGCCACGAAAATAATTTCTTTTCATTAATCATTCTCTTTTAAAATAATTTCTTTTGGCACAATTTTCCCAGTTTTTTGCTTATGAGAACGTGGTGATTTTGTTTATTTATGGACGCTCTGTAACATCTCAGGACATTAGCGTTCCATTCAATTCAACGAGGGATAAATTTTGCTCAGAGGTCTCTTCCTTTAGGTTTAAGGACCTTTTTCGTGTCGTAAATGTACGACACGGGACCCACGGCTTTACTTCCCTTCCGAAGGAATCCCATACTTAGAACTTTTACGCTAGAAAAAATCCATCGGTCCTGGCCGGAATCGAACCCGTACTTTTGGGTTTAGAAGGAGGGTAAGGTTATCACGACACCACCAGTGACTGTCAAGCAATATAAGCAAATAAATAAATATAAAGTATTAAATGGACTAATAAAGTAAATGACTTAGAACAATCGGGAAGCTCGATTCCTCTGCAATCTCTCGATGGCTGAAATTGATGCTCCAAAATGTAGCCTTATGGGGCCTTCGCTCGTCTCAAAGTGAATTATTACGCTTGAATAACGATAAACATAATAAAGTATTTAAATTATCATTGTGTCTAAGAAAATAATAAGACCCATTTGGCAGGAACGAGAACGATGCGCTCTGTGCATTAAGCCTCTCCTAATTCAAGGTTATGGCGACGTATGGCAAACAGCTGTTCCTCCATATTACTCTTATATAACGTCACTTGTAACTTTTGCACTTCTTTCGTGGAACAGAATGTTACAAGACCATACTTTTGTGAAACAAGGCCCTGGGGGATATGCTGCGATCAGGAATAAACTCTGCAGGGGCCAGGTTTCAAACTACTCATCAGGAAGCTTGCCCAAGCCTGTGTGACCTGGGGCCGGAACTTGTTGCGGAACGAGCTGGCTTCCTGTGTCGGGGGAAAAAAAAAAACAACTCAACATATCAGTGGTGTGTGTCCACCGAGATGTGGGAGGAAGAATCAATGGGAGCATGTAGGATCGCTAGCCCTATCCAGTTACAAGCTGAGTAGACCGGTAGTACGTACAGGAATGTGAGACGACAAGGCGCATTCCTCTCTTTGGGTTAGAGTGGTGGCCGGCCACTCTTCCGTTTGCTCCCAATTTACATAATCCATTCTCTGAAACACCCAAGAATTCCGCTCGCCTACAGCAAGGCTCCATTGATGATCACAAGTCAGCCTTCCAAGGACCCATCAATTTTTTTCTCTCCAGCTTCTGGGGTTTTTATTTTTCTAATGTTTTTCATGGCCATTTCTCTCTCTGCAATGCATTCCAGACTGTTTCTGGTTCACCACTTTGGCTTAGATGCTCTAGCTCTTCTGCGTAACAATTGGAGGGCCCGAGTTCTGTTGGTTTGGTTTATTTACGGACGCTCTTTAACGTCTCAGGTCATTTGCGTCCCACTCAATTTATTCAATTCTTTTTCATGCCGTAAATCTACGACACGGGACCCACTTTACTTCTCTTCCGAAGGAAACCATACTTAGGATTTTAAGAGAGCCCGAGTTCGATCCCCGATCACGAAATGTCGCCTAGTTTTCAAAAACAAAATGATTTTCGACTTAGTTTTAAAACCTTTCTATTTTGTACTGTTGCGCTGACACATTTATATTCTTTTTAAACCATAATTTTCCACGTTCTACTGAACCTCTCTCTGTCCTTTAGTTTTAGTGGAACATCTCTTTTGTATGTACTTATATCCAACTCTCGATTATCCGACGGACCTACTACAAATAAAGTTTTCCCTAACAAATCGTGATAAAATACGACACGTGCACTTTAATATTATGGCTCTAACAAGGAACCTTGTTCAAGTATAATGCATAACGGAAAACTTGGAAACCAACCGCCCCTTCTTCTCGCACTTTGGTCATTCAAATTACAGTAACCTTGAAGCTTGTAAGTCACCCACTATCAATTAAGAGAAAAGGCAACGTTTTCGATATAGAAACGAAAGTGAAAATTACAGAAAAGCTTTGATAAGATGGAATGGTACTTAACTTAGCTAATGAATTTGGTGTCTGTCATGAAAGTACGGGACACCATTGAAACAACAGAGTCCCTCATGCACTTTTTGGAGTAATAAGATAACACTTCTATTTTGTACAAAAAATGGGTAAGAAAACCGTTTTTTATTAACTGCTCCTCCCCTCTCCTTTATTAGAACTGAGGTTCTACTGTATGTGTTTATATAACAACAACAACAACAACAATAATAATAATAATAATAATAATAATAATAATAATAATAATAATAATAATAATAATAATAGCGATCACAAGTGTGACGTTCTCTTAGTGTTTTATCCTTTTCTGCTTTTATAATTACTGTTAATTTGTTACACTGTTAATAGTATTACTTTATTTTTATTTTATATATTTAATTATTTAACAATTTTACACATACAGTCTCTAAAAATCTTACCGTATTCCGAGTAATCTCTTTTGGTGCACCACGCTGTATAAAGTAAAAGGTACTCCATACCTATACGTGGATTGTCTTGGTACTTTCATGTTTTTACCAAATAAAATACAAAATTCACATTTTATTACTTTGAGAATATTACAATTTCAAACAGAAATAAAACAGTAATCCTGAAATTCGGCATGCCGAAGTAAGAAACAACAATATGCTAATTGTTTAGCATTGTTTGGTGGTAGTATAATAAAGTGTTCATTCTTGAGTATTTGAACTGTGTGATTGTTGTGAAAAATGAGAATTAATGAATATATAATATATATACACGCCATTGTTCCCATTTGGTAACACCAAAATATATTTGCCCTTCTGTGTTTAACATAAAAAGTATTGATTTGCCAAAGGGTTTGACAGCTTGATTATGATGTCATTAAACAGAAAAACTTTGAAACAGCGAGTAAAACTACATTTAATTAGGACATAAGGCTAAATATATTAAGCAGTTGCAATTCTTCCAACTTAACATATTTTAAATTATTCTATGTGGTCTATCTTTTCAAATTCAGAGTGCTTTAACATTTAAAAATAAATTTGGATCTTAATAAATCATAAATGCAAGAAAATATGTGTTTTTGGTTGTAACATTATGTTTTTATAAGTATTTAATACCCTGTCCCCAGATGGGAACATTGGCGGGTAAAAGGTTAACATAGTTGCATCACTGTTCGGGAAGATAAAATTACAGCGGATAGACTGACAGACATGTTACAGATTTCCCATGGTAGTGCGTTCACCATCTGCACGATTGCTTTACACATGAGAGTGCCAGATGGGTGCCGAAATTGCTGACGCTTGAACAGAACATTGTGCGAATGTGTTCTGCAGGGGATCTTCAGTCTCTGGTAGCGAAGCATGGCTAGGCATTTTCTCCAATACAATCCCGAAAGAAAACAGGCAAGCTAAGTGTGGAAACCACCTGATTCTCTGACACCAAAGAAGGTGAAGATTGTTTAATCAGCAGGAAAGGTTCGTTCATGGAGATTAGAAGATGTTTTGAACGTCCTGGCCGAAAACATTTGACGAAAACGCCCGGAGCTCCATCCATCTGTTGTTGCTCAACATTTGTCCAGAAAAAATATCGAATGTGTAATCAATAAAACCCGGATCTAACTCAGCATGACTTTTCAGTTCCCTTGTCTCACAAAAGAACTGCGGGATCAGCGTTTTCCTTCATCAACGGCTGTTCTGAAAACTATGCACATCTTCTAGGACTGACGGACACATTGGGCCAAAGGATACAACTCAATAGGGACTACTCCGAAAAAGAACATACCAACCTTGTTTATCAAAAATATCTTTTGTTGTTAGATTCAGAACGGGGATATTTTGTAGGAGCAGTGTAGTATTTCCACATCCACGAAAATTTAAGGAAAAAAAAAAAAAAAAAAAAAAAAAAGCTCGAAATTAATGCAATAGCACGTTTGAAAAGATCCACTTCAAAAATCAATTTAGCACGTTTATTGCCCTCATACATGATTTTTAAACACATTTGTAGTTCACAGATACTATCTGCTTTTGGGATTGACGTTGGGCTTAGAAGCGCAATCAATATTCTTGATCTCTTAATGACAATCTATAATTAATTTGCAATACAACACCGTAAATTCCTAAACATTTTGAGAGTACATTCAATAACTGGGTAAAACTTGTGTGTACACAACTGGAAACATAAAATAATAGTTTTATGAATCTAAACTGTTAACTGATAATGTAGGCTTAGGGCTTGCGTCAATATTTCTGAATGGCGGATAGCAGTGCACTCTTGCCCCAACTTTTAAACAGAATTGTATAACATGAGGATATACATGTTCTTCTTTAACACACCGCCACGGGTGGCCGAGATTGTTAAGGCACGGACTCGTGAGCGGGAGGTCTGGGGTTCGAATCCCGCCAGGACCGTTCTCCCCGACTGAAGTATTTTTCCAGGTTTTCCTCAGTCCTCATAAATGGTAAATGCCGGGAGGTACCCTAAACTTAGGCCTGAAACGTTTCCTTCCTTAAAAAAAAAAAATCCTTTCCCAATTTATCATTTCATCTCAAGTATCGTCAGTGTTCACCGCCTGTGGTGCCTCAGTAGTAATAACGGGCGTTAAACACCATTGAAAAAAATATCTTTAACATGTTTAGTTAATAGTTAAGGCTGGGTTTATATTCGTTATTGCCTGCTGTTGTCAATATCTTATATAAGCTCAGCAAACAATCAGCAACCCAAATATGAGATTGCATTATTACCAGTAAACCAAAAAGTTCATCAGAATATTTCACAATTAGTAGCCACAAACTCTTTTCCATAGCATCTCTAGGGAATACAAATCTACTATTCAAATTCCGAAAAGCTCTGAAGCTAAATTACTTGTTATGTTCTTGTTTTATAATCAACAGTACACTTTTTCCCCGGTATCTACAGGCATGATAATGTTAATGAAATGCGGTAGATTCCCATCTTCAAGCGCACTTACTGCCCATGACACCTTTCGTCTGGTAGCGTCAAGCACAAAGCATTACGTTATCCGCGTAAATGTAATAACCACCGTTCTAAGAAGTCAACTCAAGGTCAGCAAACAAAGAACGGAAATAAGTCAAGTCAGCTATTGTTAATTGTTCCTTGCTGCCCTGCGTGCCGCTAAACTGCAGAAAATATTGCATGCACTTAAAGACTGCAACACATAACATTACGGTACTATATAGCATCTGGCCAGTGTTCTTTATATTTATTCAAGGTGGAAGTATCCAAACTCAACAATGGGAACACTTGTTCCATCAACCACCCCTTTCCAAATCACTATTCACGATTTAAGTCACCTTCAGCCTTATAACGTTGTTCAAACAAATGTGTGCTCATTACTACAGCAACCATTAAATATGCAAGAGCTATTCAATAAAGAAGTATGACTTTTACAGACAAAATCTCTCTTTATACTTTTAGTTTAATACGTAAGGCACACGTAATACTAGTTTCATTGTTATCACTTCCGGTTTCCGCCTATGAGAGGTGTCAATTGAGACACGCTCAGTTTCGCTTACAGCAAATTGAAGGTGACATGCGACGAACTTCTGAAGTTTTCTTTACGTCTCAGCAAATCTTAGCTAAGGTCCATGAAATGTTACAGGAGTTTGTTCTTATAGCTTGAAGATGGTTTAAAATGCCTAAAGAGAGTATCGTCGAATAACATTAAAAACACTTGCACAAATTCTGATATGGTAAAGATGGTTTTTTAATGTTAATGTTCATGTTGTTGCTGTTGTTTTTGGATGTACCAGAGGGTCCCACTTCATACCCCGAGTCGTTCAGGGACCCGAAGTTGCCTTTCATGTCTTAGTGGTCACGTAGGTGAGAGATGGAAGGAGGTAGTTCTATTCAACAATTTGCTTCATTGAATGCATCACACTACACTTTTTTATCGGTCACCTGGTTATTACCTCTATGTTTAATGACGCGTACTACATATGCTGCTTGAGGTTGCATCTGTGCCTCTTGTTTACTGTCTCTGGTATAGAGATGTTAGTAATCAAACGGTCTATTGCCTCTGGGACTCCCATTTGGTAAAGACGTGCTTTTGTTTCCTCTTATATACGAAATTAAAAACGTCGCCACGTGGTCACAAAAGCTCACAGGGGTCAGAGCAAAGCGCCCACGGATTCCTGAGCCTTTAAAATATTTAAATACTATTGGTGAGCTCTTGAGCTTCTAAACGCGCTTACTTTAAATCCATCAACTTTTTGACTCCTTATTGGGGAGATCATGATCATACGATGTAATGACATCATCGCCGACACATATTCCCCTTCTACCTTTAACGAATTTTGAAGCATCGCCAGCAATTAAGATACAAAGGATCTATTGTTCGGCCACCTGCATGCACTTACCTTTGTCATTATAGAGACTCGTTGCTCAAGCCATTATCAGCAGAAGGCACAAAAGATTACAAAAGAGTTGTAATAGAGTTATACGTCCAAGTAGCCATGAATACATTTGCATGATACACGAAACGTTCCTGTTTGTTATTATAAGCTATATAATATTAAATATTTATTACCATTTAAATTATCTAAGTGTATTCACTCTTCTGCACGCGTGGGTCTGAGAACCTGTCACAATGTTCACTGCATGCCACCCACGCGTTAACTGAAAAGTTTTACATGAGACGTATTTGGGCACCGATTCCCGAACGAAAGGACGTTCGCGTACAGGTGCATGCAGTTAAAGATCGTGTTACAGGATGATCCGGAGTTTCTTTCATAGGTAATCGTTGGCGACGAAACGTGGCTACATCGTTTCGAACCTGAGAGCAAACAGCAGATCTCTGTGTGGAAATTTCCATCACCACCACCATCATCATTATAATTATCATCAATAAAAGCAAACGTGGTTGCTTCTGCTGTGAAAGTTAAGGTAATCTCATTTTTCGATACTCCCGATATTCAAAGAATCATTTCAGCGTGTCGTACCTGCATATACAATTGTAACTGGGCAATACAACAGACATATCCTGAAAACTCTGCAAGGTGTTATCAACGCAAAAGATTACATTTCCGTGAAATAAGCTGGATGCTGCGCCAAGATAATGCACAGCCGTATATCGTAAATATTGTTGCTGAATATTTCACAAAAATAAATGTGAAGTATAGTCCTCACCCTCCATATAGTCCATATTTAGCCCCGCGAGATTATTTTGTACTTTGTTCTATCCATTCTCCAATTTCAAGCCAAGACCAACCATATTTACCAGACCCCCAATACAGAAAAAATGGCGGCCGAAGTGACCATAGTACTGTAATAAGAAATACGTAAGTTTTACACAGAATTATGTTTATAAGATAACATTATTTATCATTAGTAAATTTTTCGAATGTGTGTTTAGAATCTTAAATTGTTAACAAACAAAATCTCTCACATGTAAACGAAATATAACATAATATGAATTAAAACTTCTCCACAGGTAGGTACCACTCTTTCACACGAACTTCCAAATAACTGGATACCTTAAAACTAATCGAACAGTTGGGACGGTATCATATTTATCAGCGTCTGTATTAAGTAAAGGGACATAGTCTTCCTTGGCAATAGTTATAAACCGGTATATCTGCCTTGTTTCAAGCTCACTTGCAAAGTAATCTAAATATAATATTCTACTCACACCTTTCATTAAAACACTCTTCATCTCGCTCCAAAAGCCGCTTCATACTTTATTCCGGATCTTTCCTTTTCATCAACCTCACTGTCACACAAGATAGTAGATTAAGGAAAAATTCGCCAAGAAAATGTCCTTAACCACAAAATTTAGTAAGAAATGCTTAATACGCAATACGTTTAATCATCAATTTCAAAACTTGCACGGTGTACACTCTTTATCCATTCTTCCTTTAATTACTGCTATTTAGGAAATGTAAATATGGTATTATGCGGTGCACTGCTATAATTTAGACATAAAAAGAGCAACCCATGTTGTACTAAACATTTTCTATTACACAAGTCCTGGTGTGATTTCAGTAAATTAATTTTAACTTA
The DNA here is from genome assembly GCA_030762175.1 of Metallyticus violacea. Classification (NCBI taxonomy): domain Eukaryota; kingdom Metazoa; phylum Arthropoda; class Insecta; order Mantodea; family Metallyticidae; genus Metallyticus; species Metallyticus violacea. The sequence continues at coordinate 78,981,907 of CM060839.1, read as the reverse complement.
ATTAAAAAACTACAGATATAACACGCTGTTTTTTATTTACTCCAACTATAAACTAATGAATAAAACACGTAACTGCAACGAACCGAATAAACAAACCCATATGTTTAATAGCAGTAACATGAACGATCTCGCTACAAGTGTACCCTGTCTCTGCATAACCTCTTGCAAACGAGTCGAAACATGTTATAACAAACACTTACTAAAACTCTCATCATCTCGACCCCGCTTCATACGTTTTTTTCGGACTATTCCCTTTCTTTACTAACTAACACCATTACATACCATGGTAAATTAGAGAATTTTGCTGGGAAAATGTCCTCCCTAACCACAAAGTTTGGTATGATACGTTTAATACACACTACATTTTCATCATTAACTTCAAAATCTGCACGATGTATATATACTCTTTATCCATTCTTCTTTTAAGGAAATGTAAATATGGTATTATGCCATGCACTGCCATAATAAAAGCATAATGGAGCAAACTCATGTGGTACTTAATACTTTATATTAAACATGGTATGATTTCGCTACATCAATATTAACTTAATAAAAAAAAATAACTAAACACGCTACTGTTGATTTATTTCCAAATATAAACTACTGCAATAAACCAGATAACTGCAAATTAATAACGTGATATAATAATTAACACACGGACAACATATTCCATCATTTTGTCTACTATCGATACCTACCTTGGGTTCTGGTAAATATAGTGGGTCATGTGCAAGCACTTTATGGTCTACTTTCGATCTTGTATTGCCAACAGATTCCTTTTCCTTAATTATATTACGAACAGTATACAGAAACCCCAGAGAATTTTCTTACAATTGCGGTCTCATTTTTAACTAATGCTTCATATATGAAAATTCTGTCTTGTAAAGCGTACTTGATTTGGTATTATAACAACAATAACACAAATTTAGAGAAAACCTTTCTTTCAGACTTATCACTTCAAGAATGTCCGAAGGGTACATAAAGAACACTTTAACTGCTTTAGGCTGAAACATTGAAGGTCAGAAGAGCCTGGATAGCAGCACATGCTTCTCCGCTGCCCGCGCTCTAGCAGATGAATGTGCATTTGAAAGCAACGAATGTTTATTGGTTTTATTTTGCTTTGTGTCATATTTACGGTAACGTTGGCGTTTAAAGTTTCTTTATAATGCTGTATAATGCAAAACAGTTTTACTTCACCTCATAAAATACTTCATATATGTTACAATCGCCACACAGGAGGGTTTTGCAGGCATGCTAGATAATCTCGGCACCATACTCACAATGGACAAAGACACTTTAAAATGCCATCAATTCGGAATGTCATTTCCAACCCAAATAAACCATTACATCACGTCCTTCTGAAGACATGGGAACTGGACATGAAACATGCGTTACGGCATTCAAATGCCAGCAGGTGTTTCAAAATTACACAGGCTATGCTGCTCTTGCCTTGTTAACCATACTTCCGACCACCCGTGGCGTATCGGTCCGCTCTTCAGGCTTGTTTTCCCATACCTCAAGCATAGCCTACACGAGACAGATTTCCATTTAACAGCGACATATCTTCGTATACGCTATGCTGTTTATGTTGGTGCATTAATTTTCTCGTTTTTTGCTTATTACCTTTAACAATGAGCACCAATGTGATGCACGCAACACATATAAAGGCATATTTACGTCTTGGAAGAATTAAAAAAAAAGGGGGGGGGGGAAGAAAGAAAGAAAAAAAAAAAAACAAAGAAAATTACAGATAAACTACTATATGTTGGATGTGCGAGAAATAAAAGTTAATTAATTCAGAGAGCTTCTGAGGAAGTATCTATTGTTACAGTGCAGTAGAACGGCCCTATTACCAAATCATAAAATAGTGCTATTAATCTTGCTGGCGCGAACACGTACAGAGGGTGCCAAAAAATGTATACTCACTTCAAGCAAAGAAAAAACTGAATTCACACAGACAGAAAATGATGAGCACTAATCATCTTAAGACTTTTGCAGTTACTTATGCAAAAGTTTTGGGATGAAAACTTTCAAGTTTGCTGTTTTAATAATGCGACCTAAGCTGGGTCTGCTAATCCCAGTCTCACGTGCACATTACCTCGTGGATTTCTGCGATGAGTGCTCAAAACATTCCAAAACCAAAGCGGAAGACGTTGGAGCTGGTTCCTGTTCGAGGTCTCCCAGATCTGTCCTTGTGAACATCGCATACGGTACCATGAGTCTCAAATTTGTCTCGAATGCGTGCAATTGTTACTCGCGTTGGCTGTTCTGTTCTGTACACAAGTCTCCATTGCCTTTGAACTTCAAACGCATTCTTGGTTTTCCAATACCACTACAAAATCGCTTTCCGCTGTTCAAACGATAATCTTGGCTACATTTTGTTGTAGCAACGCTAGCCAAACGTAATGTGAGTCACATCTTTTTACACAATTTCATACCATAATCCTGCCTTCATTTGTTCATTGTTGATTTACCTGTTACGTAGCAACGCTATCATAATGTATGAATCACGTCTGTTTACAGAACATCATACTACACGTTACTGTTGTTTTCGGTTCAACTTTGAAATTTATTAAATAGATATCTACTGTGAAAGTGTGTACACATTTTTGGCACCCTCGGTATTTGGCATAGCCTCGTTGAAACATTGCCGGTCCTGGTGGTATAGTGATAACCGTACTTGCCTCCTAAACCCAAGATAGCGGGTTCGACCCCGGCCAGGACGGATCTAAGTATGGCTTCCTTCGGAAAGGAAGTAAAGCCGTGGGTCCCGTGTCATACATTTACGGCACGATAAAGAACCTCAAGCCTGAAAAAAGAGGCCCCTGAGCAAAATTTGTCGGCTGTTTCTCGTCCTGATTTGAATGGGACGCTGATGACCTGAGATGACCTGGAGGTTGGTAAAAAAAAAAAACAAAAACAAAAACAAAAAAACAAAAAAACAAAAAAACAAAAAAACCATTAAAAAACATTAAAAAAATTGAAACATTAATACCACGTCTCCCACAGACGTGGGAGAGAGGGCACTATACTAGCAGGCCAAGGAAATGCTTGCTGACGCGCGCTTCTTACAAATCAGTATTCTATTGAAAATATAAATTATATAAAGAAGATAAGAGATATAAGGGTTTTTCTTTAAGGGAATGCAAACCTTTGGCACTTAAAAAAGGCGCACGTTCTTCATACTTTCTCTAATTTTTAAGTGCTCTTCAAATTAATTGTGTGTGTTTATGGTATTTTCTTTTGGAAAAATAAAAGAGTATTTTCAAATGTTGACGTTATTAATTCTTAATCTATTCATTGTTAAAAGATTTGCATCAAAAAGCATTTACAGAAATATTCCCCATATTTTGAACGTCTCTAAACACTTTCTTCTCTCACTATACCATTATTATTATTATTATTATTATTATTATTATTATTATTATTATTATTATTATTATTATTATTATTATATTTCACAGATAAAACGATTGTTAACCTCAATAAGAAGCATGTCTTTGCAAAGTTTCAATGCAATTATTTTACAAAGTGTTCAAGTTATGATGTATATTGTTTTAAGAAATACACTTTTAAGAAAAGTAGCGACAACTTTGCAGATTGATGTAATAATAGTTACGGTCCTAATATACAGTTTTCAGTTTTCTTTTCATCAGCACTCTTATTGTTCTGATTTTATCGTTAACTTTAGGTTTTTCTTATTTCTATTTTTTTCCAATGCTGGCCCTGTTTCTGTGAAACTTGGGCCATTTTTCTTGAATTATTCCCCCTTTTCTTTTGTCAATCTTTAGTTACACACACGAATACGTACATTCTTATCGCCACGAACTTTCACTTTTAACACCAAAAATAAGCAGCAGGAACAGTTAACTTCAGTTTGTAACAGGTCTACCACGCTGCTAAAAGGTTCGTCAAATAATTAAAATGGGGAGAAAAAAAAAAAACAGTTACAGGAGGGAAAAATAATAATAAAATATAGATATGAATAGCTTAAGAAGCCCCCCCCCCAAGTGGAATTTAATTAGTAAAGGTCCAATGCAGTCGCAGGCTAAAATGTTTTTATTTATTACTCTGCCAATTTTTATAGATACTGAAAAAAAAAAAAAAAAAAAAAAGTATTTTACAGACATGAAGCTCAAATTAACCTGCTACAAATACCAGAGAAGACTAATGATAGTGATTAAAAATGTTGATATTATAACGATAGCCACGGGTAGCCGAGGTCCTTAAGGCGCGGACTCGTGAGCGGAAGGTCTGGGGTACGAATCCCACCAGGACTGTCCTCCCTGACTGATATTTTTTCCAGGTTTTCCTTAGTCATAAATGGCCAATGCCGGGAGGTGCCCTAAACTTAGGTCTGGAACGATTCCTTCCTTAAAAAATCCTTTCCCAATATATCATTTCACCTCATGTATCACTAGTGTCCATCGCCTGTGGTGCCTCAGTAGTAAAAACGGGCATTAAACACTATTAAAAATAATAATAAATAAATGTGTAAATGTGCATATTCTCATGTTTAATATAAAATTTAACAGGAACATTAAGAAATTCATTTATGATTAACCCACGGAAGTAAAAACAATAAAAAATTGATTAATTGCTCTCTCTCTCTAACAAAAAGCGTGTCAATATTATTAATTCTCCTGCTGTGGGGTATTTTATATTGCGTTGAACAGAAAATAGCAGTAAGTTTTGTGTACATCTTATATATTTTGTAAACATTTGTTAATTTTACAAAATAATAATTTTACAGCCCTAAAATCTACAACACTGCCTTCACCAGCAACGAAAAGACGAAGAATTAATAATAAAAAAAGTATGTATTTAAATGCTAGTCGTCAAGATTTTAATGTTCCACTTAGAACGGTAATGCAAATAATCCTGCCGCCCCTCTACTTCTGACATTCATCTTTTCTCTCTGAAGACTTCGCTCATTGAAGTGATCTCCACCAGGACCGAAAACTGCTCAAGTGTGAATCCCGAATATATCTTGAGGAATATTACTTCATAACCGTGCTTGTCTCAAACAGACTGCTCGGCGGCAAAACTCGGCTACAACCGGTTTTTCACATGTGTAACGTAACACCGGTTATGAGGTCATGGGCAGGACCTTGCACTGGGGTAACGAGGGGTCAGGGTGACCAATTGACCAGCCTTCCCTAGAGAATTTTTACCATGGTAACATCTGTTGTTTTTATTTACACCATAATTTATTTCTTAGTGTAACTTTAGTGTACAGTGAAAAACCCTCCACATAATGCCTTATTTTATTAAATAAGTCCTCTCTTAAACGCAAAATTCTTCTAAGTCTTATTTGTTACAGTGCGATGTTCACAAAATATCCAGCAAAGCTGTGTAGTCACCGCAACAGTTGTGTTATACGGCGTGAGTAAAGACGTTGATTACTGTATGGGTTCCGTTAGCTCTGTGGCAGGGTGTGCAGTGATGTCGGTGTACGAGGGTATGTCCATGTTTCCGGCCTAACCATTTTCTACGCATGATAAGGACAAAAACTATATTTCACTTTTCAACATAGTTACCCTTTATTGCAATACACTTTTCACATAATGGAATTAACTTTTCAATTTCCTCCTTCCCCCAATAGTCAAAGCCTTGTCTGCAAAATGGGCATAAACAGCATCCATCACTTCTTCGTCACACATTTCCTTCCTCGAAAAGGTCCTTCTTGAGTTTTGAGATGAGAAAATAGTCACTGGAAGCGGAGTGGACGGTCAATCTCCTTGAGTCAGATTTCTTCACAGCTTCCGTTGCAACAAGAGCTGTGTGCATAGGCGCACACCACTACTCAGCTTTCTTCGCCTTTTTTTCTTTGATGGAAACACATAAGACTATGCAGTAGACCAGAAATGACTCCCCATTTACTCAGGTGTTCCTCTTCTTGAAGTACATGAAGAGTATTCCTTCACAGTCCTAAAAGATTGTGGTCAAGATCTTCTTGCTTGACTGAGTGACCTTGGTCCTTAGAGGCGATGCTTCGCCAGGTTTACGCCAATCCATTCATTCTCTTTTGGACCAGGGACCATAGTAGAGGACCATAGTTTGATCTCCTGTAGCAATGGTTTACAGAACTTCTCTTTCGTTACCACGGTAGAGCTCCAAAAATGCCTGACAATAGATGACTCGGTGCTTTTGGACTGAGGGAAAAAGTCTAGGCGCCCATCTTGCACTAACCTTATTCATGTTTAAATGTTCATGAATAATTCGAACGACTTGTTGTAGAAAGACCCAATCTTGCTGCTATTTCTGTAACTTTGAGGCACTGGTCTTCCATAATTTCTCCTTCCACAAGAACGATGTTTTCAGCAGTGAACACATCCAAGGGCCGACCTGTTAGCTCTTCGTCTTCAATGCTTTCTCGACTCATTCGAAAAAGTTTGGCTCATTCTTTTACGGTACAATATGAGCGGGATGCTTTCCCACACACCATCAAATCGTTGTTTAATTTCATTTGGAGTAAGTCCTTCTTTTGTGAAAAACTTAATAACAGCCCGAAACTCCATTTTGAACATGTCGTAATCTTCTATACATATCCTTCTTTATGCAACTATATCTGAACAACTGAACACAGCTGAGTGGAAGTTACAGCTGCAATTATTTACTTAACAGATAAGGTAAGACACCAGATAAGAATTTTGTGAAGGCGATAATCCATATCGGCGAGGCCGGAAACTTATGGACCTACCCTCATATCTCTGATAATAGAGAGTTGAGATTTTTTTAAAACTAAGGAACGGTTACCTTCCATATATGTAGGATTCCGGAAGTACATATTAAAAACATGAATGTGCTTTTTAGTTAATATCAAGAATGTCAATTTATCTTTTATTAATTTAAAACTCAAACTGTTTAATATTATTGAGTCATATTATTCCCTTCTTATTTTATATAAGACACATTTGCAATTTTCAGTTAATTATTCAGTTTTATTAGAAGACATTTTATTGGATTTTAAAATGTTGTTTTGTTAAATAGAGTTTTGTGCATCCTGTGTGGTTTGGCAATAATGAAACTACAGACTTGGAAGGGCGCATTTTACCAACATCATTATCGGAAAAAATCGAGTCCAAGTGCCCCATACAGTTAGCATTTGCTGCCCCCCCCCCCCTTTCCAAAAGTGAATTACGAAATCGTCAAGTTTGCGAATTACTTACGTAAGATTTACACAGATGTACAAATATTTGAAATAGTCCTTTGTTATAAGTAGAACTCCACAAAATTACAGAAAATAAATACTAATTTAGAGAGTTGATTCGAAAACGTCTTAATAAATACAAGTGATTACAGACGAACATTGAAGATTTTCATTTATTTTTATCACTATGTGTGTAAGAAAAATAAACTGCATATTAAATTTAATTTTAATGTTTGAGAAGTTAATTGTTTATTTGGATGCTCTTTAATATGTAGAGTCCTCAGGGTTCCATTCAATTAGGGCGTGAAACGGCCGATAAATTTTGCTCAGAGGCCTGTTACCTGAGCTCGAGGTTCTTTTACGTGCCGTAAATGTATGACAGAAGACCCATGGCTTTAATTCCCTTCCGAAGGAAGCCATACTTAGCTTTAAGCTATCGAACCCTAGATCTTGGGTCTATGAATCAAGCATGGTTACCACTAGACCCCCAGGGTTGACTTCAGAAGTTAAGAATAGTTTATTGTTATATACCTCAGAGAACGAGGCAACCTTCACTTGGAACTAGTTCAATTACAATGGATTGATTGCTTCAAGGTGGCAAGGCCAATATCAGTTTCGTTCTGCCCCAAGTTGGTAATCTGCTTAAAAGGACATTTCAGCTACTGAAAATCTTCAAAGAAATAGCCGGATGGATCTACAGATTAAGAAAATGTAAAATGCTTATAATCAGGCATAATCTAAATAGAATTTTTTTATTGATTTATTTACGGACGGTCTATAACATCTCAGGTCATCAGCGTCCCATTCAACTCTCTTTCAGGCTTGAGGTTCTTTATCGTGCCGTAAATGTACGACACGGGACCCACGGCTTTACTTCCTTCCGAAGGAAGCCATACTTAGGATTTTTACGCCCGAAAAAATCCATCGGTCCTGGCCGGGTTCGAACCCGTGATTTTGGGTGTAGGAGGCAAGTATGGTAACCACTACACCACCAGGACCGACATCTAAATAGAATAACCATATACTAGAAGCACGCGCGCAATAAAAGTAAACCTACGGGTTAGACAAGAATGTTTTCTTTAACTTGTATATTGAAAAATAGTTTTAAAGCCGTTCCAGTGATAATCCTACTAGCTGACGACCTTACGATAACCTGATAAAATAATATACAAATATACAACAGAATGAACACATATATTAAAAAGAAAATTTGTGATATTTTAAGTTTTAAGAAATATGCACTTGCCTTACTACAGGGCTGTAGTTATAACAAACGAAAACTACTGCGCGGTTTACTACAAAGCCAACGAGAATAACGTTTTGGCAGTAAAACGTTAACGGAGAGTCCTGGAAGGGATGCAGTGTTGTTATACATTTCCTTTAGAGGCCATGTGTTTTCTATCACATCGCCCAAGCTTCCCCATTTAAAAACGCTGCATTACCGACTACTCTCACGAGGCAAATCGGAAGCTATCTTAACAAGCGAAAATATGGGATAAAATTCGGTGGCAAAGCGACAATCCCAGACGAAAACGGGAGTCGTTAAAATAGTTCGTTAGAAGACAGGGATAAAAGCAAAAGTGTTTGCTTCTGACAAAATAATAAACAATGTACTCTCATGAAGGTTTTGCTGTTAAGTTGTAGCGAAAATAACACGCAGAAAGTACATAATGTTTTTGGGACTACGCAAAGTTTATGGTTTCTTATTTCGGTTGCGTTAATGATGACCTAGACTGAGGATGCATTGGGGCACTATTTCTATAACGCAGTCGAGTAGACAATAAAATTACAATAACAGCAGTATGGTAGGTAAATTATGGAGAAACAGAAATGAATGGAAACATTATTATTGTCGTTTTAGCTGCGAGTTTCGATCGTTCATATGTTTATCAACAGCTGTGAACTACCCGACAATGAGATGGTACAGGTACAGAGTCGAACTTCAAGAGGACACCTTACGGTGGTCGATCTATACATCTACGAGGTGGTGAGTAGCATCAAATTTCTGCAAATAGTACCAGTCCTTCAGTTTTACGAGCACTATGCAGCACATGAAAGACGTATTCAGTTACATCTTGTGTGTTTAGCTATCTTTCTTAGCATTTATATTAATACTATGTAACAAAAAAGCATTCTAATTGAGAAATTTGAAAATCTTTTGACTATATTTCTACATAATAATTATATCATTAATAAAACAGCTGTGTTATTATAGCAGATATCTATGAAACTGCTCATAATTTTTAATTTGCATAATCTTTCTTTTTCTTTGCTAATTTTAACAATATAATGTAAGGTGTATATACCGTGGGTGCCAAAAAAGTATATACACTTTCAAAGTAGATATCTATTTAATATATTTCAAAGTTGGAGATAGAAAACAACAGTAGGTAGTATGATGTTCTGTAAACAGATGACTCAAATACATTATGATAGCGTTGCTACGTGACAGGTAAATCAACAATGAACAAATGAAGCCAAGATTATCGTGATGTTCTGTAAATAAATGTGAATCACATTACGTTATGCTAGCGTTGCTATAACAAAATGGAGCCAAGATTATTGTTTGAACAACGGAAAGCAATTTTGAAGTGGTATTGGAAAACCGAGAATGTTGTTGAAGCTCAAAGGCAATGGAGACGTGTGTACAGAACAGATCCGCCATTGGACTTCTACCTATGGGGAACTCTTAAGGATGTTGTATACAGTAGAAAACCAGCTACACTGCCAGCACTTCGGGAAGAAATTCAAACGGCATATGCTGCAATCACCGACGACATTTTCGCAAACTTGCTCAATCAGTAGTTCAACGTACTCAGAAGTGTATCGACGCCAATGGTGGGCATTTTGAGCAACTGTTGTAACTGTAAAAGTATAAGATGATTAGTGCTCATCATTTTCTGTTTGTGTGCATAAATATTTGGCACCCTCTTTCTGTGCGTGCGTGTATGTTTTGCGTTTTAGTGATGATACATCCAGGGGTGAATCTTGTCATTAACGCCCTGATGGGAGGGGGAGAACGACTTTTGAACATTCATTTTTAATTTTAACCCTAAAAACACATTAAAACCCACTAATTACCACCATTATGACATTGATGACACCCGGATATATAGGTAACGTTTCTTCTGTGCCTTCCTAGTTAGAAACACGCGAACTATTTCTTTTGAAATTGCTGAAATTAATTTAAATATTACCGACGGTTAAAAATGGCGTCTAAGGTGATATTATGATTTTTATATGTTTTATTCACTGTCGCTTTCACTGATTTGGCCTCCTTGCTACCAGCGTAGCAAGGTTACCACAATCGAACACAACAGGCGTAAGCCTTGGGATGAATGAAATGAAGTGAATTAATGATGGCACAAATGAACTCGGAATCCATGGAGCCTTAAAGCTATCTTCTCTGTGTAAGGAAAGGCTCCGGAAAAAAAAAATCTTACCCAGATAGCTCGACTTTACTGGGATTCGAACCCAGAACTTCAGAATTAGTGGTCGCATACACTCTAGAGCATGGAGGCGGTGTTTTAACGCTTGTATTATAAATAACTAGGTATTAAATGAAACATTTATTCTACAGTTATTTCTTCCGTAATTTATATTGAGAAAATGCATGCACAGAAAAAGATACATTTTAAAAGCATATAAAGTTATTACCATCACTACTATAAGCAAAAGAATTTATAAATTAGACGCGAAATGTGCTTGTAGTTATCAACTTTTCTGGTATCTATATTTCTGATGACAGCGGTGTAATTACCGTTAAGCCCCAAAGCTCATCATTGTACAAACTAAGCACTGATCTCACACATTTACGTGCGCTCACCTCTAACCGCAGTTTGCAGAAAGCTGACGCCACAATCCATCTCCTTCTGGAGGCTTCTTTGTTCTTAAGTAACCTGTCTCACCACAAACGTTTAAACAGAATGTCAAAGATGTGATACACCGCCTGTTCATTACAACAATATTACTGGAAGGGCAAGGTCACCCTAACGCTCCTAGTTTCTCCTCCTCTAACTCCGAGCAGGAATGTGCCGGCCACGTTTTTCCCCTCCTCTCGCATACCACAGAGAGAGAAAGAAACATCCTCCGGTCCCACTCCATCAAAAGGAAAATATCTCTTTGTATGTGACCTTTCCGGGACCCTGCAAATAGGCGTAAAGTCCTCCAAGTAGGGCAAGCACCCCAGAGAAGGGAGGAAAAAAAAGGAGAGAGACAAAAAAGAGGAGGCAGAGGGAGGAGGAGTCTTTCACAGCTCATGGCATCTGGCGCGCATATTTGGCTCCTTCCTCTTAGTTCCAGGTTTTAATGGCTGAGTCTAGGGAAGCTGTAGGAGCCGTTAGCATGCATAGTGTGTTGTAAAAAAATAGGTGGATAGACCTACAAGGATATTGGGCAAGGCTCAACGCTTGTAGTTGTGTGATAGTTTTAATGGCTTTTCCAGAAATCAACGTGCCTATAATAAGTTAATTATCGCACAGTGCCAAAAATTGCAAAGATTCACACTTTTGTTCACTACAGTTAGAGGAAAGGAAGTGCTTCAGGAATACTGTTTAGTACTGAAATTTTAACAGTTATGCCTTCCGTATATGGTAAGATCATAAATTCCCAAAAATATGAAAAAGAATCAAATGTAGGGGTTATGGAATTGGGGGAAGGTGGGGGCGATAGGGAATACTACTAGATAACACTTCACAATGCATTATTATAATTATTTACATGTTTCCTCTCTCACATCTTCCGAAAATTTAGCACTGAAAAGACACACTGCCCTATTGGCTTTTGGTTCAGGACACATGTTGACAGTGTGGAATCTTTAAACTCTATTACATCTGAATCAATGGACTGGGCTTCCTTGTTTCAAGGACTCCATTCTTCCTTTGCCTTTCATCTGGCGGCACCGGCCTACTGTGATTTGGCATTAAACTCGGTGCGGAAATATATTTAGGAACTATATTAAAATTACTATTAAGTTATTCTTTGATCGGTTAGAACTATTTCTTTAAAAAACCTCGACTAAACAATACCGAAAGTGTCAAAAAAGGTGTATTAAACTATCACAGTAGACATCTATTTAATATATTTCAAAGTTGAAGAGAAAAACAACAGTAATGTGTAGTATGATGTTCTGTAAACAGATGTGATTGACATACATTATGGTAGCGTTGCTATGAGACAGGTGAATAAACAATGAACAAATGAAGCCAAGATGATTGTGTGTTGTTCTGTAAACAGATGTGACTCACATTACGTTATGCTAGCGTTGCTACTACAAAATGGAGCCAAAATTATCGTTTGAACAGCGGAAAGCAATTTTGAAGTGATATTAGAAAACCGAGAATGTTGTTGAAGTTCAAAGGCAATGGAGACGTGTGTACAGAACAGAACCGCCATTGGACTTCTATCTATAGGGAACTCTTAAGAATGTTGTATACCGTAGAAAACCAGCTACACTGACAGCACTTCGGGAAGAAATTGAAACGGCATGTGCTGCAATCGCTGAGGACACTTTCGCAAACGTTGTTCAATCAGTAGTTCAACGTACTCAGAAGTGTATCGACGCCGATGGTGGGCATTTTGAGCAACTGTTGTAACTGTAAAAGTTTAAGATGATTAGTGCTCATCATTTTCTGTTTGTGTGAATTCAGTTTATGTTAACACACTTGCTTGAAATGTGCATACTTTTTGGCACCCTCTGTATTTAGATCTGAATGAAAACATGAAAAGTTTTGATGGAATAAACATTTCAGATATGCAGCTATCTGATAGTGGGATGGGTTTATGGAATACCTGGAACTGAAATGATTTGCAGCCCCCTTCCATAGCTTTACATTTGAATACATGTATATTTTACCTCTAATATTCGGAACCTCCATACTACATAAAAGTTATAGTGGTGACAGTAATAACTTACAAACGAATATACTAAAGAATTACTCGAAATTGAGAAAAGAACACAAACTTAAGAAATGTTCTGCTACCTCTAATAACAAATTCCAGCTTCTACGACAAACCAGTCGGTCCCGCTGGTCTATGTAATCATAGAGCCGTGGGTCCCATATCGTAGATTTACGGTTAAAAGAACCTCAAGCCTGAAAGAAGAGGCCTCTGAGTAAAAGTTAACGGCCTTTTCATGCCATGAATTGAATGGGACGCTGATGACCTGAGATGTTAAAGAGCGTCCGTAAATAAACCAAATCACCAAATATGACAAAAATGCGACAATAGTCGCAGAAAAAATCTATTAACGATCCAAAATAGATACAGAATTTCAAGAAAAAGAGCAAAAGAAAATCTGGCCCTGCCGCCCCCTAAATGTACGGAACATGTTGATTTCTATCCGGCTCTTAAATGATCAGATGAAAAAGGCAGGTTGCCTAGCTTCCGGGCTCTGCTCATCATCGCGTATCTGCTACTTAATCTCCTGATATTTAAGAGATGTTTTCTTTTTCTTAAATTTGGAGAACCAGAGAACATTAAAGAAAGAGAAGAATGTCTGTGCTAAAGGCTCAAATGACCGAAACTTGTTCATATTCCGTTTAAAATCATGCAAATCACTGCTCTCTATCATCCAGTAACATCTACAGCTGCTATTTTTGTACTTGCTAGTAGGGGACCTAATATATTAGCGTATAGCCGGTGAATCACTAAATTGCCGGAAATTATTTATTTAATGCTATCAGTCTTAGGCAAGGTTGCAAATATTTTTCATACAGTTCACATCTAAAAATGGAACTGTTTTTCTGAAGAGTACTAATGAACCGAACCAAAACTAAAAGTAAAGTATTTAGTGGCAAGTACCTACACTGTAATTTCTGGCAGCTCAAGGAATGCAAACAAAGTGTTTCCTATCTTATACAAATTCTATTGTCAAAAAACAGGAGGAGGACAACCATCCCGACTAGAATAGAAACGTTCGCCGAAGAGATCCAATCTCCCCCAAACTCTTCACTTGGTAATGAAGTATATATTCAGGAAAATGAACTGGAACAATAATTTCGGAATCAACACAAACGGCAGTCGACTAACAAATGTAACATTTGCCGACGATGTGGTTTTACTCGCCAAAACACCGAAATCACTACAAACTATGCTGGAACAATTATGTGAGCATAGCAAAAATGCAGAGCTATCACTAAACAAACTGAAGACACAGTTAATTTCAAAAATGTCATTACAATAAAAGCTCAGAAGTTTCTACTTTCATTTTGTTTATATTCAAATACAATAACGACAGTTACCGCCTCCGTAGTTTAGCGGTAGCCTTCACGACTACTAATCCCGAGGTTCTGGCTTCGAATCCCGACAAGGCCAAACTGTCTGGGTAGTGTTATTTTGGAGTTTTTCCTTACCTTCAGAAGGTGAAATGCCAGATAGCTTTAAGGCGCCATGAACTCCAAGCTCAATCGTGCCTTCTTTACTTCTTTTCATTTCATTCATCCCTAGATATGAATACCTATAGTAGTCCAGGTTATTAGGCAACGATAGAAAACAAAAGAGGTGATATAAACCATAACCGCATTTAAATTTAAGCATCGAAAGGTGGGCGTTGAATTTGAAGTTTCAAAATGGGATGCTTTGGAAGTAAGTGGATGGAATGTAGCCTTTAATTAACGTTGGCTTTAAACTATCCCACCAACATTTGAAGTGACTTTTTTTTGTGCAATAAATATTAAATGAGTAATTAAACTGGGCACTTTTGAAATTAAAGTTATGTGATATATCAAAATGTACTGTAAAAATGTAAATTACTTGCATTTACCACCACCTTTTCTTTCGTCTTAGGACGCTTTTTAACATCTCAGGTCATCAGCGTCCCATTCAATTCAAGGCGTGAAACGGCCGATAAATTTTTCTCACAGGCCTCTTTTTTCAAGCTTGAGGTTATTTTACATGCCGTAAATCTATGACATGGGATCCACGGCTTTACTTCCCTTCCGAAGGAAGGCATATTAGAATTTTTACGCCCGAACTATCCATTAATCCTGACCGTGATTGAACTTGTGTTGAGCAGGCAAGTAGGTTACCACTACACCACCAGGACCGACAAGTGTTAAGTAAGAACGAGTTATTAGCTATACCACGCTTTACCATCGAAAGTTGTTTACATTAAACTCAGGAGCGACTGCAGTTTAAGTTTTTACGAATAGGCCTAGAAACACTATCGGGGTTATAATTAAATAGTAGTCCTATAGACTACTCTAAAAGGGGTAATGTCCACCCTCATTTCGCCATCTTGCATGCGTTTCAATGAAAAATGATACAAGAATAAAAATGAACTCAAACAAAAATTTCAGTGATTTTGTATTGGCGTAAGCAGGGAGAAAGAAAGAAAGAAAGAAAGGAAGAAAGAAAGAAAGAAAGAAACAAAGGGACAATTTTTGGGTTATCCATTTTATGAAAACACACAATCTCAGTCTGCGAAGAATATCCCTCGATAGTTTTGATATTTGTTTATTGTGTTACATTTTTAAACCCACTGGTTAAATTAATTTGTTCATTGACCATATCTTTCCCCACCCAATACTTCGTTCCAAAACACAAAATTAAAGTAAATTAACAAATGATATTTGGTTATTAAGTATTAATGACCACTTTATAAACTCGTTATGAAACCTACTCCCCTAATGCTGTTAAAAAAAAGTATAGAAAGTATATATGCATGCTAAAATACGTAAATTGATAAATTAATAGACAATAGACCCAAACAGTTGAATAAATTATAATTTTAAAAAACTTAAGATGATCTAGGTGTAGTTTCTAAAACGTTAAGATATTCACTCGATAGGCTAAGGAATAGCTAAAGTTTCCGAAACGCTAGAAATAATATATTCTATAACTTAACCTCTTTAGCAAGTTTCTGAAAAGTAGAAAACAGATAACTTTTCGATAACTTACAGAGAGAAAACTCACCAGATGTCTCTCTTAAGCGTTCGTTAGGCCCCATTCACAATGAAAATTAAACCTAACGTAAACTTAAAAGTAAAAGGTAGGTGCTATATATTGTAATGGAACCATTCACAATGAAACACATAAACATAAAAATAAACGTACTATTAGACGTAAACTTAGAAGCTTGTAAAGTCCAAGGTTTTGGGCCTACGTTTAACTTAAACTTAAGAAATCAGTCAATCAGAACGCAGCTGCTCTGTTTGTAGAGAGAGCTGAAGATCTGTAGACTCTGTAGATAGAATGGCGTCAATGGACAAAAGATTAATTGCATTATCTGAAAGCTATCCGTGCTCATATTACTCCAAGCATATTAATTACTGCATGCACTTTGCATATGCATAAACACCACTGTCGTCTGCTCAGAAGCAGCCATTTTCAATCAGCTGTTAGTTGATCTTCGGTCCCCCCTCCTTCTTCTAATTCTTACGTTTGTGTTTTTCATTGTGAATGCCTAAATACTACTAAGTTGTTACGTCTTATTTTATTATGTTTACGTTTAATTTTCATTGCGAAGGGGGCCTTAAGCTATACAGGCATTTAGTGCGTGTGTGGTGAAACTTAATAATAAAGGAACCTATGCATAAAAATCGATGAGAGAGGAATTAAAAAATTCGAATTCCGAGTTCAGAATTTTCAGGCTAGTATTACCTTCATAACATTTAAATATTTTATTCGAAATCTGGTTTTTGGGTTAGGTTGCTCCTAATTTCAACTAGTGCACAGATAGCCGATGATATGGTGGAAGGCTTAGCCTGTCTTGAGCAATAGTAATTTTCTACGTCATCGTCAGGGAGAGCGAAGGGCGTCTTAGGCAAACCTGGGTCAGTAAATTGAATAGTAGTAGGCTGAGGGTGTCTCCTTGGAGGACTCAGTTTGTTTGGACTATGGGCCTATACTGGCTTACTCTGTCAGTAACTGGTATCAGGTTGAAAGCCAGTATGTTCTCAATTAGTTGCTGGTGAGTTTTCTTTGTCCTAGAATGGCAGAGAGTTTATTCATTAGGATATTCCGATTTACACCATTGAAGTCTTAAGTGAAGTCGATGAAGGCGGCGAATAGATATCCTCCTATTTACTTGTTGCATCCCATGAGGTGGCATGTACTTTCTCGGTGGCCTGGAGGGTGAATTTACCAGCTATGGCTAGAGGCAGGATGCGTGTTAACATAATCTTCGAGAGGAATTTGAAGAGAGCACATTCTAGCGCAACAATCTGGGGTGTTTTTCGGTCCTTTTCGTTTGTATAGCTTCTGTATGATGGTTTCTCTTCACTTTTCAGGAATATTTCCTTGTTTAATACATTAATTGAACAGAGCTGTACAGATCTCGTTAGTAGATGGCAGCTATTCCTTTCTTCACTATGTGAAATGTCCGCTGCAAGCAGAAAAGAAACAAAGCTCGTCCGCTTAACAGTTTGTCAATTCTTCTCTAATGCGGCGGTGGAAAACTGCACGCAAGAATGGACAAGCATATAAACCTATATGTTTTCCTGAAAATAAAATACAGAAAGAGAGGTTTGTTCCGACTACTTTGGTCAGCTGCAAATCAATGCAATAGCTGCCCAAGTGACGCTACTAAACCGGTTTAGGCAAAGCGGCGGATCTTGATCGAAAATCCCGGTGGCGGTTTTCGCGGATTTAAAACCACACGAATGGTTCCGATTCCCCAACAAGTTCACTTCAACATAAGAGTATAATTTTCCAACGTACTAGCGCTAGTGCAACATCAAACTGGATAATATACCCATAAAAAGGCTCGCGGAAGCCTTCTATTAATAAAGCAATACTTCAAACGTATTTCTATTATCAACCCATTTTATCCGACTTCCCAAAACTATGCTTTGAAAACGGTTGTCTTGAAGATTACAAACCGATAACTTGGTTCAATATTTTTATAAAATGAATCTACGTAACACAAAAAGATACCACAATACACGCAAGTTAATAGATATTTTAAATACGCATTTTTATACTTATATTAAAATGTTTCTGTAAAAAAAATTATTCTGTGTCTTGTTACATTACCGTATTTTATTCCTGCTAAAGTTGGCAACAGGAAACAGAATTTCTGTTTAAAAAAACACATAAATACTTCCCAAAATTATATTTTACTTTCAATACACAGATTTAATGTAATATTTTAGAAGACAAACATTGCAAATAAAGTTTTTAAAATAAAGCCTTGTATAAAAAGTAACATGTTAAAAACTCGTCATAAGGAAAAGACAGAAAAAGAAAAACAGTCTACGTAAATAAGTAAGGGAGACTGATGGTGGTCTAAAAAGCGTTGGCAGAACAAAACAACAACAGCTTGAACAGAGTTGTGTTGGTGCATGTTCGGAAGACTTTGCGCATTCTGTTGCGAATAAATCTCTGGATGTATAAACAAAGAGTCCAGAGGTGTGCTATCCGGCCGACCTGGCCGGAATACAGTCACGCTCTCGGAATGTCAGGCGTTGTGCAGCCATTCACCGCCGAGAGCACACGTCAAGACTATGACGAAGCTTCCTTTCCCAGTACAGACCAAGATGTCTACCAACGGGATTCGAAGCGTTATAGTACGTTTGAAAGTGCAATTAGAACTGTCTATTCAGGCCACATCCTGTTCGGGAGGGTGTGTCGGTCTTTTCATGACATGGTGGGAATTTCCAAATATTACGCATCTGATAATAGAGCGTTGGCACACTTGGGCTGGATTAGATTACTGGAGTTGCTTAAACTACTGTACAGCTCCGGATAAATATTAAATCGGGAATTAGTTTAATCTATAAACACAAAAACTATATTTCACTTTTCGATATCAAATCATCTACTACGAGCTCGGCTTCCATACGTCTGTGCAAGATAGGTGCCAAGGAAGCCTGTATCTAAGTACATACTTTGAAAAGTATACACAGTCACAACGTATGAAGATTTTTTTTTTGAGTCGTGTTTAACGCCCGTTTTTACTACCGAGGCACCACAGGCGGTGGACACCGATGATACGTGAGATGAAATGATAAATTGGGAGAGGATATATATATATATATATATATATATATATATATCCTCTCCCAATTTATTTAAAAATAAAATTTATTTATTATAAAAATAAAAATATAAAAATAAAAATATAAATTTATAATTTTTTTTAAGGAAGGAAGCGTTCCAGGCCTAAGTTTAGTACCTCCCCGGCATTTGCCAGTAATGAAGACTGAGGAAAACCTGGAAAAAACCCCAGTCAGGGAGGCAGCAAAGTACTCCCCATTTACTGTAGCGTTCCTCTCCTTGAAATGAATGAAGAGTATTCCTTCACAGTCCCAAAAGATTATAGCCATGATCTTCTTCTTGGTTGACTGAGTGACCTTGACCTTTAGAGACGGTGTTTCACCAGGTTTACGCCACTCCATTGATTCTCTTGGACAAGGGACCATTGTATAGGACCGTAGTTTCGTCTCCTGTTAACATTGGTTTGCAGAATTACTCCCTCTTTGCCATGGCTGAGCTCCAAAAATGCCTGACAACAGATGACCCTTTGCTGCTTTTGGACTGAGGAAAAGAAGTCTAGGCACCCATCTTGGACTAACCTTATTCATGTTTAAATGTTCATGAATAATTAGAAGGACTGTTGTTTTATAAAGGCCCAATCTTGCTGCTATTTCTGTAACTTTGAGGCACTGGTCTTCCATAATTTCTCCTTCCACAAGAGCGATGTTTCCAGCAGTGAACACATCGAAGGGCCAACCTGCATGCTCTTCGTCTTCAATACTTTCTCGACCCATTCGAAAAATTTTGGCCCTTTCTTTTACGGTAGAATATGAGGGGGGGGGGGTGCTTTCCCATATACACCGTCCAATCGCTGTTTAATTTCATTTGGAGTACGCCCTTCTTTTGTTAAGAACTTAATAATGGCTTGATACTCCATTTTGAACATGTCACAATCTTTTACACATAGCCTTCTTTATGCAACTATATTTGAACAACTTAATACAGCGGAGCGGAAGTTATAGCTGTAATTATTTACTCAACAGATAAGAATTTTGTGAAGCCGATAATCCTTATCGGCGAGGCCGGAAACTTATGGACCTACCCTCGTATAAAGGATAAACGAAAAACTCCTAGCAATGCAAACATGTTTTACTAGAGAAACTCTCTGAGCGAATTTGGAGAATTTAATTAGTCAAGCAAAAATACACCAGATGTTACGTTTGGCTATTGAAGGTACTGCATTATTCGATGGAATAATTCAGGACATGATTGGCTAATCCGGATTCAAAACTATCGACGATTTTGAGTCTCTGATATCAAGAGGCCCTAAAATTTGCAATTAATAGCAGGCATTTTCGAGAGTGAAACTCCTATCAGAAATATCAATGATGCTTCCATCGTTTGTTAACAGATGGTTCTTTGTCCCTTAGAGTTTTAACCCTGAACAAAACATGCAGCTATCAAATGAAGACAAATCAGATTATGCATTCTTATTAAGAATGAGCATGTCTCCTGGCTATAATGAATACCAAAATACTTTTTCGTTCTATAACAAAACATCATTGTTTGTTGATTCATCCTCATTAAGGGAATCTAGTATCAAAGTGTTGCATTTGTTATTCATGCACAACAAAGGGGAAAATCTTCTAGTAAACCCGCGTTTTTCGTTCATCTTAGTCCGCATTGTTGTGTTCTTTGGCATCGCCAGCCTGCCAACAGACAGGACTGCAATCTACACTCGCAGAGAGAATTGAACTTTTAACATATATTTCAGGCAAGCAATCTTCAAGTATTCTTATTATCGTATTAAAATGACGTTCTTCGTACCATTAAGACCCTGACTTCATATTTACGTTACGCTTCACAAAAATATCTTTATTTCACGTAACACTTAAAAATGCTAACAGAAAAAATAATTGGGGATACCTTTGTGCACAAACCAACATTTTACCTGTTCCAAGCGCAGCGGGCTTATTATAGGACTGCCTTTAACTGCTTTATGGCAGGGTTAACAAATCAGTAAAATATATTCGTACTCAAATAGTTAGGCTTGTATTTGGAATATTTATAATTCATAAATTGCGTGTTTTAACCAAATAATCATGGCATTTTGTAATGTTATTACAGTTAATTAGTTACTTTGAACGAATGAATAGTATAAGATATCTGATATGACTGAGAACAAGCTAGCTTGCATAATAATAATAATAATAATAATAATAATAATAATAAACTTATACTATTCTATATTTATTAATTATAAAACTTTCTACTAATACTTTATCTCAAAATTATTAGCTAAGTGATCGATATACTCCCATACAGTGATGTAGCAAAGTACAAAACATTTAAGTAGTCAATACTAAAAAGCAAGTCCTTACTTAAAATAGTAATTTATTATAAACACTATTTATATTTTTGGCATTGGTGCCAAACAGACCTTCTGGCGCAATAAACACTTCTTTTTAACAGTCAATGTCTTGAAATGAAACTTCATTTGTTGTATAACCTTCTTTTCGTATTAATTTTAGTTAGCCCTCCATCCATAAAGCAATTTACTGCTTTGTGCTTTACACTACTGAGATAACCCATTTGGTTTAATAATAAATCCGCGAGTTAAACGTTTTACCATAACAATTCTTTACGTCACTCCACGTGTGTTTTCCTGTTTAACCGGAAACCATAAATACTATTCTCAGGCCTCTTTCATGTGTCACGTTTTGAGGAACACGGCGAACAAGCAAGAGGCACGAATAAGCACTTGTACATCCAACACCCCAATATATACAAGGTTATTAAATGAATGGAACTAAGTGTTCATTATTAAGAATTATAGAAGTTATGAGGTATCAATGAATAGAAAAACGTTATTTCAAAATATTCAATATGGCAACTATGTGCTACACGATCCAACCTATAATAAAGCTATTGCTATATATATCAGCATCTATGATTTCGATAACTCCTGTTCGTGCGTAAGAAAGTACACGCATGCAGGACACGCTTGATTTAAACTTTGGAGTGTTTTATGTCTCGTCGCTATTCTATAATACATTGTTAATTTATAATAAGTACGCAAAGCTGTTCCATTAATTTAAAATAGCTTTGTATAGCACAGCATTGATCAGTGGTCTAATGGTAGCGTTTGCGACTACTAACCCGGAGGTCCTGGGTTCGAATCTCGGGCAGGCCAAGCTGTCTGCTTAAGTCCCCCCCCCTCTTTTTCTTACAGTATTCAGTCCATAATCTATAGACGTCGCGGGATGACCAAATGCAGTCAAAGCGACAATAAAATAATAACAAAAGAACAGCGTTACCACACATTTCACTTTATGTTGCTGGAAAAGGGTCGCGCTCTTTAGGCGAAAAATTTCTTTTTACGATAACATCATAACCTGGCACTAAGGATATAAGGAATAGCTGGTTGACGTGAACTTAAATCTTTTTAAAATTTTGAATGAAAATATTGAAAATCTCAAATACCATACATTCCACTGGCTGTTGACTGTGTAGTATTAGCATTTACCCATACGAACGTGTTGCTGAGTATATAAATAGATGATTTACTATAGAGCTCGAAACAAACAGCAATAACACAAAGTCAGCAATTCCGCGACAGTTTCTGCAAGTTCTATAACAAAATTAACTTTCAGTTTTGAAGAAACTACATCTATAGTTGGCCATATATTAACTATAAAGAATGTCTTGTACTCCGGTGGCGACCAAAGCGACTTTTTTTTTTTTTTTTTTTTTTTTGAGAACGTCTTAGGTTGCGTTATTTTAAGCCCTTTAGTTCACTTGTTCTATTTTTGTTGTTAAAAGGAGTTCCGTTTTATTGTGCTTTTTAATTCAAACAACTGCTAATGGTAAATACAGACTCCGTTTCAGCGGCGGAAGAATAACGTTTATGAAAGCTTAGAATAAGTACCCGGAAAGGCCTTATCTAACTTTTTTTTCACCTTCACGTGGCCATTTTCTCCACTTTGAGCTTTCGCGTTGTTATAACACTCTGGCGGGAAAAAATAAACATTTGATACTTTAAATAATTCCGGGTGTATTTACAATATGTACCTATAGGGCCAATGAAGAATAAAATAAAGAGAAGTATCGACAAAATTAAATGCGGGACACGTCGGAATAAAATTAGCCTCAGGGACAAAGCAAACGAGATGATAGCCATTAAGCTGGACCTAGTGCGTCAGCTGTAACCAGTGGTTTCAGTGCCAGAGACTCTAAAATACCGAAAGAACTTGTGATGCAGTCATTATTCAGATAATAAGCTAAAGAAAAATTTTCAAAAATGTGTTTTTGAATAATAATTTAAGAAGCTTAGAATAAGAGAGTATTCAACGATAGCAGATTAACGTTAATCTCACTTAAATAACACAGTTTTCCCTAATGATTATTCATTATTTTATTTAAAAATTAAAAGTTATAATCCCATTTTACAGTGATATACGAGAGTAGAGCGTAAGTTCCAAGATTATCGCATTCACAAAATTCTTATCTGGTGTCATACCTTATCTGTTAAGTAAATAATTCCAGCTGTAACTGTGTTCACTTGTTCACATATAGTTACATACCTGAAAACATCGCTCTTGTGGAAGGAGAAACTATGGAAGACAGGCGGCTCACAGTTACACAAATAGCAGCAAGGTTGGCCTTTCTAAAACAACAGTCCTTCGAATTGTTCATGAACATTTAAACATGAATAAGGTTAGTGCAAGATGGGTGCCTAGACTTCTTTCCTTAGTTCAAAAGCAGCAACGAGTCATCTGCTTTCACGCACTTTTGGAGCTGTGTCGTGGCAACGAGAGAGAAGTTCTGCAAACCATGGTTACAGGAGATGTAACTATGATGTCTACTATGATCCCTTGTCCAAAAAAGAACCAATGGAGCGGCAGGCGTAAACCTGACGAAGCACCGCCTCTAAAGGCCAAGGTCACTCAGTCAACCAAGAAGATCATGATCACAATCTTTTGAAGAAATACTCTTAATTGACTTCAAGGAGAGGAACACCACAGTAAATGGGGAGTACTATGCTGGCCTACTGCACAGACTACGAGCTTCCATCAAAGAGAAAAGGCGAGCAAAGCTGAGTGTTGGTGTGCGCCTTCTTCACGACAACGCGCCTGTGTACACAGCTCTTGTTGCAAAGGAAGCTGTGAAGAAATGTGGCTTCAAGGAGCTCGACCATCCACCCTACAGCCCAGATCAAGCTCCCAGTGACTATTTCCTCTTCTCAAAACTCAAGAAGAACCTTCATGGCAGTGTGACGAAGAAGCGATAATGCTGTTTATGGCCATTTTGCAGACAAGACTTCTGACTTTTTTGGGGGTGTACTGAAATGTTAATTCAAAGATGTTGAGAAGTGTTTAGCAATAAAGGGTAACTGTATAGAAAAGTGAAATATAGTTTTTGTTTTTATCATACCTAGAAAATGGTTAGGCCGGAAACTTGTGGACCTACCCCTAGTAAATAAATTAAGAAGTTTATGTTATTGTGAATTCATCCGCATATGCAAACACTGCAAACCTCTGACACATATCTCGTACATACAAACAAAACGAAAAGAATTAGTTGTCAGTTCCAATTGTAAAAACCGAAATTAAAGCTGGAATTTAATGTTAGCTGTTGAGCGTGAACTTCCTTTACATTCACTATGAACCCAGTCAAGTGCTGCCAACAGAGCAAAGAAGACTACTCAAGAATCACTAGAAAGTAGGGAAACGCTGCAGTTGAAACTGTTGACTGTGTTCCCCCCCCCCCCCTCCTCTACCCTCTCCTTTCCCTGAAACAGTTACAAAATCTAGTTATGTTTTACGAAAGCTATTCACGATTCCCTTATGAGCTAACTCTTAAAGTTCAACGCTGTTAACAAAAAAGCTAATTGACGAGGTGTGGGTTTTGTATTCGGAGGTCACAAGTTCGATCCTGGTGCCGGCCAACCTGAACTTATTATTATTATTATTATTATTATTATTATTATTATTATTATTATTATTATTATTATTCCTGGTGTTCCTTAATCGCGAGAATATGGTTGGCTCATTCCTTAAGCCCCTAAATAATTGTTTTATAAATTAAATACATGGCACAAGAAGGCGATCATGTAGAAGAAAGTGACTGCTTTATTTCATGCTATATATGACAAGTAATCAAAAGATGTAATTATGACCAATGCAGTCTAAAGCAAAGCTTGTGCTTGTGTAACTCCGGTCGTGAAGAGTTGCGACTTTAGAGCAACAACAAACGGCCATTTAGGTATTCAAATTCGGCAAACAGCCTTGACATCAATACAGAGTGTTTTATGAGTACTACTAAGAAGACAATGAATATTTTAGTGTAAGAAAAACAATATTTTTCGACACCATACAACCTTATCGAACGTAACTAATAGATAACTGGTGGGGTTCAAATCTCCAGGAATTGCTTTAAAGCCTTAATGACAGTTTCCAGATGCTAATGGAAATACTTTTAGGAATAATTCCTTGGAGGAAGATCTGATGCCATCTTTTGGCCAAAAATTCCAATTGTTTTAGCAACAATTGCGCAGCACTTTTCCATTGACTAAGGAACAAATTATAAGGCGCAGAACATTTTAATGTGATTTGTATTCCAGGATAAGAAATGAAGCGAAATGGACAAAATTGTTGCGCCTGTTTGCATCTTTTCGTGAGATTAGCATATTTATTCCCTTTTCACCTTCAGCACTTTTTTTTAACTGGATGGAAAAATAAATGACTTCCTTCTTGAGCAACTACATAAAATCCAAATCTTATTTTGCAGAGCCGAGCGAGATGTGTAAAATTATAGAAAATTTATAAATTTTTAGCAACTTTAGTTTCCTAGTTAAGGTAACCAGGAAGTGTAAATCTAGCAAATAATGCAGCAGTATACATTTTGCATTGTATCTCAGAAATTTATAAAGCTAACAATTTGAAAATGTTATGAGGTATTAAAAATGCTCAACTAAAATGCTCTGTAAAATTTAATTCTCAAATGTACATAGAAAGTGTTTAAAAAAAATAAATCTTATTTTCCGATAACTTAAAATTTTGAGGTAAATATGCATTTTCTCAGGATTGGCTCTATACAAGTGTAAAGTGTAATAAAAAAGTATTTAAATATCACTATTAGTTGATAAAAATAAATACCAATAAGAATTTTTTTTTCCAAATTTGAAAATTAAGTTCTTTTCAAGCAACTAGCACAGATATATTAGTTCCTAGGATAGCATGTTGTCTGCAGTTTTAGTAAAAAAAAAAAAAAAAAAAAAAAAAAAAAAAAAAAAAGTAATTCCAATCCCACCAATAATTTATAACAAAAATGATTTTATTTTAGTTTAAATTTTTAAAAAACTTTTTATATGCAGTAGAGAATTAAAATTTACAAAACATCTTTGGTTAAGTTTTCTTAATATCTCTCAAAAGTTAAGATTGTTAGCTTTAAAACTTTCTGGGATACAATACTGCTGCATTATTTGCTAGATTTACACTTCCTAGTTACCTAATATAATAAAAACTGCAAGAGAAAACACAAAAATTCCAATTAAAGCTATTATCCAGAACAACGGTTTTGTGGGGTTCGCGCAAATTTTATATAAATTAGACCCAAATCTTTAATTGCATGTTGCTCTACTCTATTGTTGTTTGTGTTGCTGCCGTCCGAGTACTCTACCGTGTCAAAAAGTCAGAATATAAGTTGTATGAACTTTTAGAAGAATTCAAGAGACAATTAATCAAAACTAATGTGTCTAATTCTTCGATATTTCGCCTGCTTTGATGAGAAGCGTCAAAGAGCCAGAATAAACCAGCATATCCAGTATGGAAGTATGCAAAGAACGTTGATCTTTAAACTCCGTAACTTGAGCACACTACTTTGATATGTGTCTTCACTTCAGAATCTAAAAAGCAGCAGTGATCGAATCAGTTCTCTGCAGATCTTAGCATGGCACTTGTTCAGTCAGGAATTCCAGTCCACAAGGTCAACAATCCTGCATTCAAATCACTTCTCGAGAAATACGCGCTAAAGTCGACAACGAGTGAGCGCATCCTGAAGAAAAATTGCACACCACCAATTTATGAAATGAGAAAATAAAAGCGCTTGTCGGCAAACATGAAGTGGGATTCATGCATGAAGCTTTGGCAGGAGGGCGTACAATACAAAGAAGTCAGTCAGACTTGTGATGAATGATCAAAACGCCACATGATTTCGGCTTTTCAACAACTGAAGGTCATGTACTCAACCATGTGACAGTATTGCACGTGGACTACACCGTCTTTGTGAGAGAGTCGGGAAGGAATACAACAGGATGAAATGTTTTATTGCTGCTTTGAAGAAGGTTCTTGTTAAGGCCCCAAATCCACAACGTTTATACCGAAATGTTACTGGGCTCCGCCTACCACACTTTCCGGTCATAACCATTTGGGGTATTTGGACAAGATGCACAGTTTTCTTGTGAGAAAACTTCGAAAAAATTCAAAAGCTTCTACGTGTTCTAGATTCAACGGACGAAACACAAATACGCAACTACAAAGATCTAGAATTGGCAAGTTTTGCGCAACGAGTATTTGATGTGATTCAGAATTTAGAAGGTATGATGAAGGAACAGTGGAAGCTGATAATTGTGAGGTACAGCCTTGACTGATTTGCCAAAGTATAATTTGAATTCCTTTTTTGTGACAA
Source organism: Metallyticus violacea (assembly GCA_030762175.1). Taxonomy (NCBI): domain Eukaryota; kingdom Metazoa; phylum Arthropoda; class Insecta; order Mantodea; family Metallyticidae; genus Metallyticus; species Metallyticus violacea. The sequence continues at coordinate 78,954,150 of CM060839.1, read as the reverse complement.
TCTGATTTGAAAGCGTATGCAACTTCCCCTTAACTCCCTTTCCGCGTGTTTACAAAATACTCTCCATTGGTTTCAGTAAATTTTAAGCGCAGTTTCTCTGTATATAAGACTATCCTGAGCTCAAAGGACCAGCGGCTTACATTCGAAAACGCAGATATGTTATGCATCATGCAATGAAACCCAGTAAATGCCTCATTTACTTTCTAAATATTACTTACGTTGTTATTTGCTATAATGTTGAATAAGAATGCAAATGTAATTGGTTTGGACGATTGGCACTTCTAGCAATGAAACTCAATTGCTTTACTTTGTTTTCTATTTGAGAAACGAGGAAGTTAAAATTTATATTTGTGAAATACAACTGGCTTATGACAATATAACCACGGAGACGAAAATGATCAAATTTAAATAATTAGATTGTTTATACCTTGGATAAGGGTTCTACCCAAATAAGGAGGCAGATGATAAATTAGGCGATGAAAGAGCATTATAATTATAAGGTGTAATGCGTTTGTTTTGGTGTTGCTGTTTAATTCTTTAGTCACTGGTACAGGGGAATGCGGTTGCGTGGGCGCCCCTCTGCCTTATTTTTTTTTATAAATATAAAGCGAAGATTACTTTTTTGTTCCGCAGTGTTTCGTTCCTTTAAGAAAATGCGGGTATTTAATATGAAGATTTGAACCAATAAAAATAGTAGTAGCTTTTGAAGTACCTGATGTAATTAAGTCAACATGGGATGAGGCTGCCGAGCTCTTGGGATGTCCACTTCATCTGTGCCAGGCCTGGTGGCTTAACTGCAGAGTTTGGCTGAGCAAAGGAATGCAAAATCAACTCATCCTATTTACCTTCAGTAGAAGGTGACTTGCTTTATATTTGATATGACTGAGGACACGCTAACTTGCACAATAAAAAAAAATGTTTTGTACCTATTTTTGACATTCTTGTATTTCCATTTGGTCTATTACAACGTGAACCGAACATTCATCTGAAGCCACCCGTACTACCAACCCTATGAGACATCTCAATAGTAAATTAAATAGCTTATTTTACGCTCACATCCTGATATTTACAAAACCATTACAGCAATAAAAAAACATCGTCCCAAAGTTACATTAGAAATGATGGAATGCATATACCGAGTATGGAGAGCAGGAAAAGTGAACCAAAGAGGCGAGAGGGGCAAGCGTGATACTACTGACCTAGTAAGAGTTTTCAGATGCTAATCGAAATGATAACAGAAAAACCTAATGTCACCTTTTGGCCAGAAGTTCAGAATTTTATCAACACTTATGCAGCACTTTATTAAAGACAATTTTTTTTAAGAAATTAAATTGATACTGTTGAAATATAAATAGCTTATGACCATAAAAACATATTTATCAGAACATCTTATATGAAAATGATAAAACTTACAACACTAAGCCATTTATAGCTCTTGCTGATTATATTCTCTTAGTGTACAGATTGCGTGAGGAAAAATACGAGTATTATAAGGTTGTTAATGCAAGGGACGATACCTTAGCTCTCTCTATCACAATGGTATCTTGTGCACCACTACATGCTAAGTGTTACCAACGTTCACGACCTCAAATTGCTCATAGGTTACTATAGTATAGTAACATATGAGTAATAGTAAGTATATATACTATAATATAGTAATACTATAGTAACCTATGAGCAATTATAAAACTATAATTAGCAAACTATAGTAATAGTAATTTTACTATATTACTATAGTAATAGTAATTTTAACAAATTTGCATAATCTATTAAGAATTCTATTTTATGCTTAGTACATTTTGCATTACTCCGCTTACTGAAGTTAGATGAAACATATCTGTACTAAACAGAAAGTGTATTTAGTTACCGTTCAATAGATCATTTTTATTCACAAAATTACGATGCGGACTGACAAGGGTGGCGGAGGTCGCTTATACACCAATAGTGTGAATGGGCGTTCTGCTGCTCAGATCTACCAGGCCCGCCTTTCCTTACTGAGTTATTTTCCAAGTTTTCCTTAATCCTCATCAATGGCAAATGCCGGGGATTTACCGACAACTTAGAGCGGGAATACTTTCTTCCCCAAAATCCCTTTCTTATCTATCATCAGAGCCTACTGCCTGTGACATTCCAGTACTACATTCGACGCAAAGAAAATTGTTGATTTGTTTCATTTACGGACGCTCTTTAATTCAGGTCGTGAAACGGCCGACAAATTTTGCCGAGGCCTCTTCTTTCAGGCTTGAGGTTCTTTTACGTGCCGTAAATGTGCGGCACGGGACCCACGGAGAGGGAAGCCATACTTAGGATTTTTAAGCCAGAAAAAAATCCATCGATCTTGAACGGGTTTGAACCCGCGATCTCGAGTTTAGGAGGCAAGTATGGTTACCACTATACCGACTACAAAGAAAACAATTATCCATTTCAGACAATACCGCGATAATATTTCTCACATTTTTGTTACATTAAATTACTCTATTTATAATAATGTCCTAAAAATAGCATATTCAATCAGCATTCGAGGGTATATCTCACAAAAAAGTAATAAAAAGCTTTGACACCATTGCCGATTAGTAAAGTTAATATTTCGAGCATGGGAGTACGGTTAGTGCAAACAAACGTATAGTGGATAGACAGTCCGCTGCTCAGGTAAAGGTTTTATAATTGGCTAAAATAAATGCAGGGTTGTTTTAGTGCTCCTATTTTCCTTCCTTCTTTCCTTTTTCTTCTTCTTTTTCTTTCTTTCTTTCTTTCTCCCCCCCACCCTCCCACATTTCAATGTGTTGCTATAAGACCTACTTAAATAGTCCGAACTTCTAGCACATTGTAAACTTAGCAGTCAACCATGGTAACATTAAAAACATCTAAGTTGAATTTGGATGTACTGTTTGATCTCGAACCGCGGCAATGTAAAGTTGCAAACAACTTTGCGAGTGGCCATGTAGAATTCCAGCTGTAGTTGTAACAAACTAAGTTGAAATACGAGATAACGCTACACTGCATTTTCACCAGTCGTTGCCTAAACCATTTGATCAGAAGTTTTGTACTAGAGAAAGCAAAATTTGAAATATCAAGACATTTTATAAACTGGACTTCGATATAAGAGGTTTATTTTTTGCGCTTTATTACTAAAGTAGCTCTGTAAGTAATACTTTCAAATGGACATAGCGCGTGGGCAGCAATAGCAAAGAAACACATCTGCTAACAGCTAACCGGTTCCTATTACTTTTTGTGTCCCCGCCTGAAGAGTATATGTCGTAAAACAAGGTGTACTTTTGTTCTATTTGTGTCTTAATGCTGCTATAATGCTAAAAAGTAAGTCAACATTTGTCACGTATGATTCGTATTCTTGCAGAAAAGCGAGACACCGATTTGTAAGAAAATTCCCCGGTGTTCCTGCGCGTCACAAATGCAACGTTTATAATCTCATGAATAAATTTAGGTGTTCTCGATAAGAAACCCAAAGTAAACCACCGGGTGCTCACTTGACGTAATTGGAGAAAGTTTAGAGCAAAGTCCAAAGAAAGCTCTGCGAAGTCTTGCACAGGAATTTCGTCAAACTTGGACAATTGGAATGACACCAAACTTTTAAAATTAAAACCGTACAAGATAAATGTTGTTCAGGAACGACAGTCCAGTGATAATGTAAGTAAAGTGAGTTTCTGGAACTGTATCTTGGATAATGTTAGGAATAACTACTTACACGGTTTAATATTTTTCACGGACGAAGCATTGTTACATTTAAATAGCCAAAGCGGTACAGAACAGGTGCTAAGCGTGAAGAAAATCCCTTTACCGCGCAAAAAATGTAAGCATCGCATTTTTTCAACAAGACCCTACCATAATAATAATAATAATAATAATAATAATAATAATAATAATAATAATAATAATTACAATAATAATAATAGTAATAATAACAATAATAATAGTAATAATAATAGTAATAGTAATAATAATAGTAATAATAATAACAACAATAATAATAACAATAATAATAGTAATAATAACAATAATAATAACAATAATAATAGTAATAATAATAACAATAATAATAATAGTAATAATAATAATTACAATAATAATAATAGTAATAATAACAATAATAATAGTAATAATAATAGTAATAGTAATAATAATAGTAATAATAATAACAACAATAATAATAACAATAATAATAATAGTAATAATAACAATAATAATAACAATAATAATAGTAATAATAATAATAATAATAACAATAATAATAATAGTAGTAATAATAATAACAATAATAATAATAATAATAATGTGAAATACTCCATTCCGGTATCTTGTTTCCTACACCGGTACGTGTACTGCAATCTCTTACACTTTATTTCTAAATTACCAAATTACATTATTATTTTTCAGATTATACTTATATCTAGCTTACAATTAGAAATTTACTAAAATAACAAAAATAACAAAATTACATTCCCTTCAACTACCTCCTAATTGCAGGAAACCAGCTACTATTTTTACTACTTTTACTTAATCTGTAACTGTAAATTATTAAACTATTATTCACCGATATCCGGTAGAAACTGTACTGGTGACCAGTATATTTCTTACATACTTTTACTTTACTACTTATATGTATCTATTCCTGTCTATATTTGTATAAAACTATATATTACATATCTATTGATCTTATATATATGGTGTGTGTGTGTGTGTTTCTTTAATTTCATATCATCTTTATAAATATATTCATGTAAATTTCACATTTATATCTTGCATTAGCCAATTTTTTTCAACACAAATTATATTTTTTGTTTGCGAATCTAATTGACATTTATCAATGCAACATTTACCCTACCAATTCATTACTTGACCTCGTTAATAGTAGTAGTAATAATAATAATGATAATAATAATGATAATAATAATGATAATAATAATAATAATAATAATATCACTAGTAGTAATAATTATAATAGTTATGATAACAAGTTTATTATATTTTACTTCTTTTTCACTCTTTTGCCACACTCTTTTTCCATATCAAAGACTCTATGGCAAACAACTAATCTCTTAGTCGGTCCTGGTGATTAAGTGGTCTCCTAAACCCAAGGTCGCGGGTTCGAACCCGGCCAGGATCGATGGATTTTTATCTGACGTTAAATTCCTAAGTATGGCTTCCTTCGGAAGGGAAGTAAAGCCGTGGGTCCCGTGTCGTACATTTACGGCACGAAAAAGAACCTCAAGCCTGAAAGAAGAGGCCCCTGAGCAAAATTAATCAGCCGTTTCACGTCCTGAATTGAATCGGACACTGATGACCTGATGTTAAAGAGCGTCCGAAAATAAACCAAATAAAAAACTGATCTCTTGTTAGCTTTCATGCTGCAAATTTTTGATACGCTAATTCACATTAAAAAAAAATATGACCAGCACGATCCCCAGATCTTACTGTATGCGATTTCTTTATAATTGGAAATTTGAAAAATAAAATTTATCGGAATCACTCGAGTAGGAAGAACTGAAAGTTAATAAGCAGAGAAATTGCAACAATGTCTGTAAATGCAAATTTTCTCAAAAGATATGGGAAATGTGTGGTGGCATGGAACACAAAGGTATCCAGTTATTGTAACTTGCATGAGATCTAAGTGCTTGAATTTAGGGACTATGTATATCAGACTCAAACGGCCATGCGAGCTGCACCCTCACGGATGAACGTCCATTTGAAAGCACCGTATTAGTGCATACACTACTGCTGTATGCCTCTTGATTTAATGAGTTGCAAGAACAGCTTATGGCATTTTTCCTAATAAAATATGATCAACTGGTCTTTACATTTGCAATGTGCGGTTTTGAAAGAGTGCTTACAAATAACGCCTGGATACCATTTCTCGGCGAACAAGATCTCTGTATAACCCCTGCTCCCTCATGGCTTCTTTCGTTCACAATGCCTAGGGGGAAAAACACAAACTTAAAGAAGACCGGACGAAAGAGTCTATTCTGGTATGAATCTTACCAGAAAGAATGCATTCTCTTTCTGGCAAGATTCATACATAACAAAACAGTACAACTTAAGTGTCCGTCAAGCCATGAACTAAATTACCGCTCTAAATTAAAACAAATGATGAATTAAATGTATTTAACAGTGAAATGATATCATATTTACTTGGTTACCGATTTTACCCTTTAAATTTATATTTTAAATATAAATTATAGTATTTATATTACATGAGGTGGCGAAATTCCAACAGGTACCAAGATTCATTTTATATTAGACCATATCAAATTATAGCTTTGTGTATTGTTACTAGCTTTATGTAATATGAGTTTTATGTTACAAAGGTTACTCACTTGTTCTGTATCGTCTAACAAATCTGTGCATTGTATGGTTTATACATTACACTTGTCAGCAGTTACCCTGTATTCCCCCATCCTTCATATTTACTCAGGTAGGAACGAATGGAAATTAAACATTTATTACCTTGAATATGTTTATTTTAGATAGTTATAGCATTCAAGCCTTCTAAATGAAATTGCTTATTTTAAAGTTGTTATAGTTCCATTATTTGCCCATAATGGAGTAAAAATACCACATTTAAATCGCAGAGGTTTAATAAAAGAATAATAAAATCCAAAAATTATAAACAGACACTGAAACATAACAAAAGTATATAGTTACATTTCACAGTCGGTGTATCATAGACGAGATTTTTATGTTGCTTTCCTGCTAATTAAAAAGTTGAGTTAATATGTTGTTATAGTAAAATTATGATAAAACAACAATTTCTAGAAAGCCACCGTCATTCCTGGTGGTCTTTGGTCTAAACCAAAGATCGCGGGTTCAAACCCGGCCAGGATCGATGGATTTTTTTCGGGCGTAAAATTGCTAAGTATGGCTTCCTTCGGAAGGGAAGTAAAGCCGTGGGTCCCGTGTCGTACATTTACAGCACAAAAAAGAACCTCAAGCCTGAAAGGAGAGACCTCTGAGCAAAATTTTGTCGGCCGTTTCACGCCTTGATTTGTACGGAACGCTGATGACCTGAGATGTTAAAAGAGCGTCCATAAATAAACCATATCAATATATATACCTGTCTATTCAGAAACCGCGAGACTAAAATAGACGACAGTTGACTTTCACAGTCGCAACCGTTCGATTTACTAATACCAACTGAGAAAAATAAAACACACACACAAAAAAAAAAAAAAAAAAAAAAAAAACTATTTTCCTTTTCTGTACAAAAAACTATTTTCCTTTTCTGAACAATGTGTTTATTAAGATTTATGGTTGCTTAGGTAGATAGTGCTACATAATTTATAAAATGATTTCTGACTGGCTGAATATGCAAAAACAATTGCTTTAGTGAATACACATTTAGTTAGTTAAATTTACAATTACTGAAACATAGAAAAGTGGTCAGTGATGCGTGCTCAGGAATTGTTTAGTATAGGTACAGAGTTGGCTACACTGACAAGACAAATGCACATCGCGTGAGAAAACAGATAATTTTTTTCGATAATTTCACTTCGTAATACGGCTGTGATTGGTCAAAATTCAAAATTTTGTTTCGTTTCAGTGGTCCATTTTAAGATGTCACATGAGTGAAATAGTCATTATAATAATTTTACTCAGGTTTCGTTTTTCTTTTCGTCTTCTTTCTTCTAGATCTGCAATTCAAAGCTTCTAAACGATGTTCAACTATGCAAGCATGTGTGCTATTCAAGGACAAATGCAGAAAAAATTGGAACAAGGCCCTTGGGTATTCAGAAAATTGTCTATTTTCTAGTTTGCATGATATTCACACGTTACTTGCAATTTGGAGATGATTTAAACCTAAATTCAATATAACATATAATATTTAAACGTATATTCCAAATAATTATGAGCTTGAAAGATCCATTTCTCTATACGGAAGCTAAGACACATTCCCAGTGATTTTTCGACTACATCTACAAGTTCTGCTGTTTACATTAGAACCATGACACATGAAATATAATACCTGGCCCCAGATTTTTACTTTCCTTAACACCTCGCGACTTTGCGAACGTTAGACGATTTTTATCAGAGGTAAGAAAAGATTTACATGTGTGATCTGTAACCGGAGACAAAGAGAATGGTGGGTAAAGGTGGGAAATTGGGTCAGTATAAGCATGTGGGAGACCAAGGAGATCAGTGCCGCTGAGGTGTTGGAGAACGAAACTACCATTCGTGAACACGAAGCGAATATTTATTTGCTTGTGGTCAGAAATATTTACAAAGTTGTTTCCACTGTGATGTGTGTGCTTGTTAAATTTTATTTTATATGAAATTATTTTTCAAAACTCATTTTGTATAAAGGCACGTGGAAATAAAATAATAAACCGTTAATGTAACTGGTTACTTTCCTTCTTTTTCAAATGTAGCTTGTAAATTGTTCCTGACTTTGGAAATCAAAGTTTAAGAAGAGCACTGTCCCAATACCATGCATTGGCCTTATACTTCAATTATTATTATTATTATTATTATTATTATTATTATTATTATTATTACTTCAACTCCTATATTTAATTATTTCAGCAATAAAAGTTTATAGATACATACAATCTTTCAACGTAACTTTAAATTGGATGTCAACAAAAGCAACTGGGCAGAAATTGTTCTGATTGGCTGGTCACCTCTTTACACTCAAATCACGTCGGGATACAGTTCCTTTTATTTAATAATGTTCCATACATTGCACTAATGCACTATTTCTCCTTGCCATTTTATTATACACAGGATAGAAGGTAAATAACATTATCAAGCGCATATAGTATTATTTATACTACAAAATTTCACTTTTTTGAACAAATAAAATGCAACAAGTTGCAACACAGGAGAGTTACTCCTGCAGTTCACTGACAAGAAACTTCCACAGAAAAGAAATGAGTCAATTTTTTCCCCCTTACACTCGTTTGCAAAGTAAGAATTAAGTGTGTAACAAAATTACAGCTTTGGTAGTTTTTTTTAATGGTGTTTAACGCCCGGTATAACTCTAAGCCATCAAAGGCGGTGGACACTGATAATATATGAGGAAGGAAGCGTTTCAGGCTTAATTTGCCATTTACGAGGGCTGAGGGAAGCCTGGGGAAAAAATTCTCAGAGAGGTGGGGAATAAAACCCCGGACCTCCCGCTCACCAGTCCGTACTTTAATGACATCGGCAACCTGTGGCCGTTCCGCTGTGATAGTGTATACTTTAAATTACACAAGTAAAATATATTTACTTTACTTTAATGATGCATATTATACATGATAATTTACAATACATACAGTAACGACTAGCTTCGTAGCTCAAGTTATTACATCAAATTTCCATACTTCGGGCCTCGGTTGGACATAAGAAATGTTCTTTGATTAAGATACTCTTATTGATGCTTTACCTACACAATGCTGTGAAAGTTTACTCAGAGATAGAGAAATGGCAGCTATATTTTTACATAAAGCGCGTATACCACCTGGTTTAAATCTTACGTATTAATTCCCCCCCCCCCCACACTCTCATTTCTAGTTTCATCTGTTTCCATGCATAACGTTACCTTCGATACTCAATATTTACTTTTATCACCTTCACTTGTCTAGCTTCTTGCCATAGAAGAACTCAAGTAGTTCGAAATATAGCAATTTCAAGTGTGACTCTTTCTCTGTGTTTTATCTTTGTGTACTTTTATTATTAGTGTTAATTTATGTATATATTTGATGATGCTTTTAGTCTAACTCTTATTGATGCTTTACCTACACAATGCTGTGAAAGTTTACTCAGAGATAGAGAAATGGCAGCTATATTTTTACATAAAGCGCGTATACCACCTGGTTTAAATCTTACGTATTAGTTTTTTTCTTCCCACACTCTCATTTCGAGTTTCATCTGTTTCCATGCATAACGTTACCTTCGATGCTCAATATTTACTTTTATCACCTTCACTTGTCTAGCTTCTTGCCATTGAAGAACTCGCAGTAGTTCCAAATATAGCAATTTCAAGTGTGACTCTTTCTCTGTGTTTTATCTTTATGTACTTTTATTATTAGTGTTAATTTATATATATATATATATATATATATATTTGAGTCTTAAGAAAAGCAGTGTTTATTTACAGCTGAATTTAATACCAATGATGAAAATTTTAAACAATACATTGTGTATGTTCCCATGATACTCCTTATTTTCACTTAATTATACATGCTTTTTGCTACTTTCTGGTATAAAGTTGGCGACAATGATTAGCAGAGCCCGGAAGTTAGGTAAAATTCCTTTTCTATCTGGGAGGATATATTTAAGAGTCAGATAGAAATTAACATGTTTTCGTACATTTAGGGTTTGGCAGTGCCAATTTTTGTTTTGCTTCCCCCCCCCCCCTTCTAATTCTTATGTTGGCTTCTGTTGCCTATTTCAAGGTTTAATTTTTTCCTTTTATTTTTGGCCTGTTTTCAATCATTTTCTGCGATTATTAAACCATTTTTAAAGTATCGAACTAAAAAAAAAGTTATAATCATTACATGGCATGTTCACTTCATAGAAATATCTATTGAGAATCTTGTTATACATTTATTTCTTTTAAAGCAGTCAAATTTTTTCTTCTCAACCCAATCACTTAAACTCTTTAAATAGCAGAACCTTCATTAACGCACGGTTACCTCGGCCATAGAAATACAAAAATAGAGAGGAAGAGAGAAGTACTGTAGTTTTGAATAGTCCTGGCGAATGAGTAACATCTCAGATGCATAAATGTAACAGACAATTGCATGCGAGAAACATGGAGCGGTACAGCTGTGCAACAACAGAGTTCAATACGGAAGCAAGTAATTGCTAATCTGATTCCCCTATAAACGCATAAACAGAAAATGAATTCGACCAGAAACAACTGCGCATTTTTTGCTCATTCGCCAGGACTATTCAAAATTACTTCACTTTGTCTTGATCAAAATTTCCATGATTTTTTTTAGTACTGTTTAACGCCCGTTTTTACTACTTAGGCACCACAGGCTGTGATACATGAGATGAAATGATAAATTGGGAAGAATATTTTTTTAAGGAAGGAAGCGTTCCAGGCCTATGTTTAGGGTACCTCCCCGGCATTTGCCAGTTATGAGGACTGAGGAAAACCTGGGAAAAAAAATCCCAGTCAGGGAGGACTGTCCTGGCGGGATTCGAACCCCAGATCTCCCGCTCACGAGTCCGCGCCTTAACGACCTCGGCCACTCGTGACGGTTCCATTTCCATGCTGTCCAGAAAGGTGAATGTTCTGTTGTAACTGGTTCTGAAATAGCTGGTTTTAAATATGCTCCAATCACTTCAGTGGAAGTAGAAAACGTTCTTTTTCCATGATGAAAAATCTTCTCTACAGACAATCTACTACCTATGACTGTTGATAACTTGAAAAAGCAAGTTTCTGTTGTTAGTAACCAAGAAAAGTAAGCTAAAGTTAAGAAATTACTAGGCGTATTAAATACATGTTTTCATTATTAATAAGTGAAATTACTCTCCGTTTTCATTTTTAATAGATGCATATTTTCATTATATTACTTCGTATTTTCAGCCTGCCTATTTAAACCGAAATAAATGCCCGAACTTGCGCACTCTGATGGTCAGCAATTATGTGGCAACCGTGAGCAATAGCACGAGCTTGTACCGATATGTTATCAAACAGGAACAAGGCAAACCGTCGAAAAATGAACATAAAAGCATTGTTTTTGCTTCATAATAAAATTGTTGAAAACCCCACGTCAACTCACGATGAGATAATGAAAATAAAAACCTATTTATAGAATTTTCATGTCTGCTGTTCATAATGCGCGAAAGAGTGAGCTTTAACAACTTTCAGAAAAAAAAAAATCGTGAAACCAATCAAACAATCGTCCGAATTAACCCCATCTCTAAACAAATTTCTACCTTCATTAACTACAATCCCGAAATGTCAATCCTAAGATATCTTCCTTACAGAAGCATTTTAACATAAGTTCCTGCCGAAGGTGTATCTTCTGATGAAGACTCTTCTACTTTTATTTTTATAATCCATCACAAAGCGATACATAACAATAGACTGCGCACATAACAATTCTTCTTTTCCAAGAGAAATTGAAAATTAATATATATTGCAGGATAGCATATATTTTTCAAAGAAAGATGTAGCTATCGATATTCAAAAACTTTTCATACATACTTGCCCCTATTTTATTTTTGCGGAATCAGCTGATGGCGTGTAAAATGCCAGCAACTGCTCGTTCGCCCGTAGAAACCACCAGTGCTGAGCGGCTTTGTCCTTCCGAGGTAAATGCCGAAAAAGAATAATCGTGGTAGGGTTTGAAAACAGCGCTAGCGACCTAAACGTTTAAAATTATTGCAGCTCAGTGATTTCCCCCCCAACATCGATGTCAGGAAAATGATATTATGACCCTCCCACTATGTCCAGGTGTATAGATATGGTTCAGTAATGCTGTAATGTTGACCGGTCAACTAGAACTGTTCAAGGATTGAAGGGGCTTTGTGTGTGGGGGGATAGTTACCTAATCGAACACTGTGTGCGTGCAAACGATAGAGATAGAGAAATAAACTGATTTGGGCAACTTGCCCATACAGCAAGAAAAAGCTGAGTCTTCTGGAGCGGTAGAGCGGTTAGAGCTGCAGTCCCGAGCGACAGCGGAGAGAGCCGAAGGATTCCGATAATAATTAGACCTGTGTTTATTGGCAAATTAATAGACAGTATACTATACTGTATGACATACTGTATAATAGCATTACTGATTAACATTTCAATGTTGCGAAGCTTGTTGGTTTTTAAAAGAGAAATATATTTATTAAGAGGATCTTTAAATTAAAATAAAAAAGGGATTAATGAGGTAAATGGCACTATCTTCTGTAAATCACGAATGCTGATAATTTTTCAGTTATTTAATTGAGGTTAACGAATGTGTTTTCAACAAGCATGAGTTTGAAAGCTCAATTATATTATCTAAGAAAAATTATTATAAGGGGGATTGCAATGCGCAAACGATGCCATAATTAAAAACAAATGAACATTTGAGGTTATGATAAAATAAAATAAAAAAACTGAACATAGGGAGAAAAAAACTACAAATTATTAATTTTTGAGTACCATGCTTTAAAACTATCGAATAAGTTTTATTCTGATTCACGATTTTGTGTGTCATCTTTGCGCAGGGATCTGCTAATTTTCTCTGTATCGTTCCAATTTTAGTATATGTACCGACGAAGCCAGTACTGATTGGTGAATGAGGTATCAATGATACCGCACAATAATTATCTATGTATTAGCGTATTTCCAAATAGCCCTCTCCATACGCCAGCGGCGAAGCGACGTCTAGTTTCATGAGACAAGTACTGTTACGTAGGTGGTAGAACCATGGAATAAATATAATATTTACCTTTTCCTCCATAGCAGAATGGCGAGATTAAAGTTCGATATAACCTAACCTCAATTATAATATTATCTTTGCCAGAAGTAAATCGCTATGCACAAAACTCTTAATAAAATGACGTTTGAAGTGCAATGCATAATTGAAACTCTTGTTGCACAATATCATGCCTTCTCAGCGTTTTATTGTACTCACATTCCCTTCCACAATCCAGGCATACGAACTGCTTTGATGCAGTCATCATTAACAAAAAATAATACATCGCTCTTACAGGAGCATTAAATGCATTTAGAATTGCATGTTGTAAGATTTTATTGTACTTGTTTTAAACCTTAAATGTAGCAAATTACATAAAATACATTTATTTCGTCTTTATAGTAGTCTGGAGTTAAAGTGTGTTATCTATGATAGAAATAAAATCTCTATGCATAGAACAGCGCACGACGCGATAGCATTCACACCTCCAACACGTGTCCAACACTAAGGACGCGGCGAAGTTTCTTTCGGTTTTCTCCGATGCCGATTGTGAAAGGAGGCCTGACTTGTACCAGTGTGATCCTCCGTGTAACGTTAAGTTTTAAAAGTGGTCGGGAGTCCATAACTGATGACCCGCTTCTCGGGCGCCCATCAACATCAACTGATGACAACCTGCTGCTAGAATTAATGAGATCATCTATGAAAGCCGACCCCTGCCTGTTCGAAAAATTGCCAAAGAGCGCAACATTTCTGAAATCCTGACAGAAAAGTTTGGTATGCCTTGTGTTGCGCAAAGTTTGTCGGCTGTTGAGAAGAAAACAGAAAGAAAACTACATCGCAATCTGCAGAGAGCCCTTGGATCGCGTTAATGAGTATGAAGCTTTTCAACATTTCCAAAGCTGAAATCCACAATGAAAGGGCAAACATTCGACCCAGTTGGGAAGAAAAAGAATCGTAGACTGAACTTCGCGCGATCTGTAAAAACGTGTTATTAGAACTCTTTCAGAAGCTTAAAGGCGTCGGGAGAGGTGTATCAGCAGGTAACCCCAAATGTATTTTATTGGTGGGTGAACAGAAGTCCAGTGTACAAATCTGCACTTCTTAATGTCGTATGTTGGTACCCGTGATCTCTGAAAGTAGAGTTCGCGCCACGCTTGATCCGAGAAAGCGGGCGGGAGGAAGCCGATAGTCGGCATTTCAATTATCTAAATAATTAATTTAATGCTTATACAGGGCACGCACTTTAATTCGAAAGAAGTACACAAACACGCGTCTTCTAACACTTCAAACTGTATATAAACCAAAGCCCGGTAATACAGAGCCCGCGCAAACATATTTTCTGTACTGTAGCATTGACAGGAAACGTGTGGACTCACGCAGCACTGAAGGAAAATTACGCATCTAGAATGCCGCTGTTTCTTCGCGCTCTGCCGGTTCTCTCCCGCTCGCTTTCTTGGATCAAGCGCGACTCGAATTCCCTGTATAATTTATGTCCGTTGTTTAAGCGCAGGAAATCGCAAATGCAACGCTGAGGCGGTTCTGCAAACATCTATCCTCATTACTAAATTAATTGTATAGAGAAATATTATTTGACAACTCTTCCCCAAATAGAATTGGTAATTGCTCTAAATATCTTGCATGGCACGCATTTCATTTAAAAATGTGTCACTTTAATCGATAATATGCTAGAGGCGTCTTCGTTGTTTACGATGGCTGAAATAAAGGGGCAATTCCTTCAGACTGTATAATAAAAGTTTTATGTTTTAAGACATTTTTGCTTAAAAATGCTTTAACGCAGGGAGAGGAGAGGGAGGGGAAAGCAATCATCAAAAGGGAGACCAATTAAGGATCCATAGAAACGGCCATAGTATAGAAAGATGAGGAGTCCCACTCATAATTGTTTATTTATATTTTTGTTACTTGTCTTTGATAATTTTGTTTATCCTCAGTATGCTCTGAAAGGATAATTTAACAAATTTCAAAACATGTCAAACAGTCTGAACATATGCACACATATTAAAGGTGCTATGTGACTCGGAATAATAGTTATTAAAAAAAAAGTAATTTGTTTTAAACACCTATCATCTATGCAATACCAACCATCTTTACTTAGATCTATTGGAATAATTTAATTTTTAATACAATACACGATGGTCATACTGAAAGTATGAGCAACAATTTTTAAACCTCTTTTAATATTTATTTTTTAGACAAACCAAGTACATCATTGTAATGTACAGACTTTTACTCTCCTTTTCAACAGTCTCCATTTCTTTGCACACATTTTCCCCATCGTTCTGCAAGTTTGAAAATACCCTTACGATAGAACTCCTTAAGACTCTTGACGCACTGCTTTCAGAATATCCCCCACCGTCTCGTAGTTTTGGCCTCGCATCTGTTCCTTAACAGAACCAAAAACATGGTAGTCGGAGGGTGCCAAGTCGGGACTGTAGGGAGGATGTGCAAGAGTTTCCCACCCAAATGTTCTGATCTTCTCCACTGTGATACGGGCAGCGTGAGGACGCGCATTATCCTGTTGCAGGAAGATCTTTCCAGGGCGCTTATCGCGCAAGGCACGACGGAACTTCCAAAGTGTCTGGATATAGCGGGCAGTATTTATGGTTTGTCCAGATTCAAGAAAATCAACCAGAATGCAATCCTGTGCATCCCAGAAGACGCTACCCATAACCTTCCCAGCAGATCGCACTGTCTTCGCTTTCTTCTTCGATGGTGCCATTTCATACATTGGCGTTTTGTTTCAGGCTCGTAATGATGGAACTAGCTTTCAACGCCTGTCACAACACCAGTCAAAAAATCATCACTTCATTTTGAAATCTCTGAAGATGGTTTTGGCTGATGGTTATTCTTGAAGTTTGTGGTCTTAGGTCAATAAACGTGGGACCCAACGGGCGCAAAATTTTCGATCACCTAAACTTTTTATCATTTCTTGCACTGCACTAGTTCCTACTGCAAGTTTTGCAGCGATTTCATCCACAGCGATACGCCTCTCTTCCGTAATGAGCTCATCAACTCTTTCCTTGTTGCGTTCCGTGGAGACAGTTCGCGGGCGACCGCTAAGAGGCTCATTTTGAATACTCGTTTTCCCATCTTTGAAATGTTTCACCCATCTCCTAACACTGCTAGCACCCATGCGGACATCTCCATAGGTATGTTGAAGTCTGCGGTGAATTTCAGCAGCAGATTTTCCCTCTTTAAAAAGGAATTCAATGACAATACGCTGTCGAGACGAAATATTTTGGAAATACTACCTGTGGTTAAGTGATAGAAGCTAATGACGTCACAACATGTGGTGTAAAGTCTGTAGATTACGATCCTGCAGTCCTTTTTGTTACGTTGTTGGAATTTGAATTTTAACAATGGATTGCTCACGACTTTTAGTATGAACCTCGTACATATTTTATTGTATTATCATTAATTTGAAGTTAAATAAAGAACCATAAGTATATAATTTGGGGATTTTTATTTACTGAATAATGTAAATAATTAAACCTAGAGCCAAGGCCTATTGTCACATTCGCACACTAAATTTTTAAAAGGTTGCATATTGATATAAACGTTAACAATATAACTGCAAGGTTTTAATTTGCTGAGAAGAAGAAAAGTAACAATTGGCGTAACGAAACGTTTGACAGGTTACCAAACTCTGGTGTATCGTCTCCTCAAGGGCTTCCAGTAAGGTTTGATGAATGAATATTCGCGCTGTGTTTGGCTGCCCCTGACGTTGACCCGGTAGCAGTGTGATTTACCATTCAGGCAGGTCTCCATGGACGTGGCCGGACCAGTCCGTTCGGACGTAGGAAGCTGTTGCATTCATCTCTCTCTCCCGCCAAGCCGCTCTCTTGGTTCGTTGCCCCTGACCGCCGTGCACGTTACACAACCTGCACCAGGTGACACTGTACATTACGTACCCGGAATATCGTTCACTTCCGTTCGTCCATGGAAAGCGCTAGATTTCTGTTGTACACCGTTCCTATGTCATGTTTGTTCTTTCCATGTTTATCATGAAAGGTTCGCTAACTATCACTAAACGATATTTGAATGTTTGGAAAACGTTTTTTCTTATTTTTTAATAAACAAGCTTTTTAATAACGTAAAGAAGGCCAAAAATAGCTTAGCATTATCTTAAAACGTTCTTAGTCCAATTTCTACAATTTTAATAATATATAATATAGTCTAGTTATCGGAGCAGCCAAATGTCTAAGCTCACAATTTCCTCTATTTTGTCATTTACAATTAAAATTTCACTTTTAGTAATATGCTTTAGGCTAATTAATAAACTTTAATTTCCTAAAGCAGACGATTGACCACGTAATAATTAAAAGGAAAGCATTTTATTTGAATTCCACATTTACTTTTAGAGGCAGAAGTGAGACAACCTTGAGATCCACTGTTACAATATAAATTATCGATTATTAGATCGCATTGCATGTACACTAAAGTTAAGTTTAAAAATGAAGGAAAAGACAAACAGTGTTTGTAAGAGGGGGGTGGGGGAATTAGTCTTATGCTCCAATACTACGTCACAAGGAAGTGTAAAGCTAGCAAATAATGCAACAGTATACATTTTATATTGTATCTCAGAAAGTTTTAAAGTTATGAATAATATGACATTGTTTACAAATATTAAGAAAAGTTAAATAAAGATGGTCTGTAAATTTTAATACTCTAATACCCATAAAAATATTTTTAAAAAAATTTAAACCGTAATAAAATCTTGTTAAAAAAACCTATAAACATTGACATAATAATGCATTTTTCTTATAAACTATTGATGGAATTGGAATTCCTTTTTTTTTACATAAACTGCAGACAACATGCTCTTCTGGGAACTATAATAACATATCTATGCTAGTTTCTTGAAAAGAAATTTTCAAATTTTGAAAAAAAAATTTAATTGCCATTGGTATTGCTTTTCATCAACTAATAGTGATATTTAAATAGTTCTAATTACCACACTTCACATTTGCATACATCATGTGTGTGCAAATTTTCAACAAGAATGGTTCAGCCAATCCTCCTGAGGAAAATGTAAATTTATGCCAAAATTGTAAGATATGGGGAAATAAGATTAATTTTTTGTTTAAAAACGTTTTATGATCATTAGAGAATTAATGAATGAATTGTGTTTAATACCCGTTTTTACTACTGAGGCACTAAGGGCGATGAACACTGATGATATACGAGATGAAATGATATATTGTGAAAGGATTTTTTTTAAAGGAAGGAAACATTCCAGGCCTAAGTTTAGGGTATCTCCCCGGCATTTGCCATTTATGAGGACTCAGGAAAACCTTTGAAAAAACCTTATTGGGAGGACCGTCCTATCGAGATTCGAACCCCAGACCTTCCGCTCACGAGTCCGCGCTTTAATGACCTCGGCCACCCGTGGTGGTTTTTGAAGAATTAAAATTTACAAAGCATATGTAGTTAAGTATTCTTAATATCTCATAAAAAGTCATATACATAGCTTTATAAGTTTCTGAGATACAGCGCAAAATGTATTTGCAGCACAATTTGTTAGATTTACACTTCTTCGGCTACCTTAAAAAAATTGACATGTTGATTAGCGCCGTATCTTAAGCCTTTTAAAACGGGGGCTGAATTTTTAATAAGCGCTTTACATCCCACAATTGATAAGGCCTTTCAAGACGATAACGGAATGGAAATGGTTTCTAAGTCCTTAACATCTAGTATTAGCTGTTATTTACCTTTTTCAGGATAAGAGAAGGCTACGGAAAAAACCTAACTAGATATGTCCAATCGGGGCCCGTCAGTTGTTTATTGTACAGGAAAATCAAGAGAGCATTTTATATATAACACTTTACAGAATGCATTTTATAGTATTTGAATTCATTTATTGAACCTTTAAAACGCAAATATATTTATTGCTGTGAATACAAAAATAACATTTGATTAATGTACCTCTAGTGTCCCCTGTATGATTGAATCTCCGCACAAAATAAAGTTGTTTAATTTCCGAGACATGTAAATCTCAGACATTACCCTCATAAACGTTGATAGAAAGTCGTTAAACAGCAACATACGGGAGGAAGTGAAATCATCGCTCACGGGGCAACAGCTTTAATTAGCGGTGTCATTTGCGTGATTTCGTCACTGCTTGTGGCGCAACACACACTTGTGATGCTAAGCACATGCTACTGTTCCTATTGACTCAAGGTGATATTCTAATTATGGCATATTGGCAATGTTTACACCCTCACAATAACAATAGCTCGATACTTTAATCAACTCTGTCTGATCCAATATGTGTTTGCTTGAGCGATAAATTCCACGAACTTTTACAGTACATGCTACACCTAGGTTTTTAGTTAAATAACCACAACACACTTAATATTTCCTCATTCATTCCAAACAGCACCAGTCAATGCCCAAAATATTCCCTTTTGTTCTACATAACCAGAGTCATTTATCTAGATAAGCAACGCACTGCCTCCAGGAAATTAACCATTGTTGACTCCCAGGATCGCTTGAAACTCTCGATATTAGGGAGCTATTGTTGGAAATCATACACTCAAGCGTTGATATATTGTTCCAAAATTAGGCTTTTTCCCTCGTCGTTTTTCTTATGTTCACTTCTGTGTCCCTTTTTTCTTGGCTTGTTGATTTGAGTTTGCTTTTACGTCATTTGCAATTGACTTTTTTATCTACTTTTCTTTTAGTCTATTTTTGTATTTACTTTCTTAAGAGTATTCTAACACACTTTTTGGTATATTTATATTTTTTTTTTCATCCCCCGCCTTTTTTGCCCCTTGTTGCTTGTTTAATTTGTTTCCACCCATTACGTTACATTCGAGATTCAATAATCACTTTCACCATCTTCATTTATTTTCTGCCTTTGAAGACGGACACAAGCGGTTGAAATATAACGATATTTTTGTTACTATTTATTTGATTTATTTATGCTTCTCTAGTTCTTGTTATTTTAGCTGTTGTTCCAAGAGATATTTATTTTTCATTATAGATATATTTAATTTTATGTAGAAGTGATTTTTATTATATGAAAGATGTAGGGAATTAAAGGGATTCGAGAACCTTTATAGCATTCTAACTGCAGTAAATTTAGGATTCGCCCCACCTCTAATAGAAACACATTACATTTTTTAAACTGAAAATATGCTTACAGAGAATATGCTTTAAGTACAAGAGAAGCCTAGGTGAATTTGACCAGGATGAAACTGGGGGACGAATATCGAACGTTCTAGTCATATCAAAAAACAAAATTGATGCGATTAAAAATAAATAAATAAATAAATAAATAAAATATTAAAGAGTCGTTCTTGTACCCATTACATAAAGTCCTCGTATTTTTGCATACTTGCCAGCAATGGGAAAACGTTTCAAAAGGCCTATATTTGCATTATACACCCATAGAAAAGATTAACAACAGCTAGAAACCATCAACTATTCGGAAAATTGGAGACATTTGCTAACGTTGGCTCCCAGGACAAGTTTTAATGCTGCCTTCAGTCCATGTTGAAGTTCTGCCGTTTGTTCGAATCGTGTAGCACATGTCTAGTAATAAGAACAACCTTGGTTCGAATTGTTTGCTTGTTTTTGCAAGTAAAATAATGCGTAACGTATGACAATAATATATGTTTTAATGGACAGCATAAATTTGAATTTTAAGGCATTTCCGCTCCAAAACAAAAATGTTCAGCCGTAATTTTACGCTAACTTTATTAGGTTAATAAATTGAATGTAGTGATAACTACATAGATCTAAGAATTGAGGTTGCAGAGTTATATTTATAATAGTATTGAGTTGGTATAGATATTTACTATGTATGTATATAATTAGAGATACGTTTACTATGGAATGATATGATTTGAGGCATACTTTTGGCAGGTAATAGTAGTTTGCAAGAGGCATTGTATTCATTCTGTGTTGACTGTAGCCACTTGTAAAACTGTAAGAAAGAGAGAGAGAGAACTATCATGTATGTGTACCCAAATGACAGAGATAATACAAAAGTGGGAAGATTTCGTTGTGAAGTCACGGGTTTTTCTCTCCATGTGAATATTTCGGAAGGAAATTCACCGATAGAGGACACAAAAGCTTAGATGGTCAAGTGAGGAAATTAAGGAGAACACTCTGAAAGATATAGAAATGATTCTTAAAGGGAATTAAAATGTTAGAACCGAGACAAAGTGTTTTATTACAGGTAAACTAGAGTCAAAAGGGTTATGCCGCCTATTCATGAGAATGAGTGCGAATGTAAATGGGAAATATGCGTGCGTTATCTATGAGAACATTTGACGATCTAAAAATGACTAAGGGAGGAAAGAGAGATTACTTTAGAAGTTCAGGATATAAGGAAAATGCCGAAATTTATGACAGGCTGTTTCTAGGAAATTCAGGCTTGTGGGAAATGGTGATTGTTAGAAGGGGGGAAAGTAATTTTAACCAATGGCCATCGTATAAAAATAAGCGAATGAGGAGAATTTAGCTATATAATAAATATTTTAAGATAGCCAATGGTGAACTTGTAACTAGGGAATAAAATAATAATGATGGAATTTAATTTAGCGAGGAGCGTAGCGATAGTATAGAAAAACGGATGTCAGATGGGCGAAGGCCGAAGTGAAAGCAGTAAAAGGTTAGCGAGCAGAGTTCAGGAACGGACAGAGTTGTGAGAGTCGGGAAGTTAGTGTGGGTCGGTCAGAGTATAGAATCAGTTTACGCCAGTGCACGTTTTTAAGTAGGAAACATTGTATCAGTACAACAAAGTAATGGGAGTTTATCAGGAAGCGGCGAGCAGTCAGGTATTAATAACTGGTGTCTTAAAATTGAATAAACTGTTTGCGAAGGAATAAACGTCGTGTATCTATCGTGAGATACATTACCTGTTCCCGTGGATCAAAACTGATCCACAAAACACTCCAGTTAATCCTGAGATTCATCATAATAGAATTAGAGCAGACGACTGAGTTAGGAGCCGGTGGAACTATGATACAACAATCAGCAGTCAATAACAAAACCACACATCCCATACTCACCCTACCCGAAAACTGCTCCATACAACGCAATCAGCGTGGGACAAGAGAAACACACAATAATCACTAATCCATCAATATTCATCCAAAATATCCACCCCCCCATTATTAAAGCCGATTCCAAATGTAAATTAATCTTCGTTTTCAAAATGAATGCCACACCAATAACAATTCAAAAAGGAAAAGCTACACATAAATTATAAATGGCTTATATTTCATTTAAATAGAACGATTCATTTCCTATATAATTTGAAAATAAAGATTATTTTACTTTAAAGTGAAAATAAGCGTTTTCTATTGGAAGACATATTATCATGCATATACCAAACAAAAATTTAAAAAAAAAAAAAAAAAAAAAAATCGCGCATTGCAGGATTCGAACTTATGCAGTTCTCATTGCTAGACACCTGCTTTTAACTGATCAGCATATGTCTGACATGAAGAACATGATGCGACTGTTAATGACAGAATGAGGTTAAAGGTTGTTAAGACTCATGCTCAGAGACATGCCGTGAATCGAGCGCTAGCCGGACAGTTCAGTTTAGAGATTAAGATATTTTATAATACCCAAGAACCAACCATTCAGGAAAGTCTAAAATGTTGTAAATCACTTATATTTTTCATAAAATTCTAAAGATGTTTTAATAATAATTTCAAAATTGCATAACACGGCAGTAAATTTTATTTTACACTATAAAGCAGGTTGTAGGTATTAAGCTCACAAAATTAAATTGTAATAGCTCCTATAGAAACGGGGGGGGGGGAATGTAAAGAAGCCTACATTTTTAGTGTCAACATGGGAGCGTTACGAAGCCTCCGGTAAATTCTAAGACCCAATGTATAGTCCGATTACAGGTGAATACTCTTGTTAATCAATTATAGAATGACTAAGTGTTATATCCAATAAGTAAAATAAAATGAAACACTATGAAACAGAAAATGTACACATTCCACACCAGGCTGCATTAGATGTTACTGGTTTACAGATATGTAATGACTTCTGTAAACATGACATGAAGTTTGTCACTGTTAACAATAGTTGACACCTTCACAATGTATGACGCAATTGTTTACAGGTCGAAAAATATTCTAAAACGGGTGTTAATATATTTAATTTGCACCTACATACACATGAGTAGCCGTTTGCTGTATTGGTTGTCCTAAGTGAAATTTGTACGTCAGACTGCAGAACTCTGGGTGAAATGAATTCCTCAAGCGGCCTGTTGTCACAACCGCCACTAGCTTTCAGGTGTTGACCAACCAGGAATTTGGGATTATCATGAACCACAGTCGCAGAATTATCCCATCATGAAATTTACTGTACGCCAACAGGGCCTGTTCATCTTCCCATACACTGCTGTTTTGTAAATTTGTTTTAGACTATTTTCTTAATATGTTTAAGCTATTTCTAACTTTCATTTTACTATCCTATAACATGAATAGAAATATAATATTTCACAATTATCTAGCAATTCTTATTAAGATACTATTTCAGCTCTGTCATTAACACAACTAGTTTGTATGAAAAAGTGCTCAAATTCTGCAAAACTTTACAGAGATGTATTAAAAGCCTATGGAGAGGACTGTTTGTGCTACCAGTGGTTTACATTTTAAAGCGTATAGAATATACGAGGGTAGGTCAATAAGTTTCCGCCCTAATCATTATGTAGGTATGATATAGACAAAAACTATGTTTCACTTTTCAATATTGTTACCCTTTATTGCAATACACTTCTCAAATCTTTGAATTAACATTTCAACCCCCCCCCCCAAATAGAAGTCTTGTCTGCAAAATGGCCATAAACTGCATCCATCATTTTTTCGTCATACTTAAAATTCCTTCCGCAAAGCTCCTTCTTCAGTTTTGAGAACAGGAAATAGTCACTGGGAGCTAGATATGGGCTATAGGGTGGATGGTCGATCTCCTTCAAGCCACATTTCTTCACAGCTTCCTTTGCAACAAGAGCTGTGTGCACAGGCGCGTTGTAGTGAAGAAGGCGCACACCACTCAATTTTCCTCGATGGGAGCACGTAGTCTGTGCAGTGGGTCAGCATAGCTCCCCATATACTGTGGTGTTCCTCTCCTTGAAGTCAATGAAGAGTATTCCTTCACAGTCCCAAAAGATTGTGCTCATGATCTTCTTGGGTGACTGAGTGACCTTGCCCTTTAGAGGCGGTGCTTCGCCAGCTTTACGCCTGCCACTCCATTGATTCTCTTTTGGACAAGGGATTATATTTGGGACCACAGTTTCATCTCCTGTAACAATGGTTTGCAGAACTTCTCTCTCGTTGCCACGACAGAGCTCCAAAAATGCCTCACAACAGACGACTCGCTGCTGCTTTTGGACAGAAGAAAGAAGTCTAGGCACCCATCTTGCACTAACCTTATTCATGTTTAAATGTTCATGAATAATTCGAAGGACTGTCGTTTTAGAAAGGCGCAATCTTGCTGCTATTTCTGTAACTTTGAGCCGCCGGTCTTCCATAATTTCTCCTTCCACAAGAGCGATGTTTTCAGAGTGAGCACCTCCAAGGACCGACCTGCACGCTGTTTGTCTTCAATGTTTTCTCGACCCTTTCAAAAACGTTTGGCCCATTCTTTTACGGTAGAATATGAGGGGGATGCTTCCCCATACACACCGTCCAATCACTGTTTAGTTTAATTTGTAGTAAGTCTTTCTTTTGTAAAGAACTTAAATACACGTCTATACTCCATTTTGAACATGTCACAATCTTCTACACATATGCAGCTATAATTGAACAACTGAACACAGCGGAAGTTACAGCTGCAATTTATCTAATTAACAGATAAAGTATGACACATGGACCTAACCTCGTAAGTTTCATTATTTCGACCACTTTGGCAATATACAGTTTTATAAGGAGTTCTTCTGCATCTTTCACTCAATTAACTATAGAATTCCTTCTGTAAATGATAAGATCACCTTGGTATGTGAGGAATACACTTCTTTCGGAGATAACCGCATTCCTCCGCATGAGCTACAAACGATTACATAAAACAGTCATTCATCACACAAATCCTCTGACTGAACATATAGCCGATCATCATTCTCCAGTTTCAATACGCAAAAGACTGAAAAGGGAACAAAACATGATCTAGGTCTGTAATATTCCAGATCTCTATACATTTCAGCCTTATCGTTGGATAATAACCTGATCACATGCTTCATGTTAATGTTATCTTGAAGACGTATGCAAAACTTTATTAATTGATTCAATACAATGGACTAAATTTTTAAACATTGTATAGCTAAGACTATTACTCAAGTTTTAAGAAATAGAAACCTGAAAGGAAACCTTCTTTACAGAGGAGAACCACATTTCCATGTTTTGAAAAACGAGAAAAATCTACTTTAATATTAAAATTGTAAAAAGTCAAGTTATTTGTGAATATGATAGATTTTTCTACATAACATAACGTATACTTCCTTTATGGGAGTCATTTAATATTCTGCAATAAAATTTATAAACATTCCTTCAATTACCTTTTTAGTAAGCATATAGTGTGGTCCCCAAATGAAATATTTTGTGAATTTAATTTCAAATGCTCAAAATTCTAATTACATTTAAGACTGAATATACATTCATTCTTTTCTACCTTTCAATTTTCTTTTATAATGTTACATGATTTGCTTTATTTGCAAAATTGTTGTTTTTATACCATTTGAACAATGTTATGTTTATTTAACAATCTCGTTTTGTGCTTATATTCGTTTTATTTATTTATCTGGAGGTAATAATTTTAAATATTAGTCTACTGATGTAATTAATTGTACCAGCATGGCCAAAAAACCTATGTTTATATAAACTCCGATCTATATAAACATCAAAAATGGCAGTAAGGTAACCCATATACGCTATAAAATATTTTCTTTGATTTATATACTGAAACAGGTAGCAAAAGATATAAGGTACTTCTCAATCTCAAAAAGAATCTCATTCAAGGGTTTGTTATGCCTCACTTGGATTATTATGATGTCTTGTAGTCTAATCTGAATATTGAGCAAATCGACAGATTACAACGCGTTTATAATGCCTGTGTTGGTTTTTTCTTCAAAACTCGTAAATTTGGTCATGTGACACCTCTACGCAATCAACAATTATACCTAAAGAGCGTAGGACATACCATTCCCTTAAGCTCCTGTTCAAAATCCTCGATGCCTCCACCCCTCAGTATATCGACTTTCGCTTTGGTTTAAATTGCCATCTCTTAACTCTTATCACAACAGTTAGTATCTAGCTTCTTGTTTCTCCTTTGTAATCGAAAAAAATATTGAACAAGTGCAGTTCCAACACTATCTTCATCAACGTTTTAATTATATTAAACATGTGTAATATTAATGTGCAGCGTACCTCTTTAATTTTGCCTTTTCCCCTCCTGTATTTCATATAACTAGTATACCCTGTATTGCTGTTTGTTTGTTTGTTTTTTTTTTTTTTTTTTTTTGCCTGGTAGAGTGAAAGAGAAGGGCCTTTGGCCTTAGCTCTTGCCAGGTAAATAAATAAATAAATAACTATATACAGAGGGTGTCAAAATGTATACACATTTCAAGCAAAGCAAAAACTACGTTAACATAACAAAACTGAATTCACACAAACAGAAAATGAGACTTTTACAGTTAGAACAGTTGCTCAAAATGCCCACCATCGGCGTCGATACAGTTCCGAGTACGTTGAACTACTGACTGAGCAACGTTTGCGAAAGTGTCCTCAAAGATTGCAGCATATGCCGTTTCAATTTCTTCCCGAAGTGCTGCCAGTGTAGCTGGTTTTCTACGGTATACAACACCCTTAAGAGTTCCCCATAAGTAGAAGTTCAATGAGTTAGATCCGGAGAACACGGCGGAAACTCGATCGGGCCTCTTCGTCCTATCCAGTGCTTTGGATCAGTGCGCGGGGCTTGTAGCTGTGCGAGGTCTCCCACAACTGCCCTTGTGAACATCGCATACGGTATCATGAGTCTCAAATTTGTCTCGAATGCGTGCAATTGTTACTTGCGTTGGGGTTCTGTTCTGCACACATGTCTCCATTGCCTTTGAACTTCAACTAAATTGTCGGTTTTCCAAAACCACTTCAAAACTGCTTTCCGCTGTTCAAACGATAATCTTTTTGTATCAAATAGCATAACGTAATGTGAGTCACATCTGTTTACAGAACATCATACGATAATCTTGGCTTCATTTGTTCATTGTTGATTTACCTGTCACGTAGCAATGCTATCATAATATATGTGAGTCACATCTATTTACAGAACATCACATTACTGTTGTTTTTCGGTTCAATTTTGAAATACATTAAATAAATATCTACTGTGAAAGTGTGTATACATTTTTTGGCACCTACGGTATATATTTGTTAAATAAAATGCTTTTAAATTTCTCCGCTATAATCACAACATATCTTAATTTTTCTATTTCTATTTTTATTCTATTGTATTCTATTCTATTTTTAAGACCTGGCATTTAGTTCTTGTGGTTGTAAAATTAAATTACACTGCGTTATTTGAGTATATGTATCTGCATCCCATTACGTGGGCTGTGTACCGCTTAACGGAAATATATTTTCTAAGGTTGCTATTAATCTATTACTATATTTACAACTGATACAACAGGTATTTACAAACACGAACCTCGGTTTTTTTTTTTTTTTTTTTTTTTTTTTGCAGCATTTCTTTCTATGACTCGCTCCAAAATTGCCAATGTTTGATAGTTTGTATACTTCTAATTATGTAGACATTCTGCTTTCTTAATTCTTGTTATTCTTAATATTTTAAACATTTTTAATTGCTTCTGTTAAACAATTTCATAGAATTGTGTGGGTTTTTTTTTTTTTTTTTTTTTTTTTTTTTTCCCACTTCTAAATTTAATATTATTGGCAAACATATGAAACAAGTCCGAATTAACTTGGATTGTAATACTCTGTAACTACAACGAAAATAATAACAATAATAATAATAATAATAATAATAATAATAATAATAATATCTACTTACTTATTGGCAATAATTCCATTAAATTAATGAGGTGTTTGAGTCTACAGGCACACTTACCTGAAAACAAGAAAGAATCACAATTTAGTATCATACTCAAAAAACAACATCCTATCAACGTAGTGCACATGAAAAGAAAACAAGTGCAACCAGCATTGTGTTACTTTAGCTTTACGCTCTCGAACATCTGCATCACGCAGATAAAGAAACTGGTTTAAAGCTTAGCGAAAGAAAGAGAGCAATGATTCTTGCTCTGCTCCCACAAACAAAGAAACTGATAACAAAAACGTTCTTAAACAGTATGCAAAACTCCCATTTCGATTCACAAAACACAATAGCAAGACAAATGCGGATCAAGATCTTTGCAGAATCAAGCCGCAAGCTATTGACTCCGGAGTTGTTACTTCAGCCACAGAGAGAGTGTAACAGGCAGTTTCAAATTAAACAATCTGATTAACAAGCGTTTATTACGCTTGTTAATCTTCCCTTAAAGAAACAACTACATTTTGCAATTTAGGCGGTTTCCAGTAACTAGTCGAAATTGCCTATTTAATTCAACTTACTTACACGCTGTAACTTCAAGAATTCAGTATCCTCTCATATCCTTATTGCTTTTTCAATAAACACTTTTGATATTGATAGATCCTTGTAGTAGTAACTTTGACAAAATTAAATAACTACGAACCCATCTTTTAAAATATAACACTTTTCAAATGTAAAAAGCATTAGCCCATTTTTTAATTTTCATTTAGCCATATTCCTCCCCCCCCCTCCCCTCCTCAGTTTAACCTCTAACTAGATGATGACATGAGTACGTGGAGAACCCTGGAGTTGTGGAACGCTGAAAGTTACCTGGGCATTCATCTTTTCGGGAAAAAAATTTGCCCAGGAAAATGATTTTACAGGATTTGAACCCGGGGTCTGCAGATTTGCAGACTCGTGGAGATTACGGAGCCGATCGCCATCGATGCAACGTGCTTGTCTCTCAAGCTGCAGGCCCGGGTTCAGACCCCAGGGGACTTTACTCCTGAGTGCTTAGGATGAATATTGGTAGTTTAGCGCTTTAAGACTCTAAGGTGTTCATTAAATCACCCATTCGAAATGACAGCAACGTTAAACTTTTTTTTAAATAAAAACGTATTATTTATTATAAAATGAAACAAAAAGGCTCACTATAGTTCAGAAATAATTTTATACATATATATCGCCTATTACGATTAATTAGGAATATTTTCTAAAAAAAATTACACTGGAAATTTGTAACATATGTTGCTTTAGTTTATTTATGAACGCTCTTTAACATCTCAGATCATCAGCGTTTCATTCAATTTAGGGCGTGAAAGGCCTCTTTATGGTGCCGTAAATGTACGACACGGGACCCCACGGCTTTACTTCCCTTCCGAAGGAAGCCATACTTATGATTTTTGCGCCTGAAAAAATCGATCGATCCTGGCCGGGATTGAGCCAGCGATCTTGGGTTTAGGAAGCAAGTATGCTTACCACTACACCACCAGGACCGACAAAATCTGAAACATATTCAATAAGTTGAATAAAACATATATGATTAACGCACAATGTTTTGTTAAAATATTTACGAATACAAAACAATATCCATGAATCAATAAATTTAACTGTACAGTCCTCATAGATCTGCTCGCATGCTAGCAGGTACATTGTTCGGTTTGAGGCGGCCCCTTGCGAGCGAGACTGAGTGAAGACAGGGCACTCATTAAAGTCTCCTTTTCTATGAGACAGGATGTGGTCAAGGCCAAGGAAACATTAGCCCGACATCTCTCGTCACTAGCTCAAGTAAACATCTAATGTCTCTCAAATTAATTAGCCAAATACTATGGCCATTCCGTGTGTACACTTTTAATATTCCAAACTATGATTCATGTTATGTGATTAATATTTAAACACAGCACACATTAACTATTTAATGCATGGTTAGATTATCATGTGAAACGCGCGTTGAAGTTTCTAACGCATGTACTTCAAAATCTGCATGACAAAGTCAGCATGAATGCAGTGACGCAACTCTCACCTTTTGAAAAGATAAACAACAACCGTGCAACTGCAGCGCTAAAGACACGCGATATAAAATTACAAAACTTTTTCATCATATATCACGTTCTTTTAATTTGCATGAAATTTACTGCATTAACAAGCGCTTTATTTAATCTGACAACCTGGTCATATTTGTGTATACTTGACTCTCGTGTGTATATCGGCTAAAAGACATGATTAAGCGCAACAAAACATATTACCTTGTATATCTACTTTTTGTCCTTGCTATGATGTTTATATTAATGTTGGCACTCCATTTTGAACATGTCACAATCTTCTACCCATAGCCTTCTTTATGCAATTATATCTGAACAACTGAACACAGTTACAGGTGCAATTATTTACTTAACAGATAAGGTATGACACCAGATAAGACTTTTTTTTTTGAATGATTTATTTATGGACGCTCTTTAACAGCTCAGGTCATCAGCGTCCCATTCAACTCCAACTCAAGGAGTGAAATGGCCGACAAATTTTGCTCAGAGACCTCTCTTTCAGGCTTGAGGTTCTTTTTCGTGCCGTAAATGTACGACACGGGACCCACGGCTTTACTTCTCTTCCGAAGGAAGCAATACTGTAGATTTTTACGCCCGAAAAAATCCATCGGTCCTGGCCGGATTCGAACCCACGATCTTGGGTTTAGGAGGGAAACCAGATAAGGGTTTTATCCTTATCGGCGAGGTCGGAAACTTATGGACCTACCTCGTACACTTGTAAGTATGAAGCTGTAAAGTACAAGTTTAACATAAATCTTTGTGGGACAGAATAACTAATAACTACCGTACTTTGTGGATCATGGCTGAGCTGTATCTTTAACTGTTTTGCTTACTAAGTCAGTACCGTGTGATCTCTTAGCCCCCAGTTTTACCTGCACTAAGCCTCTTCCTAGTGCTGTATTCATTATTAAATGAAGAGCCCTATAAGAGACAGGAGTCTGCCACTTCTCGTTAACACCTCAAGCAATTTTCTCTCGCAATGCGTGCTCTGCGTGACAGCTGAGTCAACAAGCGTTTCGTTCTTTGACAAATACGTGGAATTTTAGGTACGGGAACAAAATTATGTTTTGGGCACGCAAAATAGGTTACAAATTTGCAATTTTAAGTAAAATATTTGTTTTTTTGGCATCTAAAATGGGACACAAAATGATTAAATTAGGTACTGCTTTTTTAGTCATGCAGGAAAGTAATTTTTTTTACATTTCTATAAATAAAGAATAGGGTCTGGATTCATTGGTTTTAAATTGTTTTGTTCCTTAATAGCTAACTGTGATATGTTAACATAATTATTCGTTTCTTTATCATGGGAGTCATATAGTTAAATCTTATGAAACCTAAAAATGGCTAGCACGTTAAAACCTAAAAATAGCTAAAACTACAGTTTAAAATTAATTTAATTTTAAATTATTAAATTTAATAGTATTTACAATAAAATTACTTTTAAAACTTCAGTCAACAATGTGCGTCTTGATGAACTTCAAAGACAAATCATTGTATTTAATCTTGTAATACTTTCATTCCCATATTATGTTAAAAATATTGTCTAAATTAACTTACTTTTAGAAGCAAACTGAATTTAATTTCGCAATATCATTGTTGTCAGTCACGTTCAATACTATTTTTCTCAAATGACTATCGAACGAATGTCTTTTGTTTCTTTATTGTCAGTCACGTTCTGTTAAAGAAAACTGTCGGATGTAAATCTTATTTAGTAACAAACTGAAGGAATTATTAAGAAGCTTACACTTCCAGTTTATTAACAGTTACAGCAAGATGCCAACAAAAGGAAAGGTTTCTAAGTTTTAATTATACAGAGAGTGTAGGCAACGATCCGAATTTTATCACACATGCAAAATTGTATTATCTGGAGCAATTTAAGTGTTAAAATGTTATTAGTTTAGCTTACATTGGCCAAGGTTTGACGTTCACATTTAGAAATGAGTCATTCACTTGAAATTAAAACACTGAGATAGCGTCATATTGTTTTCTTTAAATCTACACGCTTGCTGCGGGAATACAGTTTGACAACATTGCATGTCATCGCGTACTGGAAGCTCAAGTCGCTTCCAATTTGGAAAACAGTGCAGGGGTGTGACCATTCGTCATTAATTGCAAGAAAATGGCCGGGGTTTAAGACGTTGAACAAGCATCGTGAGGACGATGAATTTTAATTAGAGTAACTGAAATATTTTCAGATCACTTTGTAAGAATATTTACTTTTATTTACAAATTCACTGTTAGCAATATTTTTTCCTTAAGCAAACTGTAATTGCAAATGTGTATTGTAACACTTTAAGACACACTTAAACTATTTAACCTTAAGTTTACTATTACTGGACTGCTGAAAACATAATGATTTATTTAAATAAAGATAATTGCAATATATAAGGAAACCTCCAATGTTTGGCCATTAACGTTAGGAATAAAAGAGAAAGTGTACGTTATCTTCAAGCGCAAGTTCTGTTTTCATAGCTTGTCTTATCTGTACACTCTTTTAAGTAAGGTGCGTTGCAAAATGATAAGGCCGACTGACGAAAAAGAGATAAAACTGAAATAAGATATATTTTAACGTATGAAAATAGAAACACATTATTTTTATCATATGATTAGTTACGAACAATGCATTCCTTTCAGACACTGCCGAATACAAAAACATCAGCCCACATGTCATTCATATCCTGTCAATGAATCCTTTTTCAGAACAACCTTAATTACACGATCCATCATACTCTCTCCAATTTTCTGTAACAAAGGCAATATAAGTTCATTCCATGCAAATGAAATAGAGGTATTTAATTACTGTATAAGATGCCTTCACAGAATTTAGTCCATTTCATGACACTAACACTTTTGTGGCGAAACCACTCCCTTGAGGATGGCTGCAGTATCCTGCTGAAACATCCAATTCTCTGTTCCAATCCCTTGCAACAGGTACTACTGATAGCTGGTGAGATGGCCAGCGAGTATGTGGGGAGAGAGGCTTTATCTGCCAAGTAAAACATTACGCACTGCATATGTATCATCATCAATTCAAATACTTAAGGGTCGGTCCATCTCTTTGCGTTAACAAAAGCAGAATATTGATATCAACACATACTTCCGACTAGCCATCTCTCCAGCTCCCAGCAGTAAAACGTGCTTTGCAACCAGTGGCTGGTTGCGTATGGCTTTCAAACGACCTGCAGGGAACGAACGCTAAATTGCATTTTCTCCATACCCGCATCAACTGCAGACTATCACAGACTTTCCTCCACCGAAATCACTTCATCTTTTCCCGGGGTTATGTCACTACTATGCCCAACTACCAGGGCCGTGTTTCACAAAAGTGTGGTCTAATACGTACAAGTGTATTAGTGCAGGTTCTTGTAACTTTCTGTTCCATGAAAGAAATGCTACACTGGTAAAGTATTAGTAAACAGTTACAAGTGACGACATATAAGAGCGAGATGGAGGAACAGCTGTTTGCCATACGTCGCCATAACCTTGAATTAGAGGAGTTTTAAGGCACGGAGCGGATCATTGTCATTCCTGCAAAATGGGTCTTCTTTTTTCTGAGACACAATGATAATTTAAATTATTTATTATGTATTTATCGATATGCAAGCGTAATAATCCACTTTGAGATGGCAGAAGAATCGAGCTTCCCGAATGCTCTCGGTCATTTACTTTATTAGTCCATTTGATCGTTTTTATTTGTTTATATTGCTTGACAATCACGTTCTCATTAGCAAAAAAACTGGGAAAATTATATGAAAAGAGAGTATTTTAAAATAGAATGAAGAACGAAAAGAAATTATTTTCGTAGCATGTAACAAGAACCTTAAAAATACAGCAACTACGATGCCAGTCTGAAATATACATTTGGAACAGGAAACGCCAATATCAATCATAAACCGTACTTTATTTGCACTTAACCTAACTTTATAAATTTATTCTTTCCTAATACATATTCCTACTCATCATTATCCTCACTTTCGCTGATACTTATCACATTTGGGCCACCTGGTTCCCAAAATCATTAAAAAGATAATAAAATTTGTGCTAGTGTTTCAGTTACCAATGTTCCTACACTTGTACAGAAATTTATACAAATTACCATTGTCCGACTAATTCTAATACTTCTGTCGAACAGAACAACGAGTATGAAGTAGTAAAGTACATGAGTAGCAGAACATTTTGTGAAACAGAATTTACTAATAAATACAAGTTACCAGCCCGTGCACTTGTAATGTATTAGACCATACTTTTGTGGAACAGGGCCCTGGACCATCCAAGCTGAATTTCTCTTCATTGCTGTACGCTTCCAGGTGACGTGTTCCTTAGCCCAAACACCCGTTGATGTTTATGAAGGGTTGCTCATTATTTTTCTTGCATTTCAGTACATTTGTTTGTCTGACTAGCTCGGACAACGTCGATTTATGAACATTGACAATGGGATCAGGCACAAATTGTGTCAGCGATCTTCCACCAGCATTGAGCTGAATTATTTGACTCTTTTGAAGTCTTTCAAATGAGGCCTTTTAATTCCATAATTATTTCCTAACTTAAGGAACTTATTTATCAAGCATGATAACATGCAAGCTTCTTGCTATTTCCAGAGACGAAAATCCTTCTTTGTAGGCTTTAACTGTTCATATTCAAAGCTTGACAACCTTGCTTTTCGACTCATTGGCCGTATTCTCAATGAAAATTAAACGTAACGTAAACTTAAAAGTAAAAGACAGATGCTATGTATTGTAAAGGAACCATTAACAATGAATCAAAAAAATAAAACACGTACAATTAGACGTAAAAACTTAGAAGCTTGCAAGGTTCAAGGTTTTGTGGCTGCGTCTAACTTAAACTTAAGAAATCAGCCAATCAGAACGCAGTTACTCTGTTTGAAGAGCTCAATGGTAGAATTTATCCATACACGGAGCACGGAAATCAAATGCTGTTTGCTGCTGCAGAGAGCCGAAGGTACTTTCACAGATATAGTTAATAGCGGATTGCATGACAGCTCAGACGATAGAGCGTCGTGCTATATAGTTGTGAAGATATAGTGAGTGGTCTCTAATCCTCACGACCAGATACTGTTTATATACATCCTGCAGGAGTTAAAGGAGATTTGCCAACATTATCCGCACCTATCAATTTATATTTACGAAAAACCACTGGATCCACCGGTTCTAGGATTTACCCGAATATATAAAACTGCTAATTCCAATAAAAGCAGATTTACCACGTTACAATATTTTACCCGCCTAATATCCCCTATCAATTTATATTTAAAAGTTACGGGGGACAACGCAGCTCACGATGCATACAACATGTACAAGCGGTTGCAGCTAGCAGCAGGTGTTGCACTTGATTTCCATGCTCCGCGTAAGGAAGTTATGGTAGAGAGAGCTGAAGATCAGTGACTCTATAGACAGAATGGCTTCAGTGTACAAAAGATTAATTGCATTGTAAGAAAGCTGTCCTTGCTCACATTACCCCAAGCAAATTAGTTACTGCACTTTACATAAGCATAAACGCTACCGCCGCCTGCTCATTTTCTATCAGCTGTTAGTTGATCTTCGCTTGTTATTATTTTAGATTGGCTAATACGTACGTTTGCTTCTTTCGTTGTGAATGCCTACACACTACTAAGTTAACGTGTTGCATCTAAATTTATTATGTTTACGTTTAATTTTCATTGTGAATGGGACCTACCTTTCTTAATCGTGCACTCTTCACAAACACAACAGACACAAAGCTGCTCATTCCACAGCTACAGAAAAACGTATGCGTATGAAGTATTCATTTTGCAACAGGACTATTTTCTGTCTTCCGACCTGTGTGCAATGTATACGTATGTTTATTACTAGCCCTACAATGCAGGTAATATAATTTTATATGACGAGTTTCATCAGTTGATCTTATTATGCAATGCACCTGTGTAATTAGGCTTGTGTGGTGTGTATGTGCTACCCTTGACTGGGTATTGCGCGAGGTAAAACCTGCTTTTTATTTCTTATCGCTCTCATAACAGATTTATCGCGTCACATTTACAGTTATCTCATACCGGGATCTTGTGTGAACGTTCCCTTAACGGCAAATTCGTGAATGGCTTATTGCAAAGAGTGTGTGTGTGTGAGAGAGAGAGAAAGAGAGAGGGAGGGGGGATCTGATTCCGGCTTGTTTATGCTTTCTGAGTTCATGACAAACGCAAGTTTCACTCCTGTTTCTACTGGCAATTAGAGACATTTAAGTTTGCCTTAATATGTTGCTAATTTTCTCTTAACGTTCTATTTACAATGTAAATCTGTGCCTACCTACGCATGTGCAAATGTGTTTCGTAGTGGTTACCGAGGTGTCCAGGTTTGTTTTATAAAGCTCTATTATTTAATAACACATGCATTACCTTAGAAACGAACATATTTTTTTGAATAGTGCCATCATCCTAAATCGAACACAATAGCAAGTTTGTACTGACTTTTTTGGAATTGGATTATGTACGCTGTTATGCATATACATACTCGTTAAGGCGCGGACTCGTTAGCGGGAGGTTTGGGGTTCGAAACCCGCCAGGACCATCCTTCCCGACTGAGGTTTTTTCCAGGTTTTCCTCAGTCCTCATAAATGGCAAATGCCGGGAAGGTACACTAAACTGGAATGTTTCCTTCCTTAAAAAATTCTTTTGCAATATATAATTTCATCTCATGTATCATCAGTGTTCACCGCCTGTGGTGCCTCAGTAGTAAAAACGGGCGTTAAACACCATTAAAAATACATACTGCACATTTTCATTTTATAACAAACATAAATAAAATGTATTCATTTCCTCCATGGACAGTAACTGTTGTTTGAAATTATGCTTAAGCTCTAGAAATTCCCAACCGGTGTGCAGCGAGTTATTCTGGAAATAAACAAAAATATAGTAGGGGCTACTTAAGACATATATTAAATTCCAGTATATCAATTACTGGTATTAGTGATGATGAAGAGGAAGAGAAAACAGATAGAATAAGTCTCATCTCAGGTGTCCAACCCATTGATGATTAAGAAGAAACAGGTTCAACAGGTTTATTTTATGTAGTTTCGGGAAAGTTTTCTTGTTGAGAAAATAGTAATGTCCTACACGATGATCAAGATCATAGTTATTAGATCATCTACAAACTAGAACACGCTGGCGCATTGATCACATTTAAAACTACAGAGAGTGCCAAAAATGTACACACACTTCAAGCAAAGAAAAAGCTCTGTTAACATAACAAAATTGAATTCACACAAACAGAAAATGATGAGCACTAATCATC
Source organism: Metallyticus violacea (assembly GCA_030762175.1). NCBI lineage: Eukaryota > Metazoa > Arthropoda > Insecta > Mantodea > Metallyticidae > Metallyticus > Metallyticus violacea. The sequence goes on along the minus strand of CM060839.1, from coordinate 78,916,419 downwards.
TTAGACTTTTACAGTTACAACAGTTGCTTAAAACACCCACCTCGGTGTCGATACACTTCCGAGTACGTTGAACTACTGATTGAAGAACGTTTGCGAGTCTCCTCAGCGACTGCAGCACGTTCAAAAACCATAGCCGAGGACGCGGGGCTTGTTGCTGTGCGAGGTCTCCCAGACTTGCCCTTGTGAGCATCGCATACAGTACACAAGTCTCAAATTTGTCTCGAATGCGTGCAATTGTTACTCGCGTTGGTGTTCTGTTCTGTACACACGTCTCCATTGCCTTTGAACTTCAACAGTTCTCGGTTTTCCAATACCACTTCAAAATTACTTTCCGCTGTTCAAACGATAATCTTGGCTCCATTTTGTGGTAGCAACGCTAGCATAACGTAATGTGAGTCGCATCTGTTTACACAACATCATACGATAATCTTGGCTTCATCTGTTCATTGTTGATTGACCTCTTATGTAGCAACGCTATCATAATGATGTGTCACATCTGTTTACAGAACATCACACTACACATTACTGTTGTTTTTCGGTTCAACTTTGAAATATATTAAATAGATATCTACTGTGAAAGTGTGTATACATTTTTTGGCCCCCTGGTATATTGAACAATAATACAATGAATACGTAAACTTCAATACGTTGAAAACACGGCAACAATGAAATCACTCATACCGTGCGAACTACAGAAAAGACAATCAAATCCAAAGCAAGGAATAGACTGCTTAACCTTGAGAGCAATATGCGTGTTTCGTTGACAGCTGCTAGATCTGGTATCAAACATTTGTGTTCCCAGCATCAATCACAAATCTCACATTAATAAGACAAAATTTGTGTTAATGCTTTACAATTACTTTCTAGTCCTCTACTTTTGAAATTGTGTTTGTTTAATTTATTAATTCATAGTCAGTGTATATTAAACATTTGTGTAGTATATTTTGTCCAATGGCAGGCCATAAATTCTATGTTAAATCATCATTAAAAACGAACTATACTCTTGTGTTTGTTGTGCAGTGTATTTGAAAATAATTTAACACAATAATGTTATCACAGTAAATGTTAAACTTAAAAAATTATTTAACATGTTCCTATTAAAAAAAAGGTAACAGGGATGCCCCGACATTCTAATCTCATTCCCAAGGGAGCTGCCATGTTTCCTTAGCCTCCACCAAGATGCCTGCTATGCATTTCTTATCAGATCATTTAAATCAGCAATCAATTTTGCTCACCGAACACTATAGCCATACTAAAATACTCGTTTTATTTGTGAGTGGGATGGCAGGGCATGAGAACACAAGCCACTGCATTCAGAAAGACTGGTCACTTTTATCTGCTGGTTCCAAGAACGTTGTATTTGAAACCTCATCAGTCCTTCAAAAGTGATTCTACAATCTCTCCTGCCGGTCCTGGTGGTGTAGTGGTAACCATACTTGCCTTCTAAACCCAAGATCGCGGGTTCGAACCCGGCCAGGACCGAGGGCTTTTTTCGGGCATAAAATCCTAAGTATGGCTTCCTTCGGAAGGGAAGTAAAGCTGTGGGCCCCGTGTCGTACATTTACGGCACGAAAAAGAACCTCAAGCCTGAAAGAAGAGACCTCTGAGCAAAATTTGTCGGCCGTTTCACGCTCTGAATTGAATGGGACGCTGATGACCTGAGTTGTTAAAGGAGCGTCCGTATATAAATCAAATCAAACAATACAATCTCATCAAACTTGGGTTAATGAAACAATTTACCAAGGCTTTAAACAAATATAGTGCCGTTTTCAATATATTTAAGACAAATTTTCAGCTTGCGATAGAATAAAAATCAAATACGATAGTACATTTGAATCTACAATACACAAAAGAGTACAGCGTGAAAAGTCTATAAAGAAACAATAAAATAGTTTTGCATTAAGAAGTCCCCATGTCATAAAGATGTGGGCAAAATGCTAGACGCATTCAAGGATTGGCTGCAGAATGACTGAAAAGTCACGTAATACTCAAATCTTCACTATTTTCCCGATAACCTGGATTCTCTTTATGGAATGCAAGGTGAAAGGTTCCATAAAGATTTAAAGGGGTTTGAGAGAAGATATCAGGGACAAATGAACATCAATATGCTTGTCCCTAATGACATATGCTCAAGCGAGAAAATCTAGAAAACATACGTAAAAGGAAAGACAGTAGAAGAACTTTTACAACGAAAAAGTGACGATTGCAATAATGCACTTGTTCGATCGAAGTAAAAAAAAAAAAAAAAAAAAATTTTAATAACTCAAATAAATTTAACTATATTCTTAATGAGAATTTGCTAAAAATAATCTCTTTTCCGTAGGAATAGATTAAATTGATTTTAGGATTAGCTCACCAATTTCATGATAATTCGCTTGGTTCAGGCAGTAATCTCAAAGTTAAAATGCGCAAGTTAGTCCAATCAAGGAAAGACGAACAAATTATATTTGCCTTCCAACACCATTGTCGCTAAGTCTCCTTTGTCAAATGTGGAGGTGACGAAGGTGTGAGGTGTTTCAGGAACAATGAGCAAACTTCTCTTGCAAATCTTAATTGCACGAAAAACAGGAGCCAGACACGGGGAACCAGAAGCAGTGTTTTCAACAACGCCTCATTGAATATCTCAACCTTGAACGGCTGCTGCCGAACTCCTTGCTCGCCCTCCCCCCTTCTTCCATTCATCGACAGGAGAGCGCAGACCGGGTGACTTGCTGAGTAATCGTTACCAGTGCTGGTCGTAATTGCAAACCGGTGAATCATTTGTGCATTTGCAGACAGCTGTACTCGAGAGCTGGAGCTCTCCATTATCTATCATCTAACGCTGTATGCTTCGGAAAATTTTCTCGCGAGCTCTACAGCGCCCTGAATGCGCTGATGTAGCACTTACAAAACAGCGTACTGAAAATCACGGCTTAACCCATTCCATTATCTATGAACCCTCCGTCAGCATTAGCTCGAAACCTTTGTTAGAGTGGGTATACACCGGGAGGTTTTGTATAGAACTGTGTATATCATTTTGTATCATACAGATTTGTTCCATACAAAGCAAATGAATGTGTAACATTTGTTTAGGACAGTATTGAAAGTCAGTTTCAACATGCAGGAAACTTTCTTGTCTGTGAAGAAGAAGAAGAAGAAGAAGAAGAAGAAGAAGAAGAAGAAGAAGAAGAAGAAGAAGAAGAAGAAGAAGAAGAAGATTTCAGGCGCTGGGCAAAACGGTTTTTTTTTACTGAGAAGGAATTTATATATTCCTTTCCTGCCTGATTATGAAGCTTTTGATTTATTTATTTTCGTCAATTCCCTTAGTACTGCAATTTTAAGTAACGAATTCCCCCCCCCCCCACTTCTCTAACCTCAACTTTGAGGTCAGATGTAATTTCAAGCAAAAATTTTTTGCGTGCTTTCCTGTCTCTGAAATTCTAATTTTAAGGATCCCAAATACATTTTCTCACGTCCATTTCTTCTATTAAACATAATGTTTTTGTGATTGACCACTCCATGTTTGATGTTTATGAGGGGGGGGGGGGGAGAAATACAAAAGAATGTCATTATTTAGTCAATGTGCGCATGATTAGGTTGCAGAACAAGAATTTTTTCGCTCGTCTAATGATACACAAAACCTATACATGAATAGAACTCATTAATTTGTATGAAACATGAAGGAAACTGTTCCATACCCACCAGAACATATTTGGAACACAAATTCTATACAAAAAGTTCCCGATGTGAACCACCACCCTTAAAATGAGTATAATATATCACTTAAGGATGTTATTTCTGCAAGACATTGTAATAAACATTACTATGTCCTGATCAAAATTTCACTAAGACGCAGACAATAATAAGTACCACGTTTGCAGGATATGTTTAAGCCCAAACCTTGTCGAAATTTGATGGTTCCCTCCTCAACAGTTGTAATAATCATGAGTTGTGGCGATTTCCTTGAATGTGTTTAGTAGTGAGAAGAATCTCAATAATACAACCGGGGATTAACAACTAAGTATTGATCATGGAAGGTCTGCAAGCTAGGAAAGTGTATGCTTTAAAAATTCATGCACACAAACAACAAAGCAACGAAATTGAAGCTGTTAGTTCCACAACTGCACAAGTCCACTTTTTGGCACTATATGAGTTTTATATGTCCTTGTAATCGTCATGAACTCTTATTATTTGGCATTTTAAACAGCACGCGCTTCAAGCATTTCCCACATTATTGACGTATTAGATTTCGTATGTACAAGTTTCTGAGTTGAAAGCAGCAAGTTACACCAGTTTAAACAGAAATACAATTTCATTCTTGCGATCATTGTACAGTTGACTACATTCGTCATGTTTACCCAAGGGAATTCGTACATGGTATATGCACAAAATGACTTAAGTAAAATAAACAGAATGTGGTATACAAGTCAGTGCACTTCAAATCACACAAAATTGAACACTCTTTGACTTTCACACCTGCAATTTCATTTATACTTACATTTATTATTATAATTATTATTATTATTTCACTCATTTATTTTTATTATTTTTGTTACTAATGCTATAGGTTCAATAAACAATCACAATGCGCTTATTTTCATTTATGCTAGCTAGTTTTAGAAGTATTGTATGTTATAATTTTTTTTAAATGATGCACACTGCAACATATAAAATATATTTCCAGTAGATTCAAGTATTTTTTTTTTAAAGTGCATCTAAAATTTTGAAAAATAGCCTATCTTCAACTGCTTATTAACAGATATTTATAATTCGATTTTAGAAAGTTAGAAATTGCAGAATGGAGTCTCTAATAATTCATTGGAAATTAAATTACTTAAGCTAGAAAGTCCACACAAAAGAAAGCTACTAAAGCTAAGGATACTTCGAAATATCTTTCGATTTTGCCTGAAAAGCAAATGTTTCTGTAACTAATTGTAAATGTTTGTCTAATCCACGTGATGCCTTACTCGTTGTTACCGTATTTGATCTCTATTTAATTCTTTTTTAACATCTCATTTCCAATTTTCTTGCAACCTCAAGTGAAGTGAGGGTCTCTTTGACTAACAGAAGAAAAGAGATGCGAGGGTAGGTCCATAAGTTTCCGGCCTCGCCGATAAAGGTTACTGCCTTCACAAAATCTTTATCTGGTGTCGTATCTTATCTGTTAAGTAACTAATTGCAACTGTCTTCAGTTGTTCAGATATAGTTGTATAAAGAAGGCTATGTGTAGAAGATTGTGACATGTTCAAAATGGAGTATCGAGCTGTTATTAAGTTCTTCACAAAAGAAGGACTTACTCTAAATGAAATTAAACAGCGATTGGACGGTGTATATGGGGGAGCATCCTCCTCATATTCTGCCGTAAAAGAATGGGCCAAACCTTTTCCAATAGATAATTCCTATTAAAGGGAATCAAAACAGCGCTTTTCATGATTCTGTTTCATTTTTAAATTTTGATATGTTTTAAAGCGGTATGACACTTCTTATTTTTTCATTTATATGTCCCGGTTTTTTACGCTTTTTGCACCATCCTCTGAGTTAAACAATAATTTTGCAAATACTCGTTCTAGAGTGGAGATATTTTCTTTAATTGATTGATAATTAATAAACAAAGAAAAAAAAAAAGAAGACCAGAATCAAGCTATGCAGAACTACAAGCCAGGAGGCTTGTAAGGTTTTGTTTCTTCTACAAATTTGAGTTTTCCTTTTATTGTTAAATTATAATATCTGAAAAAATTGCGCATTTTTTTAAAAATGACCCATTATATCAAACAACTTGTAAGCATTAAAGCGTACAATTTTACTAACTATTTGTAACCAAGTAAGTATGAATTAAATAAAAAAGTTTAAAACATAATGAATATCTGTTTTGTTATATCAAAAAAAAAAAGTGAAAAGATCATAATAGTAAATAAAATTATACATTTCTTACTATTCAAAGTAACTTCTTCTTCTTTTTTTTAACTAGGTGAAAAAGGGCTCATAAGCAAACAAACAAAAATAAGATATCTATCGTTAGTTTCTGAGGTAGTGGATAATCGATTTGCGAAATTTAACAATGGAGAGGATTGGGCATTTTGGCTCCTGTTAACAATAAAATGTTTGGAATCCGGTTATCGGCAGGAATGTGGTTTAATCGCTTAATAACGCCGATTTTCTAAATACGCTTTTCTGGTATACTACTTGTGCTGATTTCTCCCTTTCCAAAACAATATGAAATGTAGAAGCAACTGTTCTTTAGTATAAAAATTTTTAAAAACATCCTGTGGTGTCGTAAAGCTCCAACACATTAGTAGTTCATTTGTTTCACAGTGAAAAATAAGAAAATGAATACATTTTATCTTAGGAATGTGGGCCACTTCCGGCAGAACGTCTAACATCGTCTTCTTTACCACCGCGCTCTAAGTTTCAGATGTTCCACAAAGATGCACAATCTTTTCAACTATTAACTGCCGTGTTTCCTTCAAGGAAAGCCTTACAATGAAAGATATCTTTGTTTCCTTTCCTTCTTTCCGTTCTTTTTTTCACGTCCCGAGTGCTCCTCGACTTCGAGCTGGAGAACAGAAAGAAAGAAAGTAAAAAGGCATGCCCCGAGGAAATAAAAGGATAGAGAAGAGGTGGGGAGAACGCAGCTGCCCTCTTCACTGTCACTATTTATATAACTCCTACCTACCCCGCCCGGGCACCACAACTGGAGAAGATACTTCTGGTCACGTACCTAGCACGTCTATTTTACAGACATTTTGATTCCGCGTGTCACAATTAGGCCACCCCTTCACAATGAAAATTAAGCGTAAATATAATAAAATAAGACGTAACACGTAAATTTAGCAGTATGTAGACATATACAATGAAAGACGCAAACGTACGTATTAGCCGATCAAAAGAAAAGAACAAGCGAAGATCAACTAACAGCTGATTGAAAATGGCTGCTTCTGTTCAGATGACGGTAGCGTTTATGCATATGCAAAGTGCATGCAGTAACTAATTTGCTTGGAGTAATATGAGCAAGGATAGCTTTCTTATAAAGCAATTAATCTTTTGTCCATTGACGCCATTCTGTCTACAGAGCCACTAATTTTCAGCTCTCACTACCACAGAGCAGCTGCGTTCTGATTGGCTGATTTCATAAGTTTTAAGTTGAACGTAAAAGCAAAACCTTGGACCTTGCAAGCTTATAATTTTACTTTATGTGACTCATTGTGAATGGTTTCATTACATTACACAGCATGTAGCTTTTACGTATGCGTTACGTTTAATTTTCATTGTGAGTGGGGCCTTATACTTAAGTCTCTAGCTTGCTGTACATACATCTGCGGAGAACATGCTTCAATCCTAGTGATAAACAGACGTTTCATTTCGACTATCACAGTAATTTGTTTGCAAAATAAGCTGCTTCATAATATTACAAAACTGAGACACTTTTCCATAATTCTGCTTTTGCAGCATTATTATCAAGATTAAACGGTTTGAGCGCCATTTAGCGTGTGTTAATGTTTAAAAAATATCGAATCGTGTTTTATTTGCTTTACTTGAAGGATACGGGGGAAATGACACAATAACGTCGAACGCGTCAAATAAAGTTTAATTTGTGAAAACGTATAATTCTTACAACATTGGTTAAACTTTTCTGAAACATTTGAAAACTTTAAGGATTGCATTTTTTAAAGAAAAATTTCTTCTAAGTGCACAATTTGCAGGAAAAAAAAAGGTTAAAGTCCCCCCCCCCTCACCAACAATAAATAAAAAGGCCAGAAGAAACTAATTCCTGATAAGTTCGCAAATTAAAGCTTATATGTAAAGAAATAATTTTTAGCTGCCATTTTGTTTGGAAGATTGTTATAGAATCTTGATGCACACTCTCGCCAGGTTTTGTTTTGTTTTTAATCTTGTATGTTTTAAAAGTTTGCATGAAAAATAGATAATAGACACAGAATAACAATGAATCAGTTCATACCTTTAACATTAATTTTTTTCTTAACCCTTAAGGTCAATACACTTATTTCAGCGATGTACCAGTGCCAATATCCCCATCTCCAAAGTGGTCTGCAAAATATTCCTCGCAGTTACCTCGATGTGATAAAAAATCCTGACCAGCAACGACTTTGGGTATAGATGGAAGTCGAGGCGAAGCCAAATTTGGGGAGTAGAGTGGATGCTGCAGCAATTCATAGCTCAGATCTCTCAATGTTACCATTGCTAAAACCCTTCTGTGAGCAGTATAGTGTTTTGATGAAAGAAAAAAAAAATAAAACTTTTTCTTTCTCAATCCGGATGTTTTCTAGTGATTTTTTTAATTTTTGGTTTTAAAGATTGAAATAGTACTCTCCCATTATGGTAATAAAATTCCTTTCGAGTCCCTCCAAAAAAGGACACCATAAGTTTACCTGCAGATGCAATTGACTTTGTCTTCTTTGGCGCTGAAATTCTGTCCACTGTTTTGTCTGTTGTGTCTGGTGTGTGATAATGGGTCCAAATCTCATCTGCAGTCATTACAAGACGACATACAAAAGGAGCCCTGTTGTTGTTAAAACGCTGTTGGGATAATTTCATATTTGACTTGCTATTAGAAAACGCGAGCAAAATAACCCATACATTCTTTGAAATGCCTATAGTCTCTGCAATTTCGCCGCTCATCTACAGAGTGAATTCTTTCTTTCTTCATTTATTTAAAAACGAATGATGCTAGTCGCAACGTATCATACCTTACATGTAGAGTATATCTGAGAGATTATTAACCTCTGTAGAAAATGTTGAAAATGTTCTCTATTCTGCATTAAACTAACTCAACACGTTTGTTCCATGTTTCTGGCCGCTCGTTGAAGGACTGTTTTGTCAATACCATTAATCTCCTGTGTAATGTTGTGCTATTCACGACCCAGCTCTACATCGTGCAGTTGCTCAACAAATTCCATGAAAATACGGCGATATTCTGCAATGCCCACAATCTGCTAATATATATATATAAAGTCATTATTTGGCTTGCATACCAAAAAGTCATTATATGAACGTGGTAATGATTTAATTTACAGGTGTCGTGCGAACGCTTTGCAAAATTTCAAAAGATAACCATTTTGTATCTCTTTGGTAAATTTTAAAATAAGGATGAACCAGGCGCATAGCTTCAGGATTTGCCACAAAATGAAAAGTTCTGGAAAGTTGTTTAATAATAAGACTGCCACACCAAACTTTAACTGACAACATTTATTTTCATACTAAATTTTGAGTGATCCTTAGTGAACTCAAGATATGCAAACAAGCATTTGATGCCATGCATGGAACATGTTTGCAAATTGTACAAACGATCGAAACAAGGAAGAACTTCAAAAGATATTTGGAGCAAATAACCAAGTGCCAATGCAGTATCAGTGACTATTTCACTTATGTGACGTAATTCTTAAATCGACCAATGAAACGAAACAAAATGTTGAATTTTGACCAATCACAGTCGCATATCGCAGTGAAATTATTGGAGGGGGGGAAAGAAGATAAAATCCGTTTTATCACGCGACGTGCATTTGTCTTGTGGTTAGTGTAACCAACTCTAATACCTCCACTATATAATTCCTGAGCACGCATACCGACTACTTTTACTAGCAGGCTGTGGAGAGCTATTGATAGCAACAAAAGCATGCATAGTCGACAATCATAACAAAAATGAAGGGTTCTTCAAATAGATATTCATAAGTATAACATTTATACGCGTATTAATACTCTGTGGGCGAATTTAAAATATATATTGCTTTTGTTCTTATTCTATTTATGAAATAGTCATAAACGTATTTTGCTCTTCTCTATTGGCATTACTGACAATCGGCATTCTTCTGTCGTAAGATGGCTTGAACAGGTTACTTACAAATATACAATTTTGTAAGCACGTTTAGAGAAAGTATGTTTACATTCTTATTTTGTTCGTGAAATAGTGCTAATAAATATCACTCGAGGGTCGGAGCTTTCACTACGTTTGTGAATTCATCTGCAATCTCAGACCCCCTCGTGTTATTCTTATGATAGTTCTATAACATCATCAATTCACTGGAAGTTCTAGATGCAAAACTTTATATCAAGCAGTTTCATGTTCCATTATCTGAAAGGCATCCAGAATGTAAGATAATGTATAATTTCTTCCAAATATATTTCAGAGAACATTTCAATTATATCTTAGTATCACATGTGAAAATGTAAATATTAAAATTGAAAGTAGCACTCAATGGAGCTGCGAAGCACGTTAGCCTTGTTGAGTTGCTTATCTACATATACTAATGTAGTAATTTTTATGTTTTCAATCTATATTGCGTTCAATGTGACCTAGATTAGAATATTAATTTATTTAAAATGGTAATACTAAGACCATCAGGTCTTCTCTTCCGCACTACCAGTGTATTTACAATGTATGTTACACATAAAATTATGCAATAATATCTATAAATGTAAATAAAACAATTTATAAGCAAATCCATTGCAAAATAATTCTAGGTACCCTAACCACTAACAAAAATACTGACATTACATGAACAAAATAAAGTTGCATGAATTACCATATATTTGGGTGTTATGAAATAATTTTCGTTGGTTTCAATTTCAATTTCTTAAGTCAAATTTAATGTTTAAAAAGGCTATATATACATACAAACACACAAAACAAAATTGGCAGTAATTGCCTTATTCTATATTCTATCTGTAAGGTTATTTTTTGTTTGTTGTTATTTTATTTTTCAATTTTATTTCAAAAGGTACTCCTATGTTAAACAACAATATCTAGAAATGGAAGGGTTAATCTTTGAATATATGGTACCCAACTCATTTCTTTTAGATTTCCTAAAGCTAAAATAGAGGATGCGCGGATTGCATAAGGAGAACCACCGCAGTCAAAACACCCTCCCCCCTATTATATAATGGAAGCATGAGGGTGCACAATCGCACATGATCATTGATGTTGCAAACCCATGGAAAGACACACATGCATGAAAATCACAAAACACAGGCACTGATGGTGCGTACACAATGGGGAACTGCTTTTCGTTTGTTTTTGCAGCAGTTGCAGTAAAAAGGTGAGGTAGCCTTGTGGAAGGCTGTTTGTTGTTGCAGGGTTGATAGCCTGCTAGAGTTATGGCAGTAATTTTTTTTTCCTAACCAAGGGAATTTAGGATATGTTTTATTGAGACAAGAATTTAGTCCAAATTGTAGATACTCGCATATATGTGATAAATGATGCAAAAATATTCGTATGCTTGAAAGAATTTCTCAACAGAAATTCTTGAAGACTGCACCCTATGTTCTATACTGTCTCCTAATCTTATGCTTAGTCCTCCAGGATTTAGGTGTGAATTATCTAGGTCAAACGTTACATTACATTCATGAATATGTTAATAGATCTGTGAAATGTTAGCGTAGCCGTTCACCTATCTCCATCCCGGACCTTACCTTCCCTAATACAAAAAAGACCGTGCGACAGAATGACATCACAAATAATTTCTTCCAGGGATTTTCGGGACATTTCTCGTCTTTTTTCGATTTCCTGTTACAGAAATATATACTCTACTTTGAGTCCAGCAGTTTCACTCCTATAGACCAACATGCCAACCTCTTGCATCACAGGAAACATAAGACAAATGAGTTGGGTGCCGTATATTCAAAAATTACCCTGTGAAATTTTTGTCCATGCCCTTTCTGCATCTTAATAGTTAAACTGTAAAAATGTAAATTGGAATTATCTTAATCCTTTTCCCGGTTTTTTTAATGAAAGGTAACGTTAAGTAGTCTTTCTAGATAGCTATACCATTGTTCATTTCATTAAATTTCAAACTCGTTATTCATTTCTGTTGGGAATTATCGCAAGATTACCGATAAATCCACGATGTAGCGATTAAACGCCCACATCCTCGAGTGATATTTATTACAACTATTTCACGAATAAAATAAGAATTTAAATATAATTCCTCTAAACTTATTTTACAAAAGTGTAATAATTGTATATTTGTACTTAACATTTTCAAGCCATCTTGCGACAGAAGAATGCCGATTGTCAGTAATGCCAATACAGAAGAGCAAAATATTGATTTAGGACTATTTCTTGAAAAGAATATAAATAAAAGTGATACATACATATATTTGAAACTCGCGCACAAAATATTAACACTTGTCATATTTATGAAATCAGAAGCGGTGAGACTGAAATGGACAAAAGTCGACTATTAAATCGCTATCGTTCTATTTTCTAATACTAACTGAGAAAAACAAAAACAAAAAGTTAACATACAGTGTGTCTATTGTATTCTGTGGTTTGGAATACCTAACATCAATTTCCACATTTGACGCATCGCCAAAACGCTTTGAAGAACCCTCCATTTTGCAGTATGATTGTCGATTGTCCATGCTTTTGTTGCTTTCACCAGTTCCCCACCGCCTCTAGCAAAAGTGGTCAGTGCCAGAAGCCAGTACAGGTCACCTGGGACTTTTCCCAGATGGATGTCAGTTGTGAACCGTACCTAGACGCTCGTGGCTTTACCTGCTCGATTGACGTGGGTGATTTAAAATGTACCAGGAAGAGAGTTTCTGTAATATTAAGGTGGGAGGTGGGAGGTATACCAACGGCACGTGGTGTTTCATGGCGGTAGTGGTCAGTGATGCGTGTTCAGAAATTATATAGTGGCAGTATAAAGTTGGCTACACTGGCCACAAGATAAACGCACGTCGCGTGATAAAACGGATTTGATAATTTCACTCCGTAATCCGACTGTGATTAGTCAAAATTCAAAAGTTTGTTTCGTTTCATTGGGCGATTTTACGATGACGTCACATGAGTGAGATAGTCATTTCAAAATATTTCAAACAAGAGCAGTGGCAAGCTGGTCCAGTACTTTAAGAAAAACTCATTTTGTAAAATAGTTTTTATTAATACGTTTAATTGTAATATACGTTTTTTCTTAATATCACTGAGGTTAGACGTACTGGACTCGTGCATATTCCCAATACTATGATATGTATGCCCAACTTGGAGCCTAGCAGAAGTGGAAAAGAATAATATTAGATCTGCCAATGTAAAATGAAGCATGAAGTACTAGGGATATCCCTCGTGGATAAAATATCATCAGTGGAGTTAAGTGTAAACAGCCTGAAGTGGAAATGGGGTGGACATGAAGATGGGGACAAATAGCTACCACATGGGATCTACGTAGGAGAGGGAGAGGGAGACCGAGAACCTTCAGGAAAGCAGCCAGGCCACACTGGACCAGCATGGTACGGAAACGCAGTACCTGGAAGAGCCTAGGAACAGAGCTGCAGAAATGAAGTCAATAGTGAAAGAGATACCAAACTGAACAGACGCAGCACTTGAACCTTCTAGTTAAATTGTGTTCAACTTGTAAAAGAGAAACATTATAGACCTAACAAACTCATAAGGACTAGCTCACCGTATGAGAAACCAATGAGCGGAGGTTTCAAGAAAATAAACACATCAAATTAAGTCCTTATTATATTATAGATCAATAGAATATTACTTATCTTATACTAGATTCTATTTAGCTAGGGTTAGAAATTAATCCCTTCTTCTTCATTCCTTTGCTAGCAAACTACTTAAATATAATTTCAACAGAATTATCCCTTAAATATTTCCTAATCCTAGCCCTGGATGGGACATAAGCTTCTTAAATCAATTCAAATCAAAAAAATACACTCACCCTTCCAAGCAGCGGCCTCCGTTTCGAATTCTCTATTTCTGTATCATTCATGATTAAGTGCTAACTCACCAGAAGTAGCAGTAACACTGACATACTATAATTGTAACAACAATCGTGTTTCAAACATTCCATTGTTGCTGTGTGTTTTGTCAGCGTCAGCATGTAATGATCCGCATACTCATACAAATAAATATCAAGAACAATAATCTTTGTATTATAAGCAATGTCCGGATTTAAGTAACATGCCTTTCTTTTTGCCTTGTTGCTACCTATTTCTGTATTTTTTATAAACGTTTTCTTATTTTTACATTTTTTAGCTGACGTGAAAGAAATTGTTTGTTCCAAAGCAATTGTTGCGGCGGATTTAATTGTATAAAGGAAATGGCTATGGCTAACAAATGTGTTCATCTCCCCTTGAAAAACTTTTGATAATGTATGACGGTCACTCGAATTCCGAACAATAACACTATTTCACTCATCTTAAAATGCCTAACGAAACGAAACAAAATTTTGAATTTTGACCAATCACAGCCGGATTACGGAATGAAATAATCGAAATAAATTATCAAACCTGTTTATCAGGCAGCGCTCATTTGTCTTGTGGTCAGTGTGGCCAACTCTATACGTCCACTAATTTCTGACCACTTTTGCTAGAGGCGGTGGGGAGCTATTGATAGCAACAAAATGAATCTTAACGCAAAATGGAGGGTTCTTCAAAGCGTTTTGGTGATGCGTCAAATGTGCAAATTGATCTTATCATTAGGAATTGCAAACCACAGAATACAAAGAAAAATAGAGACATTGTATGTTATCTTTTTTCTCTCTCTCCCTCTCTCTCAGTTGGTGCTAGAAAATGAACGGTAGCGATTGTAACAGTCGACTTTAGTCCTTTTTAGTCTCACGGTTTCTGAAAAGAATAAATATTTATAAGTATAACAAGTGTTAATATTCTGTGCGCGAATTTCAAATGTATATCACTTTTATTCATATTCTATTCAAGAAATAGTCCTAAACGTATTTTGCTCTTCTCTATTGCCATTACTGACAATCGACATTCTTCTGTTGCAAGATTGCTTGAAAAGTACAAATATACAATTATTACAATTTTGTAAGCCAAGTTTAGAGGAATTATATTTAAATTCTTGTTTTATTCGTGAAATAGTTCTAATAAATATCATCCGAGGATTTGAGCTTTCCAGTAATTTCAGATCTTCTCGTAATAAACTCTTCCGCAGCTGTTTGTCTGCTGTTAATCCCATTTGCTATTGGCTGAAGTTAAAACATTATGGTACGGTAAAATAGATCTCAATCGCTATATTATCAAAGGTTCTGAGAAAAAAACGTGGCTACTAATTATAAGCCATTGCTATTGATTCAAAGTAGGCGAGTAGTATTCGTTAATGAACTGCCCAGCTCAGTTTGCTTTAATAATAACCACAGCAGTTACAGAGCGGCAGGATTCCGATGACAAAGATGACGCGATAAGGAAAACTTTTACATGACGTTCGTCGGTAATGAAAATAATAAGTAAATTTTCCTTGAAAATGCCCACTTACAGTATTACTGCTACGAATTTCAGGCGCATACTTTGTTAACACTTCGCAAGAAATACGCTCTCCATTTACAACCCGCAAATTCTTAATATAAAAATATTATTTAAAATATTTTTATTATATTATACAACTTCAAGTAACTAATGATTTAAAATAATAATAATAATTTATGCAAATTTAATGATCACTGCGTTTAATTTAATTTTTAGTTAACAGTAATACTATGTAATGACTTTTTACTGGCTATATTACATATTTTAAGTATCTTTTTCAATCTCTAAACACTCGGTTACTACATGAGCATCCATAATTTTTCCCAATGTACATTATTTTCAAAACTTAATAAAAATGTGACTATATACACTTATGACCTGTTTGACGTTTTTAAACTTAACTACAGAACGGTACAGTTGCGAAACATTGCAAATATTTCTCTCTTTAAAATACTAATATACTATTGCTTTTATTATTTGACAATCATCGTGTTTTTGGTGTACTCTCAATTGTTGTCCGGTTTTTCTCACATATTTATTCTTCCAAATAAAATTTTTACCCCTACAGGTCCAAACTGGTGTCATTAACCATTTCTTAAGCTCTGAGAAGTTTCGCCTACTTTTCTCCTACACGCTATGCATAGTACAGAAATAAAAATTATCGGTGGGGAGAGTCGCATGTACACACAATTCACTACATCATTACATCTATTACAATTTTCTTGGCATGCAACAGCTATTTGCTTAATATTAGAGTTATTATTCAATTAAGCTCCAATTTCTGCTTCATTATTTAAAATTATCTTAGTATCTGTTGTCAAGCAATTTGAAATGCATGAAATTTTCTTTTAGGCCTCAACTAACACTTAAACTATTTTATATGCATGTTTTCATTAAAAATTACGATATTTGGAAAAGTTTAAATGATTAGCTCACTGATTAGTGTGTATTTGCGAACCTGTTTATCAAAGAGATAACCATCTTGAGATACGCGAGTATCCGTGCACTGCACTCTTTAAATTAGCGCTATCTAGGAGCCAAATTTCCATTCACGCACTTTTTGCCACCCATATACTTCCGTATTGCTGACACGTAATTTCGCTACGCTGGGCCCTTATTTGGTCACGGTTTTTGTCTTGGCCTCTATCTATGCACAAAAAGAGCAGGACAAGTTGCGTGGCGTGATTCCATCGGGTATACACAGCACGGCTGGCTAAAGCCTGATGCGTACGTTTCTGTTACGCTTCAAGAACAAAGTTGAGCAAATGAGCGTTGCAAGTGTGTCGTTTTCAAGTTAGGTGGCCGTTAGAGAGATACTTCGAAACCTTCAAACTGTAGCTACAGTTGAAACTTTACAGGGTCACAAGCGGGTAATGTTTTAATTTTATTTGTATTTAGCTCTGATGCATATGCTAAGAACTAGCCTAGAGCCCTGTTTCACAAAGGTATGATTTAATATATACAAGTATATTAATGCAGGTTCTTGTAAAGTGTGGTCTTGTAGCTTTCTGTTTCACGAAAGAAATGCTACACTGGTAAAGTATTAGTAAAAAGTTACAAGTGACGTCATATAACAGCAAGATGGAGGAACAGCTGTTTGCCATACGTCGCCATAACCTTGAATTAGGTTTCGTCCGCTCTTTACGGATTTTTAATGCACGTAGCGGATCATTGTCATTTCTACAAAATGGGTCTGGTTTTCTTTCTGACATGATGATAATTTAAATACTTTATTATGCGTTTATCGTTATTCAAGCGCAATAATCCAATTTCAGACCAGCGACGGTCCCAAGGCTACATTTAGGAGCATCAATATCAGCCGTCGAGAGATGGCAGAAGAATCGAGCTTCCCGAATGTCCTGGGTCATTTATTTTATTAGTCCACTTGATCCGTTATATTTATTTATTTATACTGCGTGACAATCAAGTTCTCATAAGCAAAAAACTAGGAAAATTGTGCCAAAAGAGATTATTTTAAAAGAGAATGAAAAGAAATTATTTTCGTGGCATGTACCAAGAAACTTAAAAATATATTAACTTTGATGCTGGTCTGAAATATGCATTTGGAACAGGAAACGCCAATATCAATCATAAATCGTACTTTATTTCCATTTAACCTAACTTTAATTTATTGTTTCTTTATTCATATTCCTACTCATCATTATCCCCACTTTCGCTTATACTTTGCACATTTGGATCAACTGGCTCCCAAAATCATTAAAAAGATAATAAATTTTGTGTTAGTATTTGAAGTTACCAATGTTCCTACACTTGTACAAAATGTATACAAATTACCAGTGCTCCAGTAATACTAATACTTCTGTGGAATAGAACAACGAACAATTACTTGTACATTTATTAAGTTTGGACCAGTAAAGTAGTAGCAGACACCTTTGTGGAACAGAATTTCACCAACAACTACAAGTTACAAGTTACTTGTAATGTATTAGACCATACTTTTGTGAAATAGGGTCCTGCTTGTAAATGCTATGAGCAGGTAATTACAGGCTCCACGTTCATTGCGTCAGAAATTAACTCTCTTCTTCATCCCGAAAGCCTAGTATTTGGCGTGCAAAATTAAACCAGTATAAAAAATATCAATGATTGCACAGTAATGAAAGTTTTAGGTAAAATACTTGTTTCATTGCAAGTACTCGTCTCCAACTGGAAAGATTTTTTTTGATTTATTTATTTATGGACGCTCTTTAACATTTCAGGTCATCAGCGTCCCATTCAACTCGGGGCGTGAAACGGCCAACAAATTTTGCTCAGAGGCCTCTTTTTTCATGCTTGAGTTCTTTATCGTGCCGTAAATGTACGACACGGGACCCACGACTTTACTTCCCTTCCGAAGGAAGCCACACTTACGATTTTTACGCCCGAAAAAACCCATCGGTCCTGACCGAGTTCGAACCCGCGATCTTGGGTTTAGGAGGCAAGTGTGGTAACCACTACACCACCAGGACCGACAACTGGAAAGAGACATTGCACCCGAGAGAGAGAGAGAGAGAGAGACAGACTGGCTTAGTTCGCTTCATTAGTTGGTTCACTTTGCGTAAAGTCGGTAGCATTAAAAAAAGGTGGATTCAAAGTAGGGCGAATTTGTTTTTATTCGCTTAGTGTCACACATTTTTTTAACTGATACCTTTTTATAACATACTTCGATGATGATGACGATGACGATGACGACGACGACGACGACGATGATGATGATGATGATGATGATAATAATAATAATAATAATAATAATAATAATAATAATAATAATAATAATAATGGGGAAAATTGACACAAAAACCATCAACTCCATTCTTACATTCTACAAGGAGTTTGAGGTATAGTATAACACGTAGGCGTGATAATACTGCAACATTTCGTAAAAAGGATAACTAAATAAGTAAAGAAAATGAGGTGGGGATGAACCTGTGATATGGTTAAGATAACTTCATGCATGCAAAAGGTTTTCTGATGAAAGCATATAATGCAACTGTAACATGACATCGCTTGTAGTGAACAGACGCTATACCCACGTGAACTTACACACCAGCATATTTACACTTCAAGAGTGGGACTTTTTCCCCCCTACTTCAACGTCTCTTTGACCGACTGAATCATATAAATGATTTGCAACGTCAATAAATATAGGTGTTTATCATCGATGCTCTTTCCATTTCTTTTGGTGTCAAATTGCATTTTCTTATCCACATTCTTTAGCGAATTTCTCCATGTAACTCCTAACTTTTGCGGTACATTCTACAAATTTCTGGTCAGACGTATAAAATTCGCGTCAACTCTCCATAGAAAGTACGATGTCAACATGCCCTATAACGGACCATTTAAACGGGGGATTCGTTTGACCAACACATGTCAGGCTAAACTTCTGTAATGTTCAATATTGAGTATCACACTGTGATAGAGGAGCTTTCTCCAAGAGTTATCACAGAACTGGAATGGAATTTGCAAAGCTTCTACTTCATAATTAATCAAGAAGTAATAGCTAAACCGTTTCGCATAAAAAGATATAAACAAAGATGATCCTCAAGATGGTCTGTCTACGCAAGATAATTGTCTCTTTTCGAGAGTAACTACGAGGGTAGATCCATAAGTTCCCGGCATCGCCAATTTGGCCCTTATCTGTTAAGTAAATAATTGCAGCTGTAACTGTGTTCAGTTGTTCAGATATAGTTGCAT
The DNA here is from genome assembly GCA_030762175.1 of Metallyticus violacea. Classification (NCBI taxonomy): domain Eukaryota; kingdom Metazoa; phylum Arthropoda; class Insecta; order Mantodea; family Metallyticidae; genus Metallyticus; species Metallyticus violacea. Next base: position 78,897,024 of record CM060839.1, on the reverse strand, counting down.
AGAGAAGGCTATGTGACATGTTCAAACTGGAGTTTCGAGCTGTTATTAAGTTCTTCACAAAAGAAGGACTTACTCCAAATGAAATTAAACAGCGATTGGACGGTGTATAAGGGGAAGCATCCCCCTCATATACTACCGTAAAAGAATGGGACAAACTTTTTCGAATGAATCGAGAAAGCATTGAAGACGAAGAGCGCGTAGATCGGCCCTTGGAGGTGGTCACTCCTGAAAATATGGCTCTTGTGGAAGGAGGAATTATGGAAGACCGGCGACTCAAAGTTACAGAAATAGCAACAAGGTTGGGCCTTTCTAAAACAACAGTCCTTCGAATTATTCATGAACATTTAAACATGAATAAGGTTAGTGTAAGATGGGTGCCTAGACTTCTTTCCTCAGTTCAAAAGCAGCAACGAGTCATCTGTTGTCAGGCGTTTTTGGAGCTCTGCCGTGGCAACGAGAGAGAAAGAGAAGTTGTGCAAACCATTGTTACAGGAGATGAAACTATGATCCTCTACTATGATCTCTTGTCCAAAAGAGAATCAATGGGATGGCAGGCGTAAACCTGGCGAAGCACCGTCTCTAAAGGCCATGGTCACTCAGTCAACCAAGAAGATTATGGCCACAACCTTTTGGCACTGTGAAGGAATACTCTTCATTGACTTCAAGGAGAGGAACACGGCAGTAAATGCAGAGTACTATGCTGGCCTACTGCACAAACTACGTGCTTCCATCAAAGAGAAAAGGCGAGGAAAGCTGAGTGGTGGTGTTACCTTCTTCACGACAATGCGCCTGTGCATACAGCTCTTGTGGCAAAGGAAGCTGTGAAGAAATGTGGCTTCAAGGAGATCGACTAACCACCCTACAACCGTATCTAGCTCCCAGTGACTATTTCCTTTTCTCAGAACTCAAGAATAACCTTCCAGGAAATTTAAGTGTGACGAAGAAGTGATGCTCTTTATGCTCAATTTGAGACAAGACTTCTGACTATTTGGGGGGGGGGGATTGAAATGTAATTGAAAGATTAGAGAAATGTATTGCAATAAAGCGTAACTATATTGAAATGTGAAATATGTTTTTTGTTTTTATCATTCCTAGAAAATTGTTAGGCCGGAAACTTATGGACCTACCCCTCGTACTCAGTAACAGATGACTGAAGCTTAGAGAAAACTTTTTTTAGTTGGGAGCTTTCTGTTGCAATCGTCTTCCGGGTCATTCATAAGAAGCTTCACATGACAAACGAGGTTCCCGATTTCTCTTAGCGGAACAGCATCATTTTGCTTGTTCAAGTTCTTTTAGTGGCAATCAGAGAGAAGCGAGAAGTCATTGTAATGGAACTATGATTCTCAATATTGGCGACAATATTTTGGGACTTCTTGAGTGACTTCAAGAAAAGGAATATCACTCGGGTGTTATGCTTCACTCATGCAAAAGTCGCGCGATGGCATAACCTAAAATAGGCGAAAGACCGAAAGGAATGGCCCAGGTCGTTAAAGCACGGTCTCGTGAGCGGGAGATCTGAGGTTCGTTTCCGCTAGGACCTCCCCCTGAGTTGTTTTCAGATTTTCCTCAGTCCTCAATGGCAAATGCCACAGATGTATCCGAAACTTATGCCTGGAACGCGTTCTTCATTAAAAACAAAATCCTTTCTGCCTTTGGTGCTTACGTGATAAAAACAGGCGTTAAAACAATAAAAAAGAAAAAAAAATTATTGTGTTCCCCTGCTTAACGACAATTGTGCAGTTAATACAGCTACTGTTCTGAAGGCTCTGCAAAGGACTGGTTTCCACACCCACCCTAAAGCCCATATTTAGGACGCAGTGAACATGATTTCTCCTCTAAACTTGCCAGTACTTTTCATAAATATTTTCTTGAGCCGCAATTTTACTAAAGTAACAATAATAATAAATAATAATATTTCTAGAGTCATTGCCAAAAAAAGAGCTACTTTTTTTTTTTTTTGAGTGGTGTTTAACGCCCGTTTTTACTACTGAGGCACCACAGGCGGTGGACACTGATGATACATGAGATGAAATGATAAATTGAGGATTTTTAAAGGAAGGAAGCGTTCCAGGCCTAAGTTTAGGGTACCTTCCCAGCATTTGTCATTTATGACTGAGGAAAACCTGGAAAAAACCTCAGTCAGGGAGGATGGTCCTGGTGGGATTCGAATCCCCAGACCTCCCGCTCACGATCCCGCGCCTTAACGACCTCGGCTACCCGTGGCGGTAAGTGCTACATGATAAGTTTAATGTCACCTAAGACAATGACATAACAACTCTTCGGAACTGCCGAAAATCGAACCTGATCCCTCCCGATTTGAGAAACACTAACCACCAGACTATGGAGTCGGTCTCATTTCCTCAGATCTCTTCTGCATCAGCCTTGCTACCTAAAAAGAGATATTTTTGAAACTGTGTATATATTTGAAATCAAACACTCGAAAACAAGCTAACAGAGTGGTTGGCTGTTATTTGAACTACATTTTGTTTACGCACCTGCACTTTGCTCACAACGATTAAACCACAAGCTCAGCCTGTACGCCTGCATTTCAACTTCTAACTTGGAGATTTGTTTGACCAGAAAATGCTCATTGTTATAATTTTTATTCTAATTTCAATGCATTTAAAAAGCATTGAATGAGCTCCTACGAAAAAACAAAAAAGAGAAGGTATCTAAATTCGTGTGTTTTTAAAAAAGCTTCACTTGAGAAAGTTTGAACTATAAATTACGGGGTTTTCTTCTGCAGCTAAATTATTTTATATAATAACTTTACGATGTTGGTAAACAAATTTATATTTTCCTTTAGAGAATATTTGTGCAATGTGCATTGACAGAAGAAAAACAATTCACTGATCGATTAAAATTAAAGGTATTATTGAAATAAATGTATTTATACTCGCAATGTTCAAGTCAAATTTGAATCTCAGCTCTCTGCTTATACTTTCACACTTTTCTTATTCCACATAATTAATATAATGAATGTTTAACAAATTCCAATAAACCGGAATTAAAGTATAAAACAAAAGGATACTTTTCCGTTCAACCTTTGCCTACTTAGCGTGAAACAAACATTTCAAATTATTTGTTACTGTGAGCTGGTTTTTAAAGTTGTTTATTTTACATAAATTGCTAAAACATTTTACTGGTGTAGAAAAATTTACTTTTCCTATAATTAGAGTTAGGTTTTTGCCTATCTTATTGCTTTACAGGTTTATTTATAGGTTATGGCTGGAGGATGCACGTAGTTACATTTAATTACGCATAAATATGCCTATAGTGAGAGTTCGTGCCGTTTTGCGAATAAGGGCCTCTAATGTATATTTTATGAAATTATAATAGAAAGATTCCGAACAGGAGAAAAAAGAACTAAAAACTTTACTTACACCAGTTTAGTAATGTCCAGGTTTTACTTATTAGATCAAATAATTAGATCATTTATGTTCCCCTCACCGCGTTTCTCTTGAAACAAAAGAAAGTGGCTTTGCTTTCATGAACGGAATTAACCTAAAAATGCTGACGCCAACTCTATTGTCACTAGGCAAGGAAGTCAATGTTGATGTAATATTAAATACAATATGTTAATATAGTTTTAAAAACATTTAAATTTAAGTTATAAGAAATTGTTTAGTATCCTGTTCCATTCTACCAGGCGATAACACCAGCGGAATGAAGTAAAACATTCATTCAGTGTTTTGCCCGAGGGAAGGCACTAAGCAAGACGCCGAATTTGCAGCTTTTCTGGCCGTTTTCCGTAATGATGAAAACGAGGCGATGGAGCAATGAGAGAAAATTGGAGTACGCGGAGAAACTCTGCCCAAGCGCCGCTTTTTCGCCACAAATCAAACTTTGTAATAGAGCCCGGGTCTCGATGGAAGGGAGCAGTTTAACAACTGGAAGTACAGTATGTTACATAAAATACCAAAATAAGAGAACAAATTAAAATATACATTGATTGTAAATATGGCATACATTATAATAAAGTTAAAATATTAACAAAGATAGCACCATTAGACACATTTGTTCATCTATCAATAAGGTTGTTAAACAGTTTATATACTAATAAGGGAGTTTACTCAGTTCATACCGAGACACTTTGGGAACCAGTAGATGGAATAACGGAGGTTCTATCTGACCTTGAACTTCAAGTCTATGGCGCCACTTCAGGGATGCTGATCAGCTTAGAAGAGAAAGCACGGTCGCTATTTTTAATCTACGGAAATTGTCAGGAAATTCAGAAAATCACATGCAATTGGATACAGGGAAACATATGGGCAAACCGTAACCCTCATTATCTCGCTTCGATTAGGAACCAGATGCTTCATTTAAAAATTCAGCCACGTGTTCCTGTCAGATACAGATATCTTTTTCAAGATACAAAAGCATTATCAATCACAACATATTTGGCATCAACTTTTGTAGATGAGGTAATAAATATATTAAAAGCTTTCTTTGACTGTACTAATTTTAATATAAACTTAATGTTAATGTATAATTGGCTTAAGTGACTATTTCCCTGTCGCCTATTAATTCTTACTTTAACCGTTAGATTTATGAACTTTTTAGTGCCTTATAGACAGCCCCATGTTTCAGTTTTTTGTGCTTAATGATTTAAATTTACATTCTGCAATTCCTTCTCGAATTTTCCAGATCCTTATCTTCCGCGCGGCATTTCTGATGGGGACTACCCGAAAGGATTTGTTCAACATGAAAGGAGTAAGCGATTCTCGGTTTACAGGAATTTGCCATCTGAATTCCTGCAGGTCTTCAGCTCAAGTGCAATAAACTCTGAAAGGAACCCAGATCAATTTGGACCGAGATTTACAAGAATCACGCTCTTTAAAGATAGAGAATACTGGTGACAAAAATCAAATAAAATCTGTATACGCCACCCTGGTACCTGATTTATTAAACCAGGGCGTGTATATCAAAATTTTATTTATTTATTTTATTTATTTATTTATATACAATAACCTCTTACTACATTATTTTATATTTTTCCTAATAACTAGATTAAAATAATATAATAAAATAATAAAAACAACTCAAAATTAACTAAATTAAACTAAAATATAAATTTACAAAACTACTTACAAATTTAATCTTCCAAAATCCACAAATCTACCAAATTAACAAAATCACTGGGAGCCAGTAAGAATTACAGCTGGTAGCCAGCTATTCCATACTAATTTATTCCATTGCTATACTACTAACTATTTGTTACCAGCGGTATGTACTGGTATCCAGTACTTAAAGTAGAATTTCTCTTAAATTAAACATTACACTTAATTGTTTTAAGTCTCCTTAACTCATCTCAATCATACTAATCACCTTCTCTTTAACAACGTACTTCACTTTATGTTCATTACATATCTCAATTTTTTGTCCCAACATTTTAACTCATTAAGCACTACCTCGCTTCCACCATATCACTCTCCATCTTTTCTTCCCAACCTTCCCTCCTTCCATCTCTCTTAATCCTCCTGGACTCCTGGTTGCACCATTTCTCGCGCTCTGCTCCTCCTCTCCGGACACCGAATTGCTGTCATTGTTCGCATACTCAAATGCATTCCACTGAAGCTCAGCTTTACTTATTCGATAATGTTGACAGATGTTTGCGCGACTCCTTAAGGAAGTTAAGGAGAACTCGACAGCTACACGGTCAGGATTTCCAAGGAGATGTACGAGCATTTACTTTCGCAACGGTTGTCAAACTATGGCCCTTCCAGGGGTCTACCAAGCATTAGAATACTGTTAACATAATTTATTCTTTAAAAGTATAGATACAAACAACGAATTATGAAAAAACGAAATATGATATAAATACTTTATTGAGGTACAGTTATTACAATCAAAAGGACGGAACTTTCAAATAGATAAGTCAAAAAGTAATCGCACGCATATTTCAGTAGCGAACTGCGTAATTGGGGGCTTGTCTGACTGACACTCGAAATTTCCCGAACTATCAAAGAAGGCCATGAAAGTACTGATGTATTAAGTAAATGAGCGAAAAATAATTTTCTGCATTTACTTATCTAAAAATACACATAAATTGTATGGAAAAGGCAAATCAGGACTTACATTGCAAATCGGATAATTCACAGTTTGTAAGTGAAATGCAGTATTCAGGAATTAAAACTAACAATTGATTGTTAATTTGGTTTACTTATGGACGCTCTTTAACATCTCAGGTCATCAGCGTCCTATTCAATTCAGGACGCGAAACGGCCGACAAATTTTGCTCAGAGGTCTCTTTTTTCAGGCTTGAGGTTCTTTATCGTGCTGTTAATTTACAACACGGGACCCACGGCTTTACTTCCCTTCCGAAGGAACCCACACTTAGGATTTTTGCGCCCGAAAAAAATCCATCGGTCCTGCGTGATCGAACCCATGATCTTAGGTTTAGTAGTCAAGTATGGCTACCACTACACCACTAGGACCACCGACATTAAAGGGTAAGTAAATTAAAAACAGAAATATAGTTTTTGTCTTCATCATACATTGAAAATGGTTAGGCCGGAAACTTATGAACCTACCCTGGTATTCTTTTGAGATCATGTTCAAGGTATGGTGTATGAAGAAGCTATTGATCAAGTAGCAGATCTGCCTGGGATAGAAGCAGCCTGTGATGCATACGTCATATTTGAGAGGATGAGGCAGTCAATGATGAGACGTTATCAAGATCGACACTTTGAATAATTGTTGTAAAAATGTACACAGTGTATCATAGGTTATGCAGCTGGTACTGTGGGTTTCAGTGCGCGTGATGCAGTCTTTCAGTGTTGTTTTATTTGAGTTACAAATAAAACAACACGTGACGTGATTTGCTTGTCAGGTATTCACTTACCTACTGCATTACGTTCTGAACAGTCGCTACTATAGGCAATGCATAAATGAAACAAATAAATATAACTGCTGCACTGACAACAGTCGGTGTCTTTAATCCCTTGAATCTCTGGTATTGATACAGTCCGGAGGCTCGGGTTCTTTTTGCTGTTTCATTTGTAGGCATCTGCATTATGTGGGAGTTTGTCGCATTTATTCTGAATCACCATATTCCTCAAAGTTTTTGTTGCGTTCTACATGTTTTAAGATGAGTGTGGCGTTCTGATAAAAACATTGCTCTAGGAAGTGATATTGCTTACAAAGTAATTAGACTATGTTCTAGAGATTAAGTTAGAACATTTTGCTGCTAGTTTTTCGACTCCTTTATTTTCACTTTCAAATGTACAACAGCTTTATTAATTTGTTTTTATCAAAAAATTCGAGAAAATAAATAGCGATGCTGAATAAAGGAACTCTGCACAATTTTGAAGGTTGTCCTTGAATATTTGCATACATTTTTGCCCTCGGTGTGCAATTCATGCGAGGTTAAAAACACGCACGCCCTCCTGCCCGCATGCACATACTTGTGGCCAATAGTTTTTCAAGGATGGAATGCACTATCACCATATTCTACAAACGGCTGACATGGATTTATTCAGAAGCAGTGGCTTTTATTTTACTTCGTACTTTTTCTGGGTATTGCGCCCTTGGATATTTGTTATATGAGGGCATAAAGGAAACCGTTAATTAGTGGTAGTCCGTGGCTGTTTAAAGAACCTCAACACGACAGTACATTTTTACATGTGTTATATGTTCATTGGTTTATATCAAGTTTGATGTGTGTATATATATTTAATTTTTATTAATTTAACTTAATTTTTTATTGCAAGCGCAATTTGTATGCTAAATTATTTGATTTTTTATATATCTGGTTTACAGTGTTTATTTTTCTGTTTTGAAAAGTTCCTTTTCCATATTTTTTAATTACCTCTACTGGAATTTTACTTTGTCAAAACGCTGTTTTATCAGATGGAAAAGTATCCGCACGTTCACCTTCACACATCTTTAGGTTTGTCACACTGCTTTCTGCGCATGCATGCTGCCTGGTCACTGATCCAAGTCTGACTTTGATCGCATCATTTTCTTTGCTGCTGTGGACAGTGTAAATATGCCACCCCCGCTAGCAGTTGAGCAGTGAACGGATTTCTTTGGCTGTCAGGTATGTCAGGAGGCTGAAATTCATCGCAGGCTTTCAACACAAAATGCTTATAGTACTCTAGCGCGTATGAGTCGATCGAGAAGAAAAGTGGCCAGGCAAACTGGCACCCCAAGAGGGAGCAGGACCTCCGTCAACCTCTACCACTGACCAGAAGATTTGGCAAGTTCGAGAGACGCTACTGGCGAACCGGCGAGGTGCGCTCGATAAAGTAGCGTGTTGTGCAGATGGTTCTGCCTATCAAATCATTCACTACGAACTCGGCTCCCACAGCGAGAGATGGGTACCCTTTACTGTAATACACTTCTCACATCTTTGAATTAACATTTCAACCCCCCCCCTCCAAAAAGTCAGAAGTCCTGTCTGCAAAATGAGCATAAACATCACCCACAATTTCTTCGCCACACTTAAATTTCCTTCCTCGAAGGTCCTTCTTAAGTTTTGAGAAGAGGAAATAATCGCTGAGAGCTAGATCTGGGATGTAGGGTGGATGGTCAATCTCCTTGATCCACATTTCTTCACAGCTTCCTTTGCAACAAGAGCTGAGTGCACAGGCGCGTTGTCGTGAGGGCGCACACCATTACTCAGCTTTTCTTGCCTTTTCTCTTTGATGGAAGCACGTAGTCTGTGCAGTAGACCAGCATAGTACTCCCCATTTACTGTGGTGTTCCTCTCCTTGAAGTCAATGAAGAGTATTCCTTCACAGTCCCAAAAGATTGTGGCCATGATCTTCTTGGTTGACTGAGTGACCTTGGACTTTAGAGGCGGTTCTTCGCCAGGTTTACGCCTGTCACTCCATTGATTCTCTTATGGACAAGGGATCATGGTAGAGGACCATAGTTTCATCTCCTGTAACAATGGTTTACAGACCTTCTCTCTCGTTGCCACGACAGAGCTCCAAAAATGCCTAACAGATGACTTGTTGCTGCTTTTGGACTGAGGAAAGAAGTCTAGGCACCCACCCATCTTGCACTAACCTTATTCATGTTTAAATATTCATGAACAATGCGAAGAACTGTTGTTTTAGAAAGGTTCAACCTTACTGTCGGTCCTGGTGGTGTAGTGGTAACCATACATGTTTTCTAAAATGCATCGAAGTTAATGGTCATACTTTCGAGCATTTACTGAAGTGAAACTGTTTGTAACTTGAACATGATATTGTTTCAATTATAGTTATAACTGTACTGTACTGTTCGTAAATTGATGCAGTAAAGTGAAAGTGAGCGAAAAATTTTGTTGTCTCTTTTGTCCAACATCACATGACCTAACACCCCTAGCTAATAGATGTACTAGAACTTTTATACTGAAAATTGAATCGTCTTTCCATTCCCGGGAAAAAATACAGAATTCAATTTGAATATATAACGGCTTGACCTTGAAATGCCCTTGACAAAGGCATTTCAAGGACAAGTTAAGGTCGTTATGTCCCCCTAGGAGCTCTTCAAATTTTGTTTGAAGCATTTTTTGATTTTCCTCTTCGTTTCGGAATAAAATAGCCGCGACACTATAAATGCCTCATCCTGTATGTATGTATAAACATAATTAACATCATATTGCTCATTTAAACTGAAAATTTGACTTTACAGCTTTATTGCATATGTATTTTTTAACAAGTGCTGTCTTTGTTAAATTTATTATTGAGTACATTGTAATTTGGATTATTTAATGGTATTTTGTGGTATCTTGAGACACTGAAGGGACATTCTACCTCCGATGGATTGTTGTTGATTCGGTTTATTTACGAACGCTCTTTAACAGCTCAGGTCACCAGCATCCCGTTCAATTCAGGGCGTGAAACGGCCAACAAATTTTGTGCAGAGGCCTCTTCTCTCAGGCTTGAGGTTCTTTTCCGTGCCGTAAATGTACGACACGGGATCCACGGCTTTGCTTTACTTCCCTTCCGAAGGAAGCCAGACTTAGGATTTTTACGCCCGGAAAAACCCATCTGTCCTGCCCGGGCTTGAATTCGCGATCTTGGGTTTGGAAGGCAAGTATGGTTACCACTACACCACCAGGATCGACCCCTCCGATGGACCTTTACCACATAACTATATTCTTTTATAACTACGGCAAAAAAAAAAAAAAAAAAAATAGTATTTCTGTTTAAAAAAAATCACTCCCAAATTGTACGTGTCGATCACTACTTTACCCTAATGTTCTCTTTCCAGATGCTTGTAATTAACCATTTCGTTTACAGGCAAAGCGCCCACTGCAGTGCGTTTACGAGCAGTAACTATACAAACACACGAACAGAAACATTTATCTTCTAAAGTGAAAACACACAGAAATAAACACAAATTAATATCGGGTATATGAACCCTCAACATGTGTAACTGTCCTTAATCTTCAGGGCATAATCAGAGATCCAATAGTGTGGACGAGAGGCTACAGCATTCCACGCTTCTTCTATTTGTGCCCATAAGCCATCTTTTGCCCTTCATACATGTGCAGCATAATGCATTTACATAGAATAAATATTGATGAAATTATTATACAACCATTCATTATTTATATATATATATATATATATATATATATATATATATATATATATATAATACGTTAACGTTAAAGCTTGTTGTGTATGGGAAACAATATTAAGAAACTAGTTCGTCATAATATGTTAAAAAGGGTTATTAAAAAAGGTGTCTAGTGTTGTTTTGTCCCGTATGAACCTTACAACTAAGTCTTCCTTGCCGGTTGCCCAACATGCCTTGTATCGCTGTAAATATTTCGAGGATGCATTTAATTAACACCTACTGATGCGTAAACTCTGAAAGTTTACTCAGAGATACAGAAATGGCAGCTATATTTTTGCATAAAGCGCGTATACCACCTGGTTTAAATCTTACATATTAGTATATTTATATAATCTTTCTCTCACACACTCTTGTTGCTTGTTTCATCTGTTTCCATGCATTATGTTACTTTTGATATTCAATGTTTACTTTTACTACCTTCACTTGTTTCTTGCCGTAGAACTCCAAAAGTTCGAAAAATAGCGAGATAGTCTGTGTCTATTTAAGTGCTTTATCCTTTTTCTGCTTCTTTAGCTATTGTTACTATTACATAGTCCATAGTGTTATTTTATTTTTCATTTACATTCGCTTAAGTGACCAGGGGAAAGCATGAAAAGACCAAAGATCAGGATTTTAACCCGAGACCTACTGAATGCGAGATCCAAGCGTTAACACCATGTCACTTGGTGGCGTAATAAAGCTAATGCACAATATCTGAATGTGGGATAAATCAGTGTTTGTAAAATATGCGTTAAAGCTGTGTTTGTTTGCTTGATGTCGTGCAGTTTAGAATGATAAAATAGGGAGGGGGCACAAAGAATTGAAAATCTATTCTAAAATATCTTTTTAACTTAAGGAGATAAGAGCGGCGGAAGGAAAATTTGCCTTCGCACAGGGGACAGTTTTTTTTTTTTTTTTTTTTTTTTTGAATAGTGTTTAACGCCCGTTTTTACTACTGAGGCACCACAGGCGGTTAGGGGACAGTGATAGGTAAATGTGCTTTAAGTAATTTTAGTCAGTTATTGTTAAAAGACAATTCCTATGCGTTTAATAATGGACAACATTGAACGTTACGCTGTTATTAATTTATTTTTAATTTATAAGTCTTAAAAGGTGCAAACATTTTGAAGGAATGAAAAGAGTACTGGAGGAATGTGAACCATCATATGCAACTGTAAAAATTGAATGGCTGAGTGGCCATACAACACACAAGACGAACACCACTCTGGATGTCCAAGAAGTGTTATTATAGAAGAAATTATCTCAAGTAATATCACGAGAGGGTCTGCACCCACCTTATTCACGGATTTGGCTCTCTCCGACGACCAATTATTTCCCCAAGCTCGAAACTTTCTTGGGAGGAAGTCATAGCTGCCATGGATGCTAATTTTGTAGACCCTGAGGAAAGCATCTTTCTTGGTGGAATCGAAACATTGGAAAATCGTTGAAATATATATCGCACTGTCGGGAGACCATGTTGAAAAATAAAAACAAATTTTGAAAACTTAGTACACTTTTTCATTGGGAAGCCGCCTCTCGTGTGCTGTCCAGCTGCGGTAAGCTATTCCAGCTCTAAAAACATCCTAAATATGTTACTAACAAAAGCTTTTATATTTTATGCAGTCATGTAAACTTGCTATAACTTCTAAAGAAGCAATCGGAACGGAAATCATTTCGACACACAATCTCTTCTCAAGGATGAATGTCTTAAGCATAGCCTCCTCCGATAGGAGCCTATGGGCATTTGTTTCTTCTGCCAGCATGTAGGCACACGCTACAAAAACAAGACACGACTCCAGTGCTATAACCATCAACTGGAAGATCAGTGGAGCACGAATAGTAGTCCCATCATCGGGAGTTGTAGGGTTAAAGGTCGCAGCTGGGCGTGTGTTGTTCAACCAGCTGATGCCTTTTGCTCCGTTATAGCGTGCGCGCGCAGCTGACCGAACTTTTACTACACAATACAAGATAGTAAACCACGGTACAGCGCGGTCCCCAAACGGCCACGCCAAGAAACTTCCCTTCAATAACACATTCACGGCCAGGGTCGTTTTACGAAAGTGTGGTCTAATATATGCAAGTATATAATGCAGATTCTTGTAATAAAGTATAGCAAAAAGTTACAAATAACGTCATATAAGAGCAAGTTGTAGGAACAGCTGTTTGCCATACGTCGCCTTCCCTTGAATTAGGTTATGTCTATTCTTTAGGGATTTTTGATGCAGAGCGGATCATTGTCATTACTGCAAAAAGGTTTTTTTTTCTCAGAAATAATGATAATTTAAATACTTTATTATATGTTTGTCGATATTTAGGCATAAAATCCACTTTGAGACGAAATGTAATTAAAAATACATTAACTAAAATCTAGTCTGACATGCATTTGGAACACGAAACTCCAATATCAATCATAAGCCGTGCTTTATTTGCACTTGAGCTTATCATTGTACACAAATACTTATTTATTCTTTCTTTATACATATTCTCACTTTGACTAATAGCACATTTGAGTCAACTGACTCCCAAAATCATTAAAATTTAATAAAATTTGTGCTAGTATCTGAAGTTACCAATATCCCTAAGCTTGTAGAGAAATTTATACATTACCAATGCCCGACTAATACTAATACTTTCGTGGAACAGAACAACGAAAAATCACTTGTACATTAGTAAGTATGGAGTAGTAAAATACAAGGAGTAGCAGAAGCCTTTGTGGAACACAATTTTACTAATAAATACCAATTACCAGTCCGTACACTTGTAATGTATTAGAACAAATGTAATATAAAAACTTCCTCCGTGTACACTTTAGACGAGGTAGGGCTTTCTTTGCTCGAAACAGAATGGAAATTCGTCTTATTGCTTGCTAAGTTGATATTCGTATGGTGCCGTTTTTTAACCTCATCAAAATCTACTACATTACCCAGATCCCAATGTTAGGAAAAGAATTGCGAACGTTCTGCTACTACCAATAACAAACTAAACTTTCACGCAGTATTATGTTCACAAGAGGACATTATTTTATCAATAGAAAAATATTTCCAAGTTTAGTGTTAACATGCATAAAACGATTTAAAGCAAATTTAATGGATCATTTAAACACACATGCATCTATATACAGATCTAACCTTTGGCTTTTGTAAAGCCATACATATTCTAATTACAAAGCTCTCAATGGTACTGCAAAATACAATTCACTTTATATTATACTATGTGTAAGAAAAAAATTCCCTAGTGAATATGTACTTTGATTTGTATAACAAAGCTTCAATTGTTCTAATGCGAAATTTATTTTACCAGCTTTCACTATGCCTAACCACCAAATACTTTACCATAGATACTTCCTTTACCGGACACACATTTATAAAGTTATAAAACCTAACCATTAGAAGCGCTTAAGTATTATTGTAGAAAGTTTAATTAAAGTAGAATGAGTAGAGATATTATTATTATTATTATTATTATTATTATTATTATTATTATTCGGAGTTCCTGTTAACAGAATTCAGTGGTAAACTTAGAAATTGTCATGGGTGGCCGATGTCGTTAAGGTACGGACTCGTGAGCGGGAGGTCTGGAGCTCGAATCCCGCCAGGATCGTCCTCCCTGACCGAGGTTTTTTCCAGGTTTTCCTCATTCCTCATAAATGGCAAATGCCCGGAAGGTACCCTAAACTTTAAACTTAGGCCTGGAACGTTTCCTTCCTTACAAAATCCTTTCCCAATTTATCATTTCATCTCATGTATCACCGCCACGGGTGGCCGAGGTCGTTAAGGCATGGACTCGTGAGCGGGAGGTCTGGAGCTCGAATCCCGCCAGGACCGTCCTCCCTGACTGCGGTTTTTTCCAGGTTTTCCTCATTCCTCATAAATGGCAAATGCCCGGTAGGTACCCTAAACTTAGGCCTAGAACGTTTCCTTCCTTACAAAATCCTTTCCCAATTTATCATTTCATCTCATATATCATCAGTGTTCACCGCCTGTGGTGCCCCAGTATAAAAAAAAACCACTGTGTGTCTGTGTGTGTGTGTTTTTTTTTTAATCTTCTTTATTTACTGCATGCTCCATTACTTTAATAATTAGTAATACTACATGCATTGCTACCCTTTCCTTGTTACATGTTATTAATACTATTTTTGAACTCTGTTTCATTCTTATTCTAACCTAATCATATTTGAAGATTGTCTAAATTGGTTATATTTGAATGCTTTTACATTATCATTCTCAGTCACCACATTTCCTATTCTATTAGTCAATTTGTGTGTGTGTGTGTTTTTTTTTTTTTTTTTTTAAATCTTCTTTATTTACAGCATGCTCCATTACTATAATAATTAGTAGTACTACATGCATTGCTATCAAGAGCGGGAAATATTTCTGAAAGATGTAGCAAAAGTAACTAGGCGATGGCCAATAGACAATAGTGAACTGTTTTAAAATATAATAAACAGTTTAAAACTTTTGTAAACAGTATAAATTTTGACATTTTTCAAATTAACACAAATTGACTAATAGGATAGGAAATGTGGCGACTTAGAATGCTAATGTAAAAGCATTCAAATATAACAAATTTAGGCAATCTTCAAATATGATTAGGTTAGAATAAGAATGAAATAGTGTTCAAAAATAGTAAAGAAGATATTAAAAAAAAAAAAACACACACAAATGTTTCTTACCTTTGAAACCGCAGACAGATCCACTGCACATTTATCTCACTGGATCTCCACGCACTTTTTCAGTCCTTATGGGCTCCATATAAGCTCTCTACCCCTCCACATCATGAACACATACACACCCCCACGTACCTTGCCTATTATGTTTCACACACCCACGCGACCAACATCCAGGGAGCAAGTCCTAATTAACTTAATAGCTTTCATGGCATCGTGTTTCAGGGCTCACCAGGAATGTTTGTCTTTCATCATCTGATATTTGCTTTTCCTTCTTTTTTGTGCCAGATGTAATTAGTTCAATTTCCACCGCAGGCCAGATGAACAAAGAATCCTATTTAGGCTGTTTAACATGTGGTTCTGTCCGTCTTCCGCCTTTTACGTCCCCTTAGTACTTTCTATTTCCGAGCACTTTAGCTAGATTGTAGTTTTAATTCAAACAATTAAAAAACATTTCACTAATTTACAGCGTTAAGACCCGAAAAATCGCTTTTCTCCTTTAGTAAGATTTGCCTGTTCCGATTCAGAAGCAATCTTACTACCTTAGTCCAGCGCTTACCTTATTTTTCTTCCCAAATGGCGTGTATCGATACAATACTATTTTAGTAAACGTTTCTTCAAAATATGCTATTCCTGTAGAGTTTAACCACCACGGGTGGCCGAGGTCGTTAAGGCGCGGACTCGTGAAGACAAATTAATTCAAAAGTTCATAAAATGTCTACGAGAGCTCCTTAAATTTATCCAACCAACAACGAATCCGGCAATCGACTCACAGCTGATGATGCGGGCAAAAGCTTATAATAGTTCTATATAATTCGTGGAGCATAAGAGTGTTAAATCGACTCACCAGCTAATTAAGAATATTATTAATTGCTTCACTGTATTAGTTCCACAAAGAAATTAATTTTAAATTTAATACTTTATATTTTTTTAAATATCTCAACATTTATACAGGTCAGCCATTAAACGGTTAAGTGTATTGGACCACATTGCTGGCTGTGTGCAGTATTCGAGCTTGGCAACTCAATTGTCATTAGCAATCTCATACTATATGCACGTTTGAAAGCCTTATAATTAGAGAATGAAGAAATTCCCTGAATACAACCCTCAGTTTGCTAGTTTTGCGCAAGTAGGGTTCGAATCTGCGCTTTCCTAAGACTTTTAGCTAAGCCAAATTGTGTTAAATTGTAATGTATCCTTTTTCATGAATCTTTCGATGTACGCGCCTGGCAAGAGCTGGTTACCAACTTTGTGTGCTGTTCGTCAGTTAGCTGTGTTCCTGCATTTGAGGAAATAACCCCAGCTCTGGCTTAGAAGAAAGTAGGTTTCTGCATAATGAGCTTATCACGCAATACCACACAACGGTTCGCTGAAGCGAAGCCCCACCGTGGTGGGTTCTGCCCCACTAACACATAGCTACTGCTGAAACAAATTTGACTGTCTATTGTTTGCGGGACTAAAAACATACATGTATAATCTCGTTTCCTCCGCATTTTAAACGAAAAGAGCCACGAATTAACTCCTCAACAGGGTTTTTAAGTATTCCCTTGTTGAGAGAAATGATTTTATCAAATGACGCATAAACGAACAGTGGATAACTTTATTACATGTAAAAAACAGTTTCTCTACTTGACTTATCAAGCTATGTCATTGCCTAATTCTGTCTTTTTGTTTTTTTTATTCCCAAATCAACTGCGTTTTCAACTATGTCATAGTTATATAATTTCCTTTAAATACCCGTAAATATCAAAACAGACTTGTAGCGCAAATGGATGTTTCAGCACCCTGGTCGTGACAAAAATGTGCATTATAGGTTTCTAAACAGAGTCAAACTTCCGATTTTGCAAAGTGTTAAACCTAGGTATTTTTTGCCAAAAGAAAAATTCTCACCACTTTAAAAGAGTTTATGATTACCGCTCTTGAACATGTTACGGATGAATGGCCGTATAACAAGGAAATAGAATAAAAAATAGTTAAAGGATTTGTTGCTGAAATCATATAAGACGAACCTATATTATTCAAGCTGTTACTGACACAAATACCGAGTTAGAAAAGACAAAAGCAAACGACTAAAAGTCAAGAGGAACTTAGTTGTACAAGCCTAAAAATAAATAAATAAATAAATAAATAAATAAAATAAAAACTAGTCCACACATATACAGAATGTTTCCCGGCCTACTTTTTGATAAATTAACTAAATATGCCTTTTGCTGCAGTATCTAAGTCAGCAATTCTAGATTTCGTATTTGTATTTCACTTATGAAAAAAGAAAATTACTTATGAGTCATGGCAATTAATTTGTTTTCTCTTACAAACAAGGGACAACACGAAAAATCTAAGATATACAATTGAAAGTGTATGGAATGTACTTTAGAATGATCCCTTAGACGGTATGTGTGAGCAGAACTGCTTGCCTCAGCACGTCCCGAAGTTCAGTTGGTGAGCGACAGTGGTCAGGAACGTTCTATATCAAAATAGCATTTCTTCATGACAGGAATGCGTGAGAATGCCATACAGAGCTACAGGAAGCACTGGGTGCGCTTGCCCTGCCCCATCGAACAGTGGCGAGGTGGACAGAGGCCTTCAAACGGTACAGAATGTCGACTGCACATTTGCCGCGCAGTGGGCGTCCTGTGTCCGTGGACAAGGATGTACGTGCCACTTGTGATTTAGAAGAGTAAACCTGAACTTCGGCAAAAATTGGTTTCAACTAATGTAAATAAGGATATTGGCATATCAAACATCAGGTCGAAATTGATTACAATTATTTGTTTCTTATTTGTAAGAGTGCAACGTAATTTACTGGAGGACTGAACATGCGGAAATGTGTGCAAAGTGGATGCCACACAAATTAAGTGAGGTATAGAAGTGGATTCATTATGAAAAATTTCATATCAATCTGGTGAGATTTCAGGACAATGGGATGCTATGCGACAGTCCATTGAATGGGTCACTACGCAAACACAAGTTTCGCCAAATTCCTTCACCAACAAAAGTCATTGTCATTCTGGCCTATGACAGTCAAAACGTGCTTGTGTGTCATTCTGGTGCATTCCTGCTGCAAGTTCTATTTTCACATATGCACAATGCTCACTTTTCGTGACTTCCATTCCTGCCACTGCCGCTCACCAATTGAACTTCGGAGCGTGCTGAGACACTCGGCCCCGCCCAAATACAGCATCTGATGGCTTTATTCCAAAGTATATTCCATAAACTTTCAATCGTATATCTTAGATTTTTCGTGTTGTCCATTGTTCAGGAGGGAAATAAAAATAGTTGCCATGACTAAAATGTCATACTTTTACCCCAAACTGTTTTTGAGTTAACTATATAGCTGTAACGAACAGTTGTGCACTACTTTGATATAACATTCACGACTATGGTTTGCGTCAGTAAGTAAAATAACTCAAAAGACATGTTCATAACAGATGGTTAAATTCTTTTTTGTAAGGCGTGTGAAAACAGCAGTAGTTTCACACACACAAAGCGGGACGTGGTAAAAAAAATTCTGAGCATATGAGACACGAGGATGTTAGTGATATTTGCGATGCCCAGACGCTTCTTTCGATAACTTGGGTCAGTACGGATACTCCTGTACTTTCAATTTAGTAGTGTACATCAATTTTCTCCTCTTTGGATTCGTTGAATTTTAAGCACATGTAAAACAAACATTTCTAAAATTCATGATCATTTTTTCCCTCAAAGAACTTATAGTTGCAAATTGAATCAGCGTATATCCCTTGGTTTCATCTCCAGCCTTACCCTGACCGCCACGGGTGGCCGAGATCGTGAGCGGGAGGTCTGGGGTTCGATTCCCACCAGAACCGTCCTCCCTGATAGGTGTTTTCCGGGTTTCTCACTCCTCTTAAATGGCAAATGCTGGGGAGATATCCTAAACTTAGGCCTGGAACGCTTCCTTCCTTAATAAAATAATCCTTTACCAATTTATCATTTCATTTTAAGTATTTGAAAGAAAGCACAGGCTTTTTTAATTTATACAGCAGCCTCAAACTGAAATGGCATATAGCTGGTATAAGAGACTGTCATTTATATGAATTTTCACGTTGTTTTAAATATAAATGTATCTTCTACCTCTGAACTTGTACTGTGCTAGGAAAGACAGCGTGTTGAGAGGACGGAGTAACGGTGGTTTTACGTGTGATGCGGGGCAACGACACCCGCACAGATTGAGTTCAGCCTTTTAGATCCCTCTAGACGAAGATAATACTATCTCATAAGAACATGGCCTGTGACGCCACGTGTTAACATTTTAAATTATAAACCTTGCAACATTTTGTCTTTACAAAGTACAGCTTTACCACGATCTTTATAAATCATAACTTATTAATGCCCAAAGAGCAAAGAAAGGAAAAGGAAGAGGCAAAGTGTTTCTTGACGCTCCGGGAAGACATCGCTCTTGTCACTGTAGCTATGTATAAAATTAGCGCAGCAACATGAGACTTCCTTCATGTCCATGCACAGCTTTGCCCGTTTCGGCTTCATGTTTGCTGAAACTCCCAACAAATTTTGTTTTGTAGACCCAAGTCTTGTCTGTTATGACATTCTTCAGCAAGCTATCGTCCTAATTTGATCCATTCAAAAGATCTTGACACAGCAATGTTTCTTTTTGTTCATCCATCAGCAATCCAATACATGTTGAGTTTTTCCATTGACACTCTTGCTATTTTACTATTAACTTAAGACTTTTCCTCACCAGACCAGGCACTTTCTCAGTGTGTTTTGCATCGTCTTTAAAGGAAGTACTGCCTGCTTTGAATCGTAACTTGTAACATTGAATATGGACCATACATTTTTCCCCATTAGCTTCTTGCAATATTTTTAGGCCTTCCGTATATGCCTTGCCCAATATGCGTTCATTTTCAATCAGAAAATCTTCGCAAGCAAGACACTCTTCATTTCAATACAGACAGATAATTAAGGCATTACTTACTATCTATACAGTGCTAGTGAGCAGAAAACAGAAAGATTCATTATGAACTACGAGGGTAGGTCCATAAGTTTCCGGCCTAACCATTTTCTATGTACGATAAAGACAAAAAATATATTTCACTTTTCAATATTGTTATCCTTTATTGCAATATACTTCTCACACTTTGAATTAATATTTCAATAAACAGAAGTCTTGTATGCAAAATGTGCATGAACATCTATCACTTCTTCGCCACACTTAAATTTCCTTCCTCGAAGGTCCTTCACGAGTTTTGAGAACAGTAAATAGTCACTAGGAGCTAGATGTGGACTGTAGGGTGGATGGTCGATCTTCTTGAAGCCACATTTCTTCACAGCTTCCTTTGCCACAAGAAGTGTGTGCACAGGCGAGGCGTTGCCGTGGAGGCGCACACCACCATTCAGCTTTTTTCGCCTTTTCTCTTTGATGGAAGCACGTAGTCTGTGCAGTAGGCCAGCATAGTGCTCCCCATTTAGTGTGGTGTTCTTCTCCTTGAAGTCTATGAAGAGTATTCCTTTACAGTCCTAAAAGATTGTGGCCATGATCTTCTTGGTTGGATGAGTGACCTTGGCCTTTAGAGGCGGTGCTGCCCCAGATTTACACCTGCCACTCTATTGATTCTCTTTTGGACAATGGATCATAGTAGAGAACCGCAGTTTCATCTCCTGTAACAATGACTTGCAGAACTTCTCTCTCGTTACCACGGCAGAGCTCCAAAAATGCCTGATAACAGATTACTCGTTGCTACTTTTGGACTGAGAAACGAAGTCTAGGCACCCATCTTGCACTAATCCTATTCATGTTTAAATGTTGATAAATAATTCGAAGGACTGTTGTTTCAGAAAGGCCCAACCTTGCTGCTATTTCTGTAACTTCGAGACGCCGACCTTCCATAATTTCTCCTTCCACAAGAGCGATGTTTGCAGGAATGAGCACCTCCAAGAGCCGACCTGCACGCTCTTCGTCTTCAATGCTTTCTCGATCCATCGGCCCATTCTCTTACGGTAGAATATGAGGGGTATACTTCCCCATTTACACCGTCCAATCGCTGTTTAATTTCATTTGGAGTAAGTCCTTCTTTGTGAAGAACTTAATAACAGCTCAATACTCCATTTTGAACATGTCACAATCTTCTACACATAGCCTTCTTTATGCAACTATATCTGAACAAATGAATACAGTTACAGGTGTAATTATTTACTTAACAGATAAGGTATGACACAAAATAAGGATTTTGTGAGGCCGGAAACTTATGGATCGTAAGTCTTTATAATCGGATCCCTGCCGCACTGTAACTGCAGTTTCACAAATCAGTATTGCAAACTGAGATAGGCAGCTCACAATGAAAACGAGACTACTATAGCGACCTGCTTACTCGTCTTAAAATGTTAGCTCTTCCTAAGAGGGATGAACGCATTGTTGGCCGAGAGACATTTCCTTCACAAAATGAAATTGGTTGCAAAACATTCTTTGCAACAGCTGCGTTGAAACAAACAATAAAAATAATTACAATGAAGGCAGAAGAAACTCCTCAAAATGTTTGATATTTCACGAATACCGTTTCTGTACCTGTAGATACTTTTTTGACGGTGGCGAAAAAAATAAAGCAAAATTTATTCTGCCTTAAATCCAGACTCTATTGATGAGCCTATGGGAATGCTTCAGGCGTTCTGTATTTGTGAGAAAATTTTACATGCCAATATGACATGCAATCGACTTACTTAAAATAAGCAAAAGAAATTACAGAGAGTGGTAACTATTCTCAAAACGCTTTCAAAACTTGTCTTGCGCATGTAGCAATTCCAAATCCATCGATCGTTTTCAAATATTGTATAAATGCTGTGATCATCTTAAAGCTCTTCCAGAAAACGATGCATTTATACTTTTAGATACATATTTTACACAACAATGGGGAAATATTACTTTTTAATTACATGTAATGGTAAATTACATTAATAAAAAAATTCATAGGAATAGTAAATACATTTAGTCATATGATAAATAAGACCAGGTTGCTTGAATATTTCAACATGTAGGAAAACCACATTAGTCAAGCTATATGTGGGACAGCATGGCTCCCTCGAGCGTCTTATCTTCCTGATAACAGCCTGATAAATGTTAAGAAATCACACCAGTATGTTCAAAGCTACATTCAAGGATTGTAAAGGTCCTTCCAATAATAGTGTCACACTTTTAAAATGAAAAAAATTGTATAAATGAAAGATATATATTATTGTTATTATTTTCAAACACATGTAAGGTAATTTACCAGAGCCTGGAAGTTCAGGCATTTATTTCGGTTAAAATAGGCAGGCTGAAAATAGGAAGTAATATAATTAAAATAGGCGTCTATTAAAAGTAAAAACGGAGAGTACTTTCACTCATTTATAATGAAAATATGTATTTAATACACTTAATAATTTATTTTAGCTTACTTTTCTTGGTTATAAACAACAGCAACTTGTTTTTTAAAGTTATCAAATGTTATAGTGAGCAGCTTGTCTATACAGAACATTTTTCATCGTGGAAAAAGAACGCTCTATTTCTATTGAAGTGATTGCGACATACAAGATATTTCAGAAGGATTCATACCAATTACAACAGTATATTCATCTTTCAGGACATCATGTAGTTTTCAATAGTCCTGGCGAATGAACAAAAATACGCAGCGTTTTCTGGTCAAGTTCATTTTTTGTTTACGGGGGAATCAGGTTAGTATCTCTCTTACCGTAATGAACACATACTGCACAGCTTCTCGCTTGCAATTGTTTATTACATTTATGCAGCTGTAAAGTTAATTCACCTCAAATTTCCTTGAACTGTCTTGCGCAGATCAAATCAAAGCTATTCACCAGGACTATTCCAAACTACGGTACCTTCCGCATCGTCTCTATTTCCCGATATTCATATGGCCGAGGTAACCGTGCGTTTCTTTCACTGATGAAGGTTGTGCTATTTTAAAGGGCTTAAGTGAATGAGTTGAGGAGAAAGTTTTTGACTGCCCGAAAAGAAATAAATGTATAAGATTTTCAATAATAGACCTTTTTGAGGCGAAATTGCCAATTAATATTTATAAAATTTTTCACGTCGATACATTGAAATTCTTTATGAGCTTTTTAAAATGTGTAAATAATCGCAGTAAATAATCCATAGTGATCCAAAACAGGCAAAAAAAAAAAAAAAAATCCTTAAAATGGGCAAAAGCCAAAATAATAACTGGATCTACTGACCCCAAATGTACGGAAACTTCTTCATCTTTATCTGACTCTTAGTCGGAGGAGAAAGGCAGTTTGCCTAACTTTCGGGCTCTGGTAATTAAATAAGGGAGATAACCCGAGTTAAATGTCCTCCGCAGCTTCGTTGGGTTGCGTGTATAAGGGGATCTTCCAATTTACAATGACAGATAAACATAAACTAGGCTCAATTTCACGATTTAAGCGAGTTGTTTCTGGCTTACTGGCAGAAATCCGTGCTTTACCAAAACACCATAAAAAGTAATCCAGCGGTTTAAATGGCTTGATCTCGGGAGCCAAATAACATCATCATGCGAAATGATAAAGCCCATGAATTTCTCCTTCAAAACGCCCACTATTTCGTGAGCAGTGTGACACGCGGCGTCATCTTGCTGAAACTAGGAGCCGGTATCTTTCTCTATTGACAATCAAGAGCCTCTCCTTGTTCTTCTTGGAAACAATACGGGCCAATAATTCCGCCATATCAAAATCCACACCAGACGGTAACCTTTTGGTGAATTACTCTAAAAAGGGCAATTTTGTTTGTTAACGAAACTATTCATCCAAAAATGGTTCTTGTGGCTAAAGGTGATTTTTCTGCTAACAGTAGGATCAATTTGCTCCTTAGCCCAGTCAGAGAATAAACAGTGCAATTTGTGGTCATTCTGTCCTTGAGTTAAGTCTTGATGCAAAATCCGCCAAGTTGTGGTCGATGAAAGGCCCCAATTCCAGTGCTCGGTGAAAATTTTATTCTCATACATACATTCTCACGAACAGCGATTGTTTTCATTGGAGCGTTTGCTTCTTTCACATACAGACGTTGTTTGGTTTGCGACAAAACCAGTTGCCTCAATTTTTTGTACACTTCACGTATAGCATGGAATGTCTGGCGAACTAATGACCCATTTTGATAATAAATGTTAACGATTTCTAAGCGTTGTGGAATGGTGTAACGTTCCACGGTTATCTGTCAACAAGAATTGTAACATGTGATATTATGACCGCTATATTGTCACAAACACGGCAGTTGCTTTATGTTTAAAAGTAGGACACTCTTAGTGGAAGAAGGGACTTCTCTGTGTTTTGAGTGTTTAAATAGACTATTTGTTTGGTTCACATCGGAATTTTTGTACAGAAATTGTGTTCCGAACATGTTCTGGTGGGCAAGTTCCTTCATGTTTTATACAAGTGAATGAATTCTACACACGTATAGGAAAAAGATCCATGTATCGCTAGACCAGCGAAAACAGTTTTCGTTCTGCCACCTGATTATTCGCACATTGACTCAATAAACGGCATCCTTTTTTTCTTAAACAACAAACATAGAGTGGTCAATTAAAAAAAATACTTAAGAGAAGAAATGGAGGTGAGAAAATATATATTTGGAATCCCCAAAATAAGAATTTTAGAGACAGGCACGCGTGCAAAGAATTTTTGTGTGAAAGTGTTTCTACCCTCAAAAGTGAGGTTCGAGAAGTGGGAAAATATATATACATAACCTAAAATCCCAGTAAAACAAGTAAATGGAGGAAATAAATAAGTCAAAAAACCCTCATGGTCTTCAATGATTAATCCCTTTAATATTGAATGATGAGAATCATATGAATTCCTTTTCAGCAAAAAATGTCTTGTTCACCATTTGCGTTTTGCTTTTTCCCTCTCTCACTTTCACTTAACAGCACCAAGCAAGTAAGTTTCCTTCATGTTGAAACTGACTTGCAATACTGTCCTATACAAATGTTCCAAATGTAAACACACTTCATTTGTTTTGTATGGAACAAATCTATAAGATATAAAATGTCATATAGGGTTCTATAAGTGTGAATCCACCTTAATGAAATTATCAATAACTGTGCGTTATTAAAAACATATGTTTCCCCTACAGTTACATTTATTGTTTTACCTGAAAGGTATTTAGTTTTATTTTAAGATGACAAATAAAGCAATTCTATTACACAAAGATTTACTTATATCTCAGGAAGTTTCGCTTATTCGGTCACAATAGCAAACGGAGCGGGCTGGTTCAAGCAGTACGCTTGGGACTCGTATTCGGGAAGTCCCGGATTCAAATTCCTTGCGGCCGGCAAGCCTGACCTTGCGTGATTTCCTCTGGTTCTTGAGGTGAATGCTGCGATGAATTTTACCTTACCACGCATTTCCTTCTCTGCCATTTCATTTCGTTTTGCTGTTTCTGTTACAGGATCGAAAGTACCAAGTGAGATGGGCTGGGGTTGTATGCGGTGTGACGGTGGCTAGCGCTTTGGAAAGGTTCTGCACCAGCGTTTGGTGTGGAAGCGGCTCTTCTGAGGGCTTGATTGATGGAATATTGCTTAACGCCCGTTATTACTACTGAGGCACCACAGGCGGTGAACACTGATGATACATGAGATGAAATGATATATTGGGGAAGAATGTTTTTAAAGGAAGGAAGCCTTCCGGGCCTAAGTTTAGGGTACCTCCCCGGCATTTGACATGTATGAGGACTGAGGAAAACCTGGAGAAAAACTCAACAGGAAGGACGGTCCTGGCGGGATTCCAACCCCAGACCTCTCGCTCACGAGTCCGCGCCTTAACGACCTCGGTCACCAGTGGCGGTGTTCTGAGGCCTCGAACTCCTTCAGCATCGGGGTGTTATATCCCGTAACAATGTTAGGGACCTCGTCTGGTGATACCCCCACTGGGGACGTAGGCACAAACGGCCAGCCATTGAGCAAGGCTCCTTTCTTACCAATCCAATTCATACTAAAATGAGGGGGGATAATTTCTTATAATCCTTTATTCACACATTTATTTATTATTATTTTCATAATTATTTCTTACGACCAAACTTATACGGCAAATGTTTCTGACACAGTTGTCGATAAATGTGTTCCGTGTTGTCGATAAGTTCACAAGTAAGTGCAAGTTATTAAGTCTATATGAATTCGGAAAAAAATACTATTTATTAAAATACATTTTATAATATTACGCCCCTAATGTATAATACGCATGCGCAGTCTGAGGCTCTTCAGTTTGTAACTATTTCTCTTAGCGACTGATGCCAAATTTTGGACAAACGTTATCACCAAAGGGATGGCCTGTGTCAAAACGATAAAATCACGGTATCCGCAAAGAATCCGGAGGTTTATATTCAAAAAATTAGTTTACCAAGTACAATGACGATGTTCCCCCTTGAACTGTGACACACACCGATGTTCTTTCAACTTCGCAAAACAATAATTCAATTTTGGAATATGTCATCGCATTTTCCTGTCATTTTTTAAATCCGGTTCTGAAATTGCTTGCTATAAGAGGGAGAAGTTGCAGGAAGCTATACAGGGAGGCTGGCAGTTGTGGATGAAATGATGTTTTACCTTAAATATACAAATGCCGCACGCTCACTCAACGGCGTCTCACATCTGTCCCAAAGGAATTTGCTGTTTATACATCCTGATTCCTTTTAAGGCGGCACATAATTTTTGGAAAACACACGAACTTTCAGGTCTACGAACGTATTTGAAGCATTGCGCATCAGTTTCTTATAAAAGAAGTCAAAGGAAACACTTGCCCTTACAGGCGGGAAAAACCGAAGCTCCAGTCCTGAGTGACAGCGGGGAAGATACGGGATGCCTGTAAGTGTGTAAATCTTGCATGTATTATTTTTTGTGACGTAATCTATGCATTGTCCGCATTAACTCTCTGGGTCCAATATGTTGTTCCTTATTACAAAGTGAGTATTCAATTTTTACCACAGGTTGTCTTATTTGAATTCGCAATTAATTAATATATACACATACACTAACCTTAATGCCAACCTCAGGTAAATCCAAGAAACCGGTGGATCCTGTGGTTAGTTGTGGCTCGCTACGGCCTTACGGCATACGCTCGCTTCCTATTCGTAAATATACGTTGATAGGGGCGGGTAAATCACTGTAATGGTGGCCAACCTCCTTTGCTTTCAGGAAGGAAAAAAAAAACACGTAAATATCAATTTATAGCGCTCTCCTTAACTCCAAAAGAAAGAAAGAAAGAAAGAAAAAAGAAACAGCGTTAGGACGCGAGAATTCCAACCCATTACCTTTACACCTATAGCATGACGCTCTAACCATCTGATCTATCAAGCCGTTGCGTTAGCATGCTATATCTGTGCAAGTCACTACCCTTCGTTTTCTCCGTTACCGCTCGGGAGTGGCTCGGGACTGCAGTTCCAGTGAATTTGTCCTGCCTGTAACGAAAACTAAGGCAACCAAAGAAAGAAGTGAGTTAATTCCGTGCATGAAGATGCACTTCACCCTACAGGCCTAAGTTTTGCGCCAAGCAATTTAAATGGAATTGGGAGTCAATAGAACCAAATGGCAATATTTCCTCGATCAATTATAACACTTTGATCACGCCAAATAACATTTTTGGACACTAGACCAGGGTATCGTCAGGCAGAGCAATTTGAACTTACATAGACAGTTTCCTTCACTGAGCAACTTGGATTGGTATTAAATATTCCTAAATGCAAGATATTTCTACTCAACTGCCTACCGGAAATGACATAGCAGTCAGTAGTTTTCTAGGTTACTCAGGGTGTTTCCATTAAAATGTACGTCACAGAAGTCGACCATTACTAGAGAAGTCTATGCTTCCGCTCTTACGCCTTTATACAAATAATTGTTACTATTTCCTTCATAGAACTGTCAAGGTTTATGTTTTGCGTGTATCTTTATTTCCACTTTCAGGATTTACATAGGTTGATATATGTATAAATTGTCATTGCTGGTGCTTGTTGTATGTTATTCTTTTCTTACTTTTTTCTTCTTCTTAAGTTAATATTTTTCATTATCAATATGTATGTATTAGCATATATTTATTTATATACACAATGTTTACATTGGTGTCAACTTCAGTCAATGTTGTGATTGTAATATTGTCCCTATAACTTCATGTATTTATTATTGGATTGGTAGAGCGGAAGAGAAGGCCTAATGGCCTTAGCTCTAAATAAATTATAAGAAAGGGTGGTCCCAAGAAGTAGTTTCATGGGTTTTAACCATCCACTCTACGCTTTAGATGATCCTCAGCAATGTTTATTCCGAAATCCCAGCTCAACGAACTGTTGACATGCTTTCCTTCGTGTTTGACATATCTAAAAAAATGATCAGCTCACCTGTTAAAGGGGGGGGGGACTGTTTGGCTCATATGTAGTACAAAGCAAATATTATAACTTTATAATAGTATGAAATAATAACTAAATATCTCTTACAACATGCATCAACATTTACTTTATATCTTTCACCAAATAACCAAGCAGATCGTAGGGTTTACGGTTCGGGGTAGTTGTCACCACATGATCACGAGTTCTTGTTTTGTTTCTGTAGGTATATCTCGTACACTTGCCAATATCAATGTTGTTATCTTCTCTGTGAAGCTACACAAATAATAGACTGGGTTCTAATACTCCGTAGTTTCAAAAATGCCAATGTTTAACAAGACATCTAAAACTGAAGGATGGCTACAGATAGAAATGCCGGAAATTAAATGCACAGAGGTCTGCGTTATCATTCGCGCTTGTCCCTGCAATACCGATGTATGAACTTTTTTTTCCCTTCTTTGTTTGTCTCGATTCACATGGGATATTTTAGAAACCGCCTGCTATTAATTCTGTTCAGTGTGCGTGGAAAACGGCAGTTTCTATGGAAATTTTCTCTCAACAGGTACACTTAAGACGAACTTTCTTCTTAATTACGGACCATAACTGTGTCTGGCAGTAATATTTCCTCAAGTCTTTGGGGACTGTGCGCATCAAAATATTACGTTGCTTGAACTGAGTTTCTGCGTTCGAAACTGGAAGATCCACTCACTTTATGTGTGGTGAAGCTCCTTCGTTAGTCAAATTTGCTTTTGTATACTTTTGATACCATTTAATAATTTGTAAATACATTAAAATAAACTAACATTTTTAAATACATTTCAATTACCAAGTTTACATGCCTCAGTCAAATTGATCTGAATGCGCTTTCCGGATTGAATTCCAGCTCAGTACGATTTCCGTTTACATTATGTTTTTCAATTCGTATTGAAACCAGTTACAGATTCCTACATAAGTTTTCCTGCCTTACTTTACTTTTATATTGAATAATCTATTTAACATTGATTCAAGATGTACAATTTGAAAAGATAAAAACAGACACAGAGGGTTAAATGAAACAAAACAATACGCATGCGCATTTCATGGGTAAATGTAAAATGACGATCGACTTTGTGTGATAAAAAATGACTAACGTTAGTGCGCAACTCAATTCGATCACAGTACGATTACCATATATGCATCTCAAATCCGTTTATATACATATTTTCAATCCGGAAAATGAATTCAAAAAGATTTGAGTCCGACATTTAAGCGTATTAAATGTTAAAAGCGCCATGTGGTGCCACTTTTTTCTCACTGGCTCAAGGCCGACTTACACCCAATGTTACGCACAGTAGTCCCCAAAGAAAAACACGGTTTCAACTTTAATAGCGGCTAGTTTTCATTGAGAAAATCATATTATGAAATTTAATTGTTAGTAATTTACGTACATGTTGCTCTCTGTGCAATATATCAGTTTCAATGCAAAGAGGCGCCACGACGGAAGTATATGCTTGTCACAATAGTATTGCATTAATCGCGGAGTGATACATTCGCATTTGTGTAGCCGGGATAGAAGTTACAGAAATCACATTATAGATAAATTGAGACTCAGATTTTTTTCTCCTCTAGCATTAGCTGAAATAAATAGCCTAAACATCAAAATGGTTTCTTTCAAGAACAGAATAAAAGTATTACATGAATGTTATCTATAAAAATGAGCACTTCCTATAAATAATATTTGGAGAAACTTTCAGCGGCTCTATTTCTGATCTTGAAGAGAAGAGAATTTTAAAAGCTAAATTCCTACCCGTTTTGTTCTATTCTATCTAAAGTAAAACGCTGCCATGGATAAAACAATTGCACGTGGTATGAATAAACGCGAAGCAGTCGATCGAAATTCGGTAAACGTTTTATGAAAGTCAATACAGAGCGATCTTACACGCATATAATTCTCAAACACATGGTAGATTAGTATTTCACATTTGCTATCTTCCGATGATTTTGTTAAATATAAAACATTTGCATCATTATATATATAGTTTATGCGCTGAATTAGTTTTTTCTTTTATTTTCAACAATATAGAGAAAATTAAACGAAAGAGCCCTTTTTAGATTTCTGTTTTCAATATAACCGCATTCCTAGTGATCCAATTTCTCTACTTTTCGGAAACTGTTTTTATTATTTTATTTAAATTGCATATACCGCATTTTGTTGTGAAGAAACAAATGTGCCGCTAGAGTGATTTTTTAATTTTGAATTTCAGGTAAA
The DNA here is from genome assembly GCA_030762175.1 of Metallyticus violacea. NCBI lineage: Eukaryota > Metazoa > Arthropoda > Insecta > Mantodea > Metallyticidae > Metallyticus > Metallyticus violacea. The sequence continues at coordinate 78,866,232 of CM060839.1, read as the reverse complement.
TCCTCCCTCCAAACGCCCGATTACCCTGATTTTTTGGAAATATTTTCTTATTTTTTTAAATGATATATACCAAGTGTCGCGAAAAAACATTTATTGGTGCTGCTATAGTCATTTTTAAATTCTGGGTTTCAGTAAACCCCCACTCATAATAATTTGATTTCACTGATTTTTATTAGTTCTTTTTTATTCCAATGACCTATACCGAGTTTCATTGAGAAGAAACAAAAATTGCGGCCGCTAGAGTGATTTTAAATTTCGCTTTAGCCCCACTTTTTAAATTTAGGTTTTCAGCTATACCCCCCCCCCCCCATTCCTAATAACCCGATTTCCCCAATTTTCAGAAACTATTTTTCTTATTTTGTTTAAATAGTACGTGCCGAATTTTGATGTAAAAGAACAAATATTGGTTTCGCTAGAGCGATTTTTAAATTTTGGGTTTCAGCTAAATCCCACTCCTAATTTCTCGAAATCCCTGATTTTCAGAAACTAGTTTTCTTATTTTATTTAAATGGTATATGCCGCGAGTTTCGTTGCGTAAAAACAAATATTGGTGCCGCTAGAGAGATTTTTAAATGCTGGGTCTTAGGCAAACCCGCATCTTAATAGTTTGATTTCAAGGATTTTCAGAAACAGTTTTGTTATTTTATTTCAATGGCATATACGGAATTTCCTTTAAAAAAATAAAATACTTCACTTTAACCCCTAGTCAGTTTTCAGGTATACACCCCACTGCTGATGGCCCGATTGCCTTGATTTTCACAGATTATTTTTATTAATGTGTTTTAATGAAATATACCAAATTTCGTTATGTAAAAACAAAAATGGCGGCCGCTAGAGCTATTTTCAATTTTTTAAAAACTTTCGCTTTAGGTTAACCCTCACTTCCAATGGTAAAAATTTACTGGTTAACGAACTTGAAGAATCGTTTGTTAATTGATGGTTATATGAGTTTCGTTGGGAAAAAACAAAAATTGCGACTGCTAGTGTGTTAACAGATCGCACACATATATATTCATACGTTTTTTTCGTTATCATTTTCGGTGCCTAGCAAGTAGGATCGATGAAAATTTGGGGGGAAAAAATAGAAAATATTTTCATGGGTATAACATAATTCCTTAGGAATTCTCTAAAAGAGCATATATGCTGTAAGCAATAAAGAACACGGAAACAAATGCGTTAAACTAAAAATTCCATTAGTCTAGTGGTTCACAAATGATTAGTTACAGTAAACGCGCATCTAAGCACACGCAAAATGAAAGAGAGAAAAAAGAGTTCGTAATTTTTATGAAATTAAAAAAAAAAAAAAAAGAAGAAGAAGAAGAAGAAGAATATTAACACATAAAATATAAACTGGTGATGCACGTCCTTGGGTAACTATGAGGCAGTAACATTTCAATAAGAGTTAACTTAAACATAACGTCAAAATCCTTACAGTAGGACAAGGCACTTTGGGTAACCGGTAAGGAAAGTCTTCATTTTAACAGAACGCCTATGATTGTTCATCAGTGGGGAACATCAGTAGAATTTAAACCAATATAAAATGCTTCACAAAGCTTGAGGTACAGTTAGCAATACAGCAATCTTACATTCTCAGGCTAAATTTGGGCAGTGGAACTTTTGATGCATAAGCATAGGTATGGACCTGGTACCGGACGTCAGCTGAGACGGACACAAGCTGCGGCAAAATATATACTTAAGGTTGGGGGGTGTTCTAAAAGTGAAGAACAAAATTACAGAAATAACTCAAGGACGAATGCACTAACAAAGTGTTTTGACATTCTTTCTAATTAAAAGCTGATGCTCTCACTTCCAAGTATGTAGGCGGTTTTTGTGTACATCGTAATTTCTAAGCACTCAAACCAGAATGAAGTTATGTTGGCACTGAACTGTAGACTACAAGGAAGGGTACAATAGGTCACGTTTTAAAAACCAGCCTCTCCCCTTATGCCTGTCACTCATCGGTTCAAGTTTACCTGCTGGCTCATAGTTTACTTTGTATTGTCCCGGTAGTATGAGTGCATCTAATTGAACTTAACTGCTTAAGAATTCCGATGCCTAGTTATTTATGAATTTCTTGCATTGAAGTTTTATGTGTGCTGGGTTGATTAGAGATTGTGTGAGGCAAAGAAGACATTATTGGTTTTGTAATTTTATGCTAGATTTTAAGATAAATGATACATCAAGAGATGAAAAGATGTTGCAAAAACAAATTAAAATATATACAGAAGACGGAATGACAGATATCGAAATAAAGATACTGTTTAAAATTGGGGTATTTTATGTGCTCAATTTAATGAAATTGTTTTCATATATTAGTAAAATTAAAATTACAATGTATAAATAATAAACTAATGCTTTCTGCAATTTTGGAAAGCTGGTCCATAATTTCAATGTTTCTTGGATTATTGTAATAATTATATAGAAACTTTGAGAATGACTTGGTTGCTTGGGTAAACTGCCATAGACCGCCACGGGTGGCCGAGGTCGTTAAGGCGCGGACTGGTGAGCGCGAAGTCTGGAGTTCGAATCCCACCAGGACAGTTCTCCCAGAAAGAGGTTTTCCTCTTCTAAGCCTGGTTTTCCATAGCCCCATGTGGGCCTTCGGCTTACCGCGACGACCGCTGCGTCTTCTACCTCCATATATCATTGGTAGAGTGCAGTATTGCAGGGGGGGGTATGTGATCAGCACACCGCATCCCGCCGGTCACTATATCGCGGCTTACTAGATCGAAGATCGCCACCTCTCTATCAGGCAGCTTCCCAATTGTCCTCAAGAGGCTGGGTGGACCCCGTTCCAGACCTCCCTAACTTAGAAAAATTCCCAAGCAGGTATTGGGAATCGAACCCGAGCCTCCCGGCCAGCAATCAGCAACGCTAACCACTATACCAAGGTTTTCAGTCCTAGTAAATGGCAAATGCCGGAGAGGTACCCTAAACTTGGCTTGGAACGTTTCCTTCCTTAAAAATACTTTCCCAATACATCATTTCATCTCATGTATCATCAGTGTCCACCGCCTGTGGTGCTTGTGTAGTAAAAACGAGCGTTAAACACACACACACAACCGCCACGGTTGGTCGAGGTCGTTAAGGCGCGAACTCGTGTGCGGGAGGTCTGGGGTTCGAATCCCGCCAGGACCGTCTTTTCCAGTTTTTCTTCAGTCCTCATAACTGGCAAATGCCGGGGAGGTATCCTAAACTTAGGCCTGGCACGCTTCCTTCCTTAAAAAAGTCTTTCACAATTTATCATTTCATCTCATGTATCATCAGTGCCCACCGCCTGTGGTGCCTCAGTAGTAAAAACGGGCGTTAAACACACACACAAAAGCCTTGCCATAGACCGCAAAACAGATTAAAGCAAACATTAAACATTCCTACAAACAGCAGAATACCTTAAGAATACCTTATGCTTTTGTTTACTGCGGGCCAGTTTAGAATTCATACGAATAAGGCCCTTCTCATTTAGGAAAAAGATCACAGCATCTTTGCAGACGAAGTAGGAAAGAGCGCCAGCTGTCGAGTCTGTAACAACGACGCCCCTTCGGTAAACATATCCCCTACACCACATGCTTGTTTGTTATTGGTCATACATAGCAACACGACACGCGCGCGCCACCAAGTCTCGCCCGAAATTAGATACGTACCAATACGGACTGGGGGACCCGCATACACACAAACTCTTTTTAAATAAACCAGCAAGGGGTCGTAACATTACGAGGGATTCTGGGCGCGCCTGGTGCTCTACACGAGACATCTGTTTTCAAATTATCGTTACCTTCATCACAAAATGAATGTGGATCAAAACGAGTTGTAATTTTTTATTTCTGACAGGAATTTAGGATCAAATACAATAATATTAAATTGTATAACAGTTTGCAAGTTTTACAAAACGCTCGGAATCGTGTGTTTACGCAGGTAAAACATTTGTGTGGTCACGCCGTTCTATTCCGTCAAAAGAACGGAAAGGGGGAATGACATGTCATATATTGGCATCCCACTGAACCATCTGCCAGTGGTACATTTGTTTGGTCAGCCAGCCGTTGCGTGCGTGGCTAGCAGATGGTTGACTGGAACGCATGGTAGAAATTACTGTCGTGCTAGCTCTCATATGATGGCTGAAGAGATGTTTCATTTTCGTTTAGAAATCATTTTCACGTTGTAGGATTTGACGCGTCCACGTGTTATCGACTAGAAGCTATGCAAATCTCTTTCACATATGCACGGCAATTTCGAATATTTGTTATCATAATTCATGCAGATAGGCTTTGGATGCAACAAAATGTTCAAAAATGTATTTTCTAATACTTTGTTATTGCAAAACAGTTCATGCATCCAATATGCCACGGTTTAGGCCATCAGGGCTTCAATCTCTATTAAACACTGAACTTTTCAACGTTTTCTAGGGTGTTCATCTCATTACTAATGAAATACTAAACATATGAACTTCTATTTGGATCCACTATAAGCATATGATAATGCCATTTATGTCTATAATGGATGCACGCTGTTTTAATTATGCTTGATAAGTTTAATTGTTTTCAAATTTCAATATCTGTGTTGAAGTCAAATAGTTGTATTCTACCATAGGCCTCAACAATTTTATTTCACGTCATATTCCTTTTATCCTTTTTACTTACGCTGCACATTTCATATTCATGGACCAATGATGGAAAAGCCAATATTTCATAAAAGATAACAATTTTAAAATTGCTCTTACTTTTTTTATTTAATTTTTTTAATTATCCCAGTTGACAATTGCTATTTTCAGAATTTATTATCGATATCAGTGCATCATTCAAATAATTGAAACAATTTACTTGTTCTATAGATTTATTATTATTAAGCACCACTTCTTTTTCTGTGATAATTTAGATGGAATGGCAATATTCCATTTTAGGAAAATTAAGTATATTCCCTAGAGACAATATTGTCGCAACCCAACCATTAGAACAGTCGCTTTATTATGTCAGAACATTTACTATTACATGAGCTTGGACATATAGGCGAGCTTACGTCACTTTTGTATTTAGGTTGCTTTTACATTACATTGTTGCCTGACACCAAGGCGGCCTATCTGAGCACGTGGCGTACGATCTTATGCCTCGAAGTTCTTCTCTGCTACTCTAAGGGCCAATCTCACCAATTTCTTACCAATTGAGAATTAATTAATTAAGATTTAAGTTAATTCCAAATTAAATCTTTTGCATCTCACCAAACTGAATATGCAGTCAATTAGCTAATTAGGATTTAAGTCGTCACGGCCTTCTGAATTATAGAAAATCCGTGATTTAATAAGGCCATGGACACAGCAAAGAATGCTTTATACGCCATTTGTAAAATACCGGAGATCGCTACTCATTTATTTTTCATGACAGTTGCACATTAGAAATGGAGGGAAAGAAGAGCCTGTAGCGTTAATTCGTTTTGTACATTCATGGAGAAATAGCTCGATTCCTTACATAAACAGAATATGCTACTTTCAGTTACAATTTATTATATACAGAGTGTTTGACATTTCGATAACCAACTCTCGAAATATGTTAAGACATAACCTCCTGTAACTTACCGTAATCTAACATAAAATTCCTGTTTTATGTAATATTTGGGACGAAATAATAAGAAAACTTTTAGCATTATTTATATATTATAAAAATTCCCATGTCTGTTGGGAATTTCAGGTATTTTCTGTAGAACTTAAAATATCTAATGCTGAAACTTTACTCAGCCTAAATAGCATTTTGAAATGTTTCCTCCAAATTATTAAATAAAGCTTGTCTTTCGGAAATTATCAGCAGCCGTGTTACAATAATGTGATTTTCAAATAGCATATTCAACATTCGCTTTGCCATGATGAAAAGTTAATTGAGAATTAACTCGTTAAATGACCAAAATACGCCGATTAACTTGGTGGAGTTTAGCATATATATTTGTTGTTGGTGAATGCAACAACCCAATTAAAGGGGAATTGAATAGAAATTAAAATTGAGCTCGGTGAGATCGGCCCTAAACGTAATCATGTTAAAACAGATTATGCGTCCATGCGCATGCGCAGGATATTCCCACGATACTCTTTCACAGACACCAACGACTTTATAGCATGGCGCGCTTATACCAAATTGTTATAATAGGAATAACAATTCCCCCGTGTGCCACATCTCCCCCTCGATCACCTTAATCGTCGCCCTCGGCGATTACAAAAATGTAATACAAAATAGACCAGATTGTTGTTTCATTCACAAACTCACACGACATTTGAGGAAGTCCCTCGTGCCATAACTGAAGCTCGACTTCTGTAAATGACAGATTATAGTAGTTTATGTTATTAGTTCATTTTTACGCTCCGCTTTTAACTTAAAGAGACTCTATTGCTAATTGCCAATATGACCTAGTCATTGTAAAGTACAGTGGAGCACATTTAAAAACCGTAAGTCAGTAGCTTTTACCGTACTCTACCGTACTCTTAGAACACCACCTTTTTAAAACAAATTCTGTACACAACCTTCTTACAGAAAATGCTGTAAGTGTTCCCCCACTTTGTACGACATAAAGTTTATATTTTCTTAAGAAATTACCAGTCATGCTGATCAGTTCTTCTGCATTAATACATCTAATCAGCTTAACTTTTCTTCCAACATCTCTTGTAAGAACCGCTAATGGACGGTTTTAAATATGCCTCATTGTATCTAAAAACCGTATTATTAATTTTTAAATAACTTTCAGCTCCGAAGTTTATCTTCTAATGGTTACGTCAGTATACCTACAATATAAATATTTTTTTTGATAAAAGAACACACTAATATCCCATGCCGTGATATTTATTTAACATGCATATTTATTCCTATTTTTGTGTTCAATTTAAATAGTTGTGTTTACATATACGAGGGTAGCTTCATAAGTTTCCGGCCTCGCCGATAAGGACAAAACCCTTATCTGGTGTCATACCTTATCTGTTAAATAATTGCAACTGCAACTTCCGCTCCGCTGTGTTCAGTTCAGATACAACTGCATAAAGAAGGCTATGTGTAGAAGATTGTGATGCGTTCCACATGGAGTACAGAGCTGTAATTAAGTTCTTCACAAAAGAAGGACTTACTTCAAATAAAATTAAACAGCGATTGGACGATGTATATGGGGAAGCATCGCCTTCATATTCTGCCGTAAAAGATGGGCTAAACTTTTTCCAATGGATAGAGAAAGCATTGAAGACGAAGAGCGTGCAAGTCGGCCCTAGGAGATGCTCACTCCTGAAAACGTCGCTCTTGTGGAAGGAAAATTATGGATGACCGGCGGCTCAAAGTTACACAAATAGCAGCAAGGTTGGGCCTTTCTAAAACAACAGTCCATTGAATTATTCATGCTCATTTAAACATGAATAAGGTTCGTGCAAGATGGGTGCCCAGGCTTCTTTCCTCAGTCCAAAAACAGCATCGAGTCATCAGTTGTCAGCATATTTGCAGCTCTGCCCTGGCAACGAGAGAGAAGTTCTGTAAACCATTGTTACAGGAAATGAAACTGTGGTCCTCTACTATGATTCCTTGCCCAAAAGAGAATCAGTGGAGTGGCGTAAACCTGGCTAAGCACCGCTTCTAAAGCCAAGGTCACTCAGTCAACCAAGAAGATCATGGTCACAATCTTTTGGGACTGTGAAGGAATACTCTACATTGACTTCAAGGAGAGGAACACCACAGTAAATAAGGAGTACTATGCTGGCCTACTGCACAGACTACGTGCTTCCAACAAAGAGAAAAGGCGAGGAAAGCTGAGTGGTGGTGTGCGCCTTCTTCACGACAACGCCTGTGCACACAGCTCTTGTTGCAAAAGAAACTGAAGAAAGGCTTCAAGGAAATCGGCCATCCACCCTATGCCCATTTTGCAGACAAGACTTGTATTTGGGGAAGGGGGGGGACTTGAAATGTTAATTCAAAGACGTGAGAAGTGTATTGCAATAAAGGGTAACTATATTTAAAAGTGAAATATAATTTTTGTCTTTATCCCATCTAGTAAATGGTTAGGCCGGAAAATTATGGACCTACCCTCGTACATATTATTTCAGTAAATAATATTTTCCTGTCATATTTAAAGGAAAAATGTACTCTTATGAATGTTTCTCGCAGTTTTTCAAATACAAGTGTGGTGCTCAGGTTTTAGCATAAGCCCTTCGTCTCTAGTCAATACTGATCTATCATTCTCCGCAGCAAGAATAAAGGTAAATTAGGTTTTTTTCAGAAGTGTCCTCACAAAACGGTCGGTAACATCATCTACATAAAATCCTCAAAAGTTACTATCAACATCCTTGATTACTTCTGATCCAATTGAACTTTCTTTGCAATCTAACGCCATTTGAACGAGTTTACTCAATGTGACATAATGATTTCAACATTTTCGTTCTGACTGTATTTGTTTTGCAGTTGAATTCATACACTACTATACAGGTGAGCAGGGAAAGGAGTGTTAAAACCAAAACTACAAGACATCTTGAAACACAATAAAATGAATAAAAAGGCACAGAAAATTGGGTTGCGAGCCTATAGCATAGCTCACGGTTTATGTGCGTCACGAATCCATGACACTATTACAAAAACCATACCAGGTTTCCCTAACAGCAATATTTGCACGTTTACCTTTATATCATAAATCACGGCTAGAAGTATGTGCGAGGGATTTCAAACCGTCTAATTGTATTTCACGCTGATTGTTTTGTTTTCTTGCCACGCCCAATTAATGTTTCCACTCGCACGAACACAATACAATTCATCCGGAGAAAAATCTCGTATTAATGACACGCCAACATTTCTTAGAGCATTGTTTCCCAAAGTGGAACCTAGGAGGAGAAAAAAAAAACGTGTTAACCTTTACAGTGCTTACCGGAAGCTTAGATCCGTACGCCCCCGCTTCGAAGACATTAGCTAATTCATGTAGCAGAATTTCTATTAAAATAGCTATAACGTGCATATATAATAGTAATATTTTATTTTAAATTTTATTTCTAAATGTGCATATTTAAACTAAATTTAATTTAATCATAAATCATGTCTGAGGGGAAAGTTTAAAACCAACGTTGATTACATTTTAGATTTCACCCCCCTGCCCTTTGAAATTGCAAATTGCACCTCTACCTTATGACATTTCAATTACAAAGCGACTTCAATTGTTATTGTATTTTCTATCATTCCCTGGTACCTGCATTGTGTTTGAATCTGACAGAATGAAAGATGTCAGTTAAAGCATTTCTGAAGTGTTTAGGGCCGTTTTTGCTACTGAGGCACCCCAGACGGTGGACACTGATGATGTATGAGATGAGATGATAAATTGGGAGAAAGGATTTTTTTAAAGGAAGGAAACATTCCAGGCCTAAATTTAGGGTACCTCCCCGGCATTTGCCATTTATGAGGATTGAGGAAAACTGGAAAAAATCTGTCAAGGACGGTACTGCCTTGAATCGAACCCCAGACCTTCCGGTCACGCGTTCGCGCCTTAACGACCTCGGCCACCCGTGGTGGTAGTTAAAGCATGAAAACACAACTTGTTTTAGGCAATACTTAAATGTTATTAATACAGCTTATTTCGGAACTCCCAATAAGCCCCTTACATTTTAGTTTGAAACAATTTATTACCCCCCCCAAAAAAAAAAAAAAACTATATTATGTGCTTAATATTCTTCGGTCCAAATTCAAATAATAACAATCAGGTTGATAGGCAACGAATAAAACAAAAAAATATGATGCTAGTTGAATTCTTTTATAATTGAAGATTCAAAGGTAGACGTGCCATTTGACATTTTTAATTGGGATTGGCTGGGGGTGCAACCTATAATGTAATCAATATTAGTTTCAAACCTCCCTCTTAAATTCTTTTTGCTTTGTTCAAATAGGTAGTTCAGATTGACGAGTGTTCAGTTATCTCAGCGCTGGTATGCCACTATGTCCCAATTGAGGCACTCACGGGCATCGCTGCTCTAAATGAAGCTATACGAATGACCGAGCACCAGAGTAGGGGATTTGATTGTCAACACGCATTAAACAGTCAGGCAATGCGTTTGAGAGTGAAAGTGCCAGAAAGGGAATCAAGAAATTATCAGACCAATGTCTGGCCAAGCCATTCCTTATGAGACAATTATTGTCTAGCATCGATCCCAGGCCTGCTTAGAAATATTTATATACAATATATTCACAAAAGTGTCATAGACATATGATTTGCACATGTTGTTACAAGTCTAAGAAAGAAGGAAAACAAAATACCATTGAAAGGGAAGGTTTCCCCGAAAAGGCACGCATTGTAACCTTTAGAATAAAAGGATTTCTTTGTTATGTTACTTCAGGTCAACTAGAACTTGGAAAACAACCGGATGTGGAATAAAATACGATCTCAGGAATTTGGAAAGGACAAGTAATTCTTTTGTTAACAGTGCAGAGAAAACTCGGGCAATAAATATCCAGATGGAATCATAAAACTCTGTTACGGTTGTCTTTTAAAATATTATTTATGTCAAGAGTCTAAGACTTATATTTTTTGCAGTGGGTGAACCCGAATAAAATCTTAGAAGATAGCCTATGAGAATTAAACGATAATAAATTAACATAAAAGCCCACCAATAGGAAGAGCAAATCATGTGACATTGAGAAAGTCATGCTGAATATATTTATAGCGCCTAGACGTTGCAATTGCCTTATTACTTGTTTATCATTTGTTTGTCCCGTGGTGCTGAAGTGAGTGGGGGAAGTTTAATAAATGGTGAAAACTGGAACTACAAGTGTTATATTTTTGTTTATCATTTCCTTTCCCTGTGATAATGCATCACAAAAACCTTCAGCTAATAAATTGAGCTTATAGCCGAGGAAGAAACATCATTATATTGCAGTACTGAATGGAGGTTCGATCAATCACCCCTGAGATACGAATCCATTCATAAAATCCGTTCACCTCCTTATCCACAACGAATCCAAACCCAATCACAACCTGTAAAAATAAATATACCACAACAAATACTGCCGCACTTATTACCGTTTAAAATAATGTGAATTGCTTATATTTTCTTATTCAGGAATTTGTAAGTTAAGGCTCGTTAAGAACCTTTTGCATTCAAAATTTAAACGGAAAGGAAATAGCACATTTGAACATATGCATTGGTGTCGTAGTTGGGTAGAAAGCTTAAACCTTAATTAAGAATAGTGCACATGTTGTTTACCTCCCATTTCACACAAGGATGCTGCAAGCCGAAATTACAGACAATGTTGAACACTAAGGTGGTGTTCAACGATTAGCGTTGTTTGAAAGTGACATCTAGAGCCTGTAGGTTCACCTTTGTTTACATTTACGTAGTAGTCAACGTGAGGTAGAATCTTTTCACACTGCTGCAGGAAGGGTGGGCTATTCGCGCAGTGGCTGCTGCGCTTAATGTGGCTAAATCTGTTATTGGGAGGGGAAGAAAGCGCTTCATTGAAACATGCAGGTCCACAAGTTTCCGGCCTAACCATTTTGTAGGTATGATAAAGACAAAAACTACATTTCACTTTTCAGTATAGTTACCTTTTATTGCAACATACTTCTCACATCTTTGAATTAACATTTCAACCCCCCTCCCCAAATGGTTAAAAGTGTTGACTGCAAAATGGGCATAAACAGCATCCAGCACTTCTTCGTCACACTTATATTTCCTTCCTCGAAGGTTCTTGAGTATTGAGAAAAGGAAATAGTCACTGGGAGCCAGATCTGGGGTGTAAGATGAATGGTTGATCTCCTTGAAGCCTCATTTCTTCACAGCTTACTTTTTGTGTGCACTGGCGCATTGTCATGAAGAAGGCGCACACCACCACTCAGCTATGCTCGCCTTTTCTGTTTGATGGAAGCACGCAGTCTGTGCAGTAGGCCAGCATAGTATTCCCCATTTACTGTGGTGTTCTTCTCCGTGAAGTCAATGAAGAGTATTCCTTCACAGTCCCAAAAGTTTGTGATCACGATCTTCTTGGTTGACTGACCTTGGCCTTTAGAGGCGGTTCTTCGCCAGGTTTACGCCTGTCACTCCATTGATTCTCTTTTTGACAAAGGATCATAGTAGAGGACCATACTTTCATCTCCTGTAACAATAGTTTGCAGAACTTCTCTCTTATTGCTACGACAGAGCTCCAAACAAGCCTGACAACATATGACTCGTTGCTGCTTCTGGACTGAGGAAATAAGTCTAGGCACCCATCTTGCACTAACCTTATTCATGTTTAAATTTTCATGAATAATTTGAAGGACCTTGTTGCTATTTCTGTAACTTTGAGCCGCCATCTTCCATAATTTCTCCTTCCACAAGAGCGATGTTTTCAGGAATGGGCCCCTCCAAGGGCCTACCTGCCCGGTCTTCGTCTTCAATGCTTTCTCGACTCATTCGAAAAAGTTTTGCCCATTCTTTTATGGTAGAATATGAGGGGGATGCTTCCCCATATACACCTTCCAATCGCTGTTTAATTTCATTTGGAGTAAGTTCTTCTTTTGTGAAGAACTTAATAACAGCTCGAAACTTCATTTTGAACATGTCACAATCTTCTACACATAGCCTTCTTTATGCAACTATATCTGAACAACTGAACACAGTCACAGCTGCAATTATTTACTTAACAGATAACGTATGACATCAGATAAGAATTTTGGACCAACCCTCGTACTCTAGGACACTAGACCATTGTCAAAAACGTAAAACATCGGCCAGAGAAGACCATATGTAGTCAATTGTGCTCTTCGGCGAGCAGAGCTATTGCTCTAGACCATAAAAATGATCTGAGGGGTGGCAATTAATGATATGTCAGTGACCAAACAATAAGAAAAGACTTAGAGAACCAGGTTTAAACCCGAAAGCCTCAAAGTCCCGTGATTAACATCTGCTCACAAGAGAGCTGGCCGAGATTTGGGTATGTGCACAAGAACTGGCAGCTTCGTCACTGGCGCAATGTGCTGTTTACAGACGAATGTGCTTTCGTGTAACACAGTATGATGATTGTCCGCATGTTATCATCGCAGTGGTGAATGTTTTACAGCAACATCAGTTCAGGAAAGGGTTGGTGGTGTGGGGTGGCATCCTATTGATGGCAGAACAGACCTTATAGTAATCGGAAACTAACTTAATGCTGCCAGGTGCATTGAAGAAATGATACTAGAGAATGTTATGCCTCTATTGCGGTCGGAATGGAGTCCCGGTTTGTTTTGTAGCAAGACTAGGCTAGAGTGCATACAGCAAGAGTCACCAGGAACTCCAGATTCAAACAATGGACTGGCCTGTTGGAGTCCTGACCTTAACCCCATTGAGCATGTATGGAATACGCTGGAGAAACGAGTCCGAGACAGTCCTGTAGCCTCTCAAACTCTTCCAACAGCTTGCAGATGCCCTTATCGAAGAATGAGGGAAAATCCACAGCTGCTTGTCTCGATGAAATTCATGCACATGGAGACTATGAAATCAATTGAAGGAATTTCCACTTTAGTTCACAACATTGTCTTTAATTTAATGTTGTTCATCCTTGTATAAATAAATGAATGAATAGTGTTTAAAGCTCGTCTTTGTTACAGAGGTATCTAGGCGATGGACACTGATGATACATGAGATGAAATGATAAATTGGGAAAGGATTTATTTTTAAGGAAGGAATCGATCCAGACCTAAATGTAGGGTACCTCCCCGGCATTTGCCACTTATGAGGACTGAGGAAAACCTGGAAAAAAACCTCAGTCAGGGAGGACGGTCCTGGCGGTATTCGAATCCAGATTTCCCGCTCACGAGTCCGTGCCTTAACGACCTCGGCCACCCGTGGCGGTGAGAAGAAATAAATAAGATGCATATTGCTGTTAAATAAACATTTAAACTTCTACATAAAAATATTCACCACCCTAAATTCAACTGCGACAGTAATATATATGTTCAAACTTTGCCTCTCTAATTGTTCTAAGCAGCGTGTATCATTCTAGTTTCTGCTTGATGACTTACGTACATTGAATTGTAACTCTGTGTGTATTCCTCTGTTCTCTTAAATGAAGAAGGGGGCCCTTATTCTTTCAATGCTATTTTTCGAATATCTGCTGGCTCATCTAAAAACAATTTAAGATGTACTTGCTTTATTTTATCTGTGCATTAAAATATGCTTTTTCCCTCTGCTGTTGCATAACATTTCGTTTGCAAAAGTTTAAATTATAGGTATAGTTTTTTAAATATAAAATTTAAGGATGTTTTGTGAACTTACATGCTCAGTCTCCCAAATCCTTTCGCCTATCCTGCTGTATGAAGTTAATTTTCTAATTTACGCAACTGTTCTAGGATGTTATGGTTGGAATACACTTTTTGTTCTTTTCATATTAAAAGACAGGTGGCTTCCGATTCTAGTGTTTTAACACAAATGCAATTTTTGGATCTTACTCGCATATCATGCTACTGGACGATTCGTTCACATTCATGCACTTTGTGAGGTCACAGTGTGCACGATCTATAAATGTGGACTTCAGGTTGTTCAGGTTCTTTCAACAAGAAGCAGTTCTACTCATGACGTACTTTTTTTTTACTTCTGTTTAACGCCTGTTACTACTGAAACACACAAGCGATGGACACAGGTGATAAGTGAGATGAAATGATAAATTGGGAAATGATTTTTTTTCTTAATTCCAGGCCTAAGTTTAGAGTGCCTCATCGACCTTTTCCGTATATGAGGACAGAGGAAAATCTGTAAAAAAAACCTCAAGTCAGCAAGAACGGTCCTAGACCTCTCCTCACGAGTCCGCCCCAAGCGACCTCGGCCATCCGTACAGTAAATGCTTGAAATGGAAAGAGTAAACATTTAAGCATGAACTACAATGCTGCCCTTAAAATTCAATAATATTTAGGAAAATATTAGTCATAAAGTTATACACTTATAAGGGCTGTAAAAAAAGTAGTGGCATGCGATAATAAAAATAGAGAATGCTATTCTCAACATACACACACATGCAACATTAAATCGATTTTTCATCCTTCATTTTCTATTACCCCCCATTATGACAGCAATAGTATTAATCCATTTGCTTTTAATAGAAGGGCTACCCTGAATAAACTGTTTTATTTTACTCCCCATACAAAAAATTGCACCTATAATACTAATTTCTTGCACGGGGTCACTAAAGCACTGCCTATAAGAGGACGAATATCAAAATGTCAAGTAGTAATGTAAATTTGGACCGCCCTGAAGCGATGACTTCTAAAAATGAGCTACGTGCATGGATTAAATTAAGGTGGTACCTAACAGGAACGTGGACGGTGACCCTTTGGGTGGCAGACTTTCGACAGGGACGTGATAATGAGGAACAGCGCCACGTGCATGTCATCTTGACCTCAAAGGCATTATGTTGATTTGAATCAACCACGGCTGGAGGTGGATTGGCGTTATACAGCGAAGGGCTTAGTCGAAGAAGTCACAACAAGAAATGTTGCAGTAGGTCGCTCCTTCTCAGACATCAATATTTCAGGTGTCCAGTGTCTTCCAGAAGTGTGGCAGGGAAATACACTAAATGAATATAAAAGCCTCCGGATTTTAGAATAAATGGTTTGCTACTTATAAACACGTTCTTTACTTTCTTTCCAGTACATACTTTCAAGCTTCCTCCTCCGCTTATAAAAGAAGATTTGGCGAGCTGCTTTAAAGCAAAAGTTCAAGAGAGAGCTTATTCCACACTGGGAGTCGCGAGGGTGTGGCTAGGGGCGGAGCAAAGCGAAGCCTCACATGTTCATTCTTCATTCAACTTTAATCTCTTTAGTGGAATACCATCCCCATTATGAAACGTGACAGCTGAGAGTGCTTGGCAATTCCTGTTAACATTTAAAATTGTTTTAAAAAAACAGACTTCCTTACATCGTTGTTAACTACAGGCTGTAACATTTAAAATAAACTTTCATACTGCTTCACTACGCCAATACTGGGGCAGAATATCAATTCTTACAGCTATAAAACTACATAAATTATTTTTAAAGAGTTTGACGTGCTTTTTAAACAGGAGCAAATCACTGAATTAGCCTCATTTTCAGAAATTAACTGATAACATTCTACAAAAGTATACAATTGTTAAAATGAACGTACATATTTTATTTCATGCTGCAAATTTCAAATGGAGTGTTACTTTTTAAAAAGCTATTTCAAAGTTTGCCCATGTTTTAAAACAGGATAAATGTTAACACGAATATGCTTTTTAAATGTTAATGTGTTAATGATACTTTTTTTTTCTTTGCAAGCCTTTGAAGGTATAATTTGGCAAATTCATGCACATATGTAATATATAGCTGATTTGACACTGTCATCAATACCCAGTGTAAAAGCACTTCCTTTTTCAACCACAAAAGTTAATAATTCTGAATTACAAGAAAATGAAAACCACATTCTTAAGTGTTTTTTGCTATGTTTCAGGGCTGCTGTGGTTTGCTTTCAGAAATGGGAGTCATTTCCCGCTCCCTCGACCAGAGCGTATCTTCTATTACTGTAATAAAAGCACAATAACCCCAAAATAAATAATTTATGCTCAGGTACAGTGTACTTGGGGAAGGGGTAGAGTTTCCAGTTTTGACATCCTTCTGAGATTTAGTAAAGGAGAGGGGAGGAGGAGAAAGTGAGAGAGAGGCCCACAGCACTGATTTTTCCCTTTTTGTTGAGGTTTTTCATTCTGTTGTTGTTATCAAGTTTTCGTTCTATATGAAGTTATCCCATTTCTTTCCTTCTTTTTCTTTTCTTTTTCTAAACTTTCAAATAAAAAAATTAAATTAAATAAAAATATTTCAGAAATCACCCATTCGCAAACCATTACAAAGCATTTCTATATTCTTTAACGAAAATAAATAAATATATACACATACATGTCCTTCGTCTGGTTTATTCTAATTTGTTTATCTGCCACATCTTAGGAAGTTTCATTACATTTACGTGAGATTATATTTCAAGACTTTAAACGGTAAAATATAAACATTTTACTTTTCTCTGTACTTCCAGATTTATTTACAATACAGTATGAGATCATACTCGAAAGCAACAGCAAACGAGATAATTTAAAGATTCGTCCAAACAAAATTCTTGTTATTATGAATATTTGGGATGATGAAAACAAAAATATTATTTCCCCCTCTCGTTTTATGCAAATATTCCAACTATGCCGAAATCTTAAAATAATTACAAACAATCGTAGAGAAAGGGGCTTGAACTTCACGTTCGTTAGCCAATAACTTTCCTGTTTCACGGCCTTCCACAAATGACCAGACATATACATATTCCCATTGATTTTATCCGTTTAGTTTTAGAGGTTTTATTGAAATATTTGGTACTTCGGAAATGCAGGCTGCAAAATGTTACACAACCTTATGGGGAAATGCAAGTCTTCTTCTTCTTCTTGTTCTTGTTCTCCTCCTCCTCCTTCTTCTCCTCCTTCTTCTCCTCCTTCTTCTCCTCCTCCTTCTTCTTCTCCTTCTTCTTCTTCTCCTCCTTCTCCTTCTCCTCCTCCTCCTTCTTCCTCTTCCTCCTCCTCATCTTCTTCTTCCTCCTCCTCCTCATCTTCTTCTTCCTCTTCCTCCTCTTCTTCTTCCTCCTTCTCCCTCCTCTTCTTCTTCTTCTTCCTCCTCTTCTTCTTCTCCCTCCTCTTCTTCTTCATCCTCCTCTTCTTCTTCCTCCTCCTTCTCCCTCCTCTTCTTCTACTCCTCCTCCTTCTTCCTCCTCTTCTTCTTCTCCTCCTCCTTCTTCTTCTCCTTCTCCTTCTTCCTCTTCTTCTTCTTCCTCTTCCTCTTTTCAGATGATGAATACTGGCAGTTTGAGGTAGCATTTTTATACTGTCACGCCAATACTCCCGCTCTGGACCATAAGTAGGGAACAATATCTCCAACACTTTTCACGAAAAGTCCAGCTCTGTGTCGGCTATGACCATACGGCATTGCTTAAGGCCTTTAAAAAGTACCATTGCAAAATCTGCGCCGTCCAGCCAACGCTGCCTGGAGACGCGGAAAGCTTTTGAAACCTGCAACCCGGATGGGAAGGAAGATGCTGGTCTGACGAGGCATTGTGTCAAGCCTCTTGAACTCTCAGAGAGTTGGTATCGGGTACCATGGCAGTAATTGCATCTTTATTACAGTGGCCCAGGCCGTTAAGGAGCGGACTCGTGAGCAGGAGGTCTGGGTTCGAATCCCTGATAGACTTTTTTCAGGTTTTCCTCAGTCCTCATAAATTGAAAATGCAGGGAAAGTACCCTAAACTTAGGCCTGGAACATTTCCTTTCTTTAAAAAAAATAATCCTTTCCCAATATATCATTTCATTTCACGTATCATCAGTGTCCATCGCCAGTGCTGCTTTAGTAGTAAAAACGGGCGTTAAACCTTCAACACACAGTACATAACAATGGCGCAAGAATTTGTCATCACGTTTTCCGTAGAGAAGCTGCAGAACACGTAATTTCACAAGGCAATGCCACAGCCCGCATGACCAGAAACACTACGAGTTGCTTGGAGGAGTGTTTTCTAGGGCGAGTGATCCTAAAAGGGCTAAGGCCAGCGCTATTCCCATATTTAAAATCCTCGAATCATCCGCACGTTACTCGGGAATAAGTTCAGCAGTGTGGTGATGCAATTCACAGCAAACACTGCAATCTGTTTTCAATAATACGATTCGTTGTGTTCATATAACTGTGGGGGGGGGGGGGTTCCTGAAGCTGGTTCCCCGTCGATTACAGAGTAATTTAAATAATTAATATTTGCAATTTTAGAATCAGCAGCTCAGTAATTATATGCAAGTATGTTGTGCATTTTCTTTCAGTGGAGGAACTTTAATGAATAACTCGTGTATGTAGAATTAATACTGTGTAATTTTGTAGAATTTAAGAACTAACGTGTAGAATTATAAAGGTTAAGGGAAAATTCTCGTCTTTCTCCGAACGTAGAAGGACTTGGCAAAGTCGGACAATGCAAGGTAATCCCTTCTGGTATGAATCGATAGGGTTGAAATGCCCCCGCCTTAGGGACAAACATGCGGCATAGTTGCAGGTGTCCGAGAAAACAGAGTCGTTGACAGTAACGTATGAAATCTGTTTAAATTCATCTTACTGACGAATAGCGAAGCATTTGGCTTGAACAAAATTTCCAGCGAATAGAAATGAAATTCAGTAAGGTAAGCACTCACCTATAAGACACGTTAACACAAAATTGGCGGGAGTATTTCGCGCCGTTGCCCATGGATGGCGTCATTTTGTGTTGTGTATAAAAGGACGATCAGCGGGCATAAATTATTTACCGCAGCTACCACACAACCCAATTCCCACCCCTCACTGACATTTCATCTTCTCCACATAACGTCGCGTTACTTTATGAACTCTATTTTTTATCGTGCTCGATCCAAATTATGAGAGCTACACAAGGCATAATGCACACAAAAAACATTTGTTTCAAAGAAAGTTGTTAAATACGGGTCGATAAGGGATTTCACACTCGGTTATGAACCTAACTATGTTAAGTAATGGCCTTAACGACGTAGACAAAATAGCATTTATTTCCAAACTATTTATTTCTTATCGCTCTGTGTATAAAACAAAAAAGTCTTTTACAACATAAGAAAAATCATGTTAAACGTATTGTCCCTCAGCAAGCCTTCCAGGTGTTAAACAAGCCGTGAAGTTAAAGACGAGATCGTGTACAAACAAGGACGCATAATTTCTTAAAAGGCCTTGCTTCCGAGGATGAACTAGTTGCCTCCCCCTTCTCTTTTCTTCACAGTATCGCTCGTTTGTTATTCTCTGAACTGCTTTGCATAGTCTGAATGGAAATGCCCTTTAATGCCTGCGCCATTTAACTGTGCTACTGGCATTGCGGACAGATAACGAGTGGATGAAATTCCGCCTCCTACCGCAACGGATATTGAGAAGTCTTTATATAACGTGTTGTGTTTCGCAGCCATGTTTAAGATGCGATACAACCGAGCGTTTCGCTACTAATTACACTTTCTTTCACCATTATGCTAGACGTCTAGACAATATGCAGCTGCGGTTGCCTGGTAACTAATATCCGTACACCTGCGCGGTTTATTTAGTAAGCTATGGGACAGTATACGTGCCTGCATACAAAAAAAATTCACAAGGCCGTAATATGCATGTGCAGGTAGCAGCTCGTGGGTACTTTGAGGGAGGTTTTGTCGAGGAGTAGTTGTGCCTTAGTTTCTTACTCGTGCTTATATTATAAGCTAATTGTTCTTCGTTATTTATGTTGAACAGCCATTAAGAAAGGGTTTTAATGTACGATACATGTGTGAAAACGCATTCTTTCACGGAACTAGTAAGGCGGTTCGCAAGAAAATACTTTATCTGTTGTGTTCTAGGTAGATAAACTGTTCTACAATGTTAAAAAATTACAAGAGACACATGTTCCGAATCGCCTGCTCTTATGGAAGAAGCTAGATGAAATATAGGAATTTTCTACGCTGGTGTGGGCAATGTATTGCCACCGAGGTGCATCTCTAATATTACCACCAGTTTTAAACACTGTATCATTTTATGCTTTCAGGAAAAATGTAAATACTAAAACTACTAACTTTACGTGCGGTGAGTATATTTCCATTTTTCTGGTTGCGACGGCCGCATTTCCCCTGTAAACAGCCCGTAACTCAATAATCTCACTATAGATACAATAAAACGTCGATTATTCAACTTCAAGTTATCAGAACCTACATTATACGTATGTACAAAATGCACAGTTATACAATATATATGATAATCGAGTCGCGTCCATCTCTGACGACCGACTTTCTCTGATTTAATAATGGTTGTTTCTTGTCAAGCTGATACAGATATTGTTATATTAATCGCAGACGGCTTTCTTTCATGCATGAAAACTACTAGACAACATGTAGATCAACACACTAGAAAATTTTCGACTTGAAAAAGTTAGTTGATAGTGTCCTATCGTGTACAGTGTTCGGTTCTGCATTTCATTACCTTGCAGTCTGCACCACTTGCTGTATGCTTTATGAGATGTGGCATCTTTAATTAAAATTACTGCAATGTGTTGATAAATGAGACAATTTTAAACCAGTTAGCAAAAGCAGAAAGTGGATCTTCTCTAGCAAGAGTGTATTAATATAGGAAAATTTATTCTTTTGCAGATAAAACGAAATTGGCAAAATGACAAGGAAAGAATGATACCGCTCTTAATGAGATAATTTACAAGTTGTTTGTGCGAAGGTATTCAGGCTATGTGAAAAGGCATAACAAAGGTAGTTTCTATTAAGTGCTGGTTCTGTATGCATTTTACTGGGAAAATCTCTGAATCTGATGTATAGGTTCCGTTGATCCGTATTATAGTTGGTCTCAATTAGTTCCGTCAGTCGGTCCTGGTGGTGTAGTGGTAACCATACTTGTCTTCTAAACCCAAGATCGCGGGTTCAAACCTGCACAGGATCGATGGCTTTTTTTCGAGCGTATAAATCCTAAGTATGGCTTCCTTCGGAAGGGAAGTAAAGCCGTTGGTTTCGTGTCGTACATTTACGGCACTTAAAAAGAACCTCAAGCCTGAAAGAATAGGCCTCTGAGCAAAATTTATCGGCCGTTTCACGCCGTGAATTGAATGGGACGCTTATGACCTGAGATATTAAAGAGCGTTCGTAAATAAACAAATCAACAACAACAGTTCCGACAGACGATGTCCTATTGTATGAGCTGAATGGCGCACCAGCACTTGACGTTACCCGCAAGGCTGAAAACACTTAACTGCTGCTGGCGCTAAATGCAAATATTACCGGACAAGAAAAAGTAAGGAAAGGCTTTGCAAAACTCTTAAAAATAGCACATTTTCGATTATTGTGCCACAAAACACCTTTGTATTGTTTCACGAGTAGGCGCGGGAGACGGTGTGCGGATGGTTTTTTGAACTTGTGCCTGTAGGTGCAGCAAATGCACAGATGAAGTCTTTTGAGGATTTAAAGCAAATTGAATTGGTTTCGCAGCGTTCATTATCCACTTTGTTAAAGCAAGAAACACCTTTCATAATGAAGTGCATATGTCATTCTTCCAACACTTACAGCTTTTTTGTCTATTTACTTTTAACTTTCCACTGCCATCTCCTCTATTTTGGGTTGGCAACACTGTGCTAGACCTGCTATTAGTGCCACGGTGAGGAATTTGATGACTTCTAGTGTGTAATTACATAACACTCTCTGAATGTCAATAATAAAGGATGACTCTCTAGCTAGAGGTCCTTAACTACTGTCTATAAAATGTGTGCTATTTTTATAAGGCTTGTAAAGTTATATACACAAAACTTTAACAGACCTGCTCACAATCTATGCTGAAAATAAGCCTTCTCCCATTCCCCGAGAGGTGCAACATAAAACTAATAGTTTCTGTGAATGTAATGGTAGCCATGTATGCTTGGTTTGAGCGTTTAAGTATCGGCTCACATGAAACTATGCTTCATCTGTAAATCAAGTGAAATCTAAAATAGGTAAGCAATGCTCTAAACCACAAACAACAACGAACACGTTTTCGGTAGTCATCACATTCAGTTCTTGAACTTTGGCACACGGTAAGCGCGTAATTTTACTATTCTTGCTGGTCTCTGACATGAGAAATATCACAATAAATCTCTTGAGAACGTAAAGATTTTGAAGGCGATGCCAGCAATCGCTCCTTCCAACCTTTATTGTTACTTTGGACAACTGCGGTCTTCTTAATATTGATCAGAATAATAACTGTTTACACTCAATTTCAAGACACAATACTAGCATTCGTTTTTCACTAAATTTAATCCGAAATGGCATCTGGCATGCTTTAAATAAACCTGTTTATCGTACTTACGAATGATAAACGATGTGTTTGGTGCACGTTGTGGATTCGCGCGACAATCGAGTCAACACTGCGAGATGCGGTGACGCGGAACATGAGAAAAATTAAGGATACTGGACAATGTATTATATCGCGGCGGTTTCAATGCTGTCTCCCATCACTAAAGGCGTGCATATATACGAGGGTAGGTTCATAACTTTCCGGTCTAACCATTTTCTAGGTATGATAAAGACAAAAACTTTATTTCACTTTTCAATATAGTTACCCTTTATTGCAATACACTTCTCACATCTTTGAATTAACATACCAAACCCCCTCCCCAAAATAGTCAGAAGTCTTGTCTACAAAATGGGCTTAAATAGCATCCATCACTTCTTCATCATACTCAAATTTCCTTCCTCGAAGGTCCTTCTTGAGTTTTGAGAAGAGGAAATCGTCGCTGGGAGCTAAATCTGAGCTGTAGGGTAGATGGTCGATCTCCTTGAAACGACATTTCTTCACAGCTTCATTTGCAACAAGAGCTGTGTGCAAAGGTGCGTTGTCATGAAGAAGGCGCACACCACCACTCAGTTTTCCTCACCTTTTCTCTTTGATTGAAGCACGTAGTCTGTGCAGTAGGCGATCACAGTACTTCCCATTTATTGTGGTGTTCCTCTCCTCTCCTATTCCTTCACAGTGCCAAAAGATTGTGGCCATGATCTTCTTAGTTGACTGAGTGAACTTGGCCTTTAGAGGCGATGCTTCGCCAGGTTTACGCCACTCCATTGATTCTCTTTTGGACATGGAATCATAGTAGAGGACTATAGTTTCATCTCCTGTAACAATGTTTTGCAGAACTTCTCTCTTGTTGCTACGACAGAGCTCCAAAAGTGCCTGACAACAGATGACTCGTTGCTGCTTTTAGACTGAGGAAAGAAGTCTAGGCCCCCATCTTGCACTAACCTTATTCATGTTTAAATGTTCATGAATAATTCGAAGGACTGTTGTTTAAGAAAGGCCCAATCTTGCTGCTATTTCATTAACTTTAAGCCGCGAGTCTTCCATGATTTCTCCTTCCAAAGAGCGATGCTTTCAGGAGTGAGCACCTCCAAGGGCCGACCTGCACGCTCTTCCTCTTCAATACTTTCTCCATTCGAAAAAGTTTGGCCGGCCCACTCTTTTAAGGTAGAATATGAGGGGGATGCTTCCCCATATACACCGTCCAATCTCTGTTTAATTTCATTTGGAGTAAGTTCTTCTTTTGTGAAGAACTTAATAACAGGTTGAAACTCCATCTTGAACATGTCACAATGTTCTACAAATAGCCTTCTTTATGCATCTATATCTGAACAACTGAACACATTTACAGGCTGCAATTATTCACTTAACGTACAAGATATGGCACCAGATAACAATTTTGTGAAGGCGTTAATTCTTATCGGCGAGGCCGCAAACTTATGGACCTACCCTCGTACACATATTTTCAAATTATCTAAATAACATAACTTTTTACAGACAATATTTCGGGCATACAGAAAGGAAATCACCCTATATAAACAAAAATGCTCAATTTTGTACTCTGTTTCACAGTACTGAGAGGCATTTTAAACGCTTTCCGTTTAAATCTAAAATAATGAAATAAAATGGGTACTAATATGAAGTAGGTATGCTTGAGAATGAACCTGGTCATAATTTTAGATTTATTTATTTCGAGCATTTTACTTCAACAGCACATTTGGACATGGGCATTCCGGAATACAAGTTTTTGCTTGCAAAGGCAGCTAAAAACGTCACGCTGGAGCCAGCAGCTGGCTATGGATGCGATACAGTGAACGAGTTTTTTTTTCTCCCGTCCTGGCAATACCAGAAACAAAGCAGCACTCTCGGTATTGAAAATACGATACAAACCACTGCATCTGTTACGCCCGACCACGTCTTCGCAGTCAGGCTGACCACAGCTGAAGAACGAGAGGTTTCCATGACAGGAGGAATATCGTTACATAAAATCTATCCGGGAAGCGGCTTCTATCAGTATTAGCTGAAAATACGGGCCTGGTGGGTAACTTTAACCACTGTGAAACATCGCCTCTTTACATTTAAGTTCTTTCTGTGCAATTCTGGATCGTACTACAAGTACTGAGCAACAAGCAGGAACAGAGCCACTCTGGCGCTAACGCTTAAACTCGCATTTGGGAGGTGCCGGGTTCAATTACCGTTGGGCTGGCCTCCTGACCTTACACTATTTTCTCGCTCTCCTTGGCCACTAAGGCGAATGCTGGGACGGATATTGTGGCATATGGGGGGTGGGTTAATATTGGGACTTAATAATTAAAATGCTAATAATGAAACCCATCATTATTGTAACAGTAAAGTATTCTTGATGTCAACAATCGCGAGCTGGCGTGCGTGAACATAGGAAAAGCCAAACTCTAATCATGCGTATAACTGCAATATTATTTAACCGTACAAAATGTACTCCAGTCAAGTTTTGCATGTATTATTATTTCTTTAACCTTACCTAAAATTGCAACCTATGGCGCTCTTAATATTATAAGTTTGCATGTATTCTTTTATTTTTAATCTAATCTAACATAACCTAACTTATGCACTGTTCTCTCTAAAAAGTAACATTTATTCTAATAAAGACATTGTAGACAAACGACGAAGATTACAAGACACGCGCGCGCGCACACACACACACACAGAAGGGCACGTGAGAAATCGAACCCATAAACTTCCCATTAACAGCACTACGCTCCAACCAACTGAGCTAACATATCGATGTGCTCATTAACTAATTATTTGTCTACATCTGTTGAAGTCCTCTACGGCTCGGCTTTCTCCGCTACCGTTCGGGACTGGAGCACCAGGGCCGTTTCACACAAGTGAACGGACTGATAACTTGTAGTTATTAGTAAAATTCTGTTCCGTAAAGATTTATACTACATTTGTGCTTTACTGCTCCACACTTACAAATATACAAGTGAATTTTCTTTGTTCTTGTTCCATGAAAGTATTAGTATTGGTCGGACACGAGTAGTTCATGTAAATTTCTCTACAAGTGTAGGAGCATTGGTAACTTGAAGTACTAGCACAAAATTTATTATCTTTTTAATGATTTTGCGAGCCAATTGACCAAAATGTGCCAAGTATTGGCGAAAGTGATGATAATGATGAGTAGGAATATGTATAAAGAATAAATAACTATTTGTGTATAATGATAAAGTTAGGTTAAGTGCAAATAAAGTACGATAATGGCGTTTCCATGTCCAAATGCAAATTTCATATCAGCATCTTAGTTAATGTATTTTTACGGTTCTTGTTACATGCATGAAAATAATTTCTTTTCATTCCCAATTTGTAATTTTTTTTGGCTTATGAGAACGTGATTGTCAAGCAATATAAACAAATAATATAAAGGATCAAAGGACTAATAAAACGACCCGAGAGCGATTCTCCTGCCATCTCTCGACGGCTGAAATCGATGCTCCTAAATGTAGACGTATGGGACCGTCGCTGTCTCAAATTGGATTATTACGCTTGAATATCGACAAATACGTAATAAAGTATTTAAATTTTCATCATACCTGAGGAAAAAACAAGATTCATTTTGCAGAAATGACAATGATCCGCTCCGTTCATTAAATACCCATAAAGAGTGTACATAACCTAATTGGCGAGGTATGGCAAACAGATGTTAGTCTATCTTGCTCTTATATAACATCACTTATAACTTTTTTACTAACACTTTGCCAGTGTAAAATTTCTTTCGTGAAACAAAAAGTTACAAGAGCATACTTATGTTAAACAGGGCCCCATGACGATACTATCTATACGGGTTACTCCAATGTTTGGAGGTTTTGGTAAGGAAGAGGCGCCAGTCTATGAAGAGACGCGAGCGGGTCAAGAAGCGCAATCTTCTCCCTGGACATGTAACAGCGTTCTACATGTACACATTCGCATTGTAATGCTATGAGGTATACATTTAAAACGCTGCAGTAGTAGCAATGAAAGTGTCAGTTTACTGAATCAGATGATTTACCCTAAATTCCTTGTGGTCAGAATCCATGACGTAAAGAAATTTAGAGATTAGGAATCGAGTAAGTCCTTAGTGTCCAGCCATTTGTTTAGTTAACTGTACTTAGGATAGGATTCTATCCCGGCGTACGCAGTCACCATCCAGTGTCTCCCTCACCTTACTCCCTTCCTCCCGGTGGTGTAGGCACAAAGGGCCAGTCATGAGCAAGGCTCAGTACCAAAAGAACCCTCCGCTCCAGACCAGCTATCCCTCACAACATGAAATCAACTACATGTTTGATAGAATCTGCTTTGCTTGGTAAAGGAAACTCCAGAGAGATCCAACAAGTTGCCATTGTAGATCTGCAACGCACATAAATTGTCTGGAAAATGAATGTAATCTATTGGCAATCAATGGAAAATGAGCATTATTTAACAAAGGTTTTTTAATATATTGCCCCTTATTAACATCTTTTACTTAATGCCTACATTTCCAGGACTATGGGTACAGATTGTGAGGAACAGACCCTTTATGAATCCACAGGTTAAGATTATTTGTTATTTAATCACAAATGGTTAATAAATGACACTAAAAGTTTCACAAAAATGAATAGGAGGCTATGTGTATAATATGGACCATGGTTCTGAGAACATAACACGATAATAACTGACTTTATTACTGTTAACAACGTCATGTATAGCTATTATGTCTAAATCACATATTAATTAAACTAATAATAAACCACAATAAAATAGGATGTTCCAATTAAAAGCCTTTCACACTGAAATATTACAAGTATCGCCCTCCAGTATTTGGAGATTGGCTTTACCAAGGGATAACGCTCAGGTTTCTTTTTTGCTATAGACTTCATTTTATTGCCCAATTATTACTATCTAGTAGGTATTAAGTATGACGAAGGGTCTCAATGGTCAATTAATTTAAAATAAATAAATAAATAAATAAATAAATAAATAAAAGGGATTTTAATTGCTTCTGGATGTGGTTATTGACAATATTAAGGAGGACTTGCTATGTTGGGTTCGTAAATACTAACGACATTGTGGAAGATTTTTTTTTCTCCAATAATACTTCAGGTACAAAGGTTCAAGACTTGTTCCAGATTCTAATGTCTGAAAGCAATTTGGAGTAGACGGTGATCGTTCTTTGACCGAATACACGTTCTTTGTTATACAATTGATCTTCGTGACGAATTGTGGTTGCGAAATATCGCGCACGTTTGAATTACAACAGAAAAACGCACGTACACTTTTTTTTGAAGATGAAACACACGAATATGCAAAACAGTTCATAGCAACTAATTATCTTATATTTTTACAGTTGCAACAGTTGGTCAAAATGCCCACTATCGGCGTCGATACACTTCTGAGTACGTTGAACTACTGATTGAGCAACGTTTGCGAAAGTTTCCTCAGCGATTGCAGCACATGCCGTTTCATTACTTCCCGAAGTGCTGTCAGTGTAGCTGGTTTTCTACGGTATACAACATCCTTGAGAGTTCCCCATAGGCACAAGTCCAACGGAGTTAGATCCGGAGAACGCGGTAGAAACTCAATCGGACCTCTTCGTTCTATCCAGGCCTTGAAAGATTGTCACCAAGGTACGCACGTACATCTCGATGGTAATGTGGTGGTGCACCATTCTGTTGGATGTAAACTTTCCTTATTTCCATAGAGTGTATGAATGGCGGGTAAGACGGATGTGCATATCTTGTTCAGGTACACTGGGCCCGTTACTGTTCCTTCAAAAAGGAATACCGCCACGAGTGGCCGCGGTCGTTAAGGCGCAAACTCGTGAGCGGGAGGACTGGGGTTCAAATCCCGCCAGGATCGTCCTCCCTGACTGAGGTTTTTTCCAGGTTTTCCTCAGTTCTCATAAATGGCAAATGCCGGGAAGGTACCCTAAACTTAATCCTGGAACGTTTCCTTCCTTAAACATAAATCCTTTACCAGATTATCATTCCATCTCATGTATCATCAGTGTCTATCGCCTGTGATGCCTCTGTAGCAGAAACCGGGCGTTAAACACTATTCATTCAAAAAAGAACGGTCCAGTAAGACCCCTAGATGACAACCCACACCAAACATTAATTCCAGGTAAATTAACAGCCTTTTCCAAAATAACATGTGGATTGTTTGCACACCTGTAGACACAGTTATGCCGGTTAACAGTTCCGTTCAACTAAAAGTGTGCCTCATCGGATCAAACAATTTTTCCTACCAAGGCCTCATCCTCTTGCACTGCGTTCCGAAACAACTCACAGTGCTGCATTCTCCGATCAGGGTCATCTTCATTTAATGCATGCAAAAGTCTTGGGATGAAAACTTTCAACTTTGCTGTTTTAATAATACGACGTACGCTCACGTACACATTGCTTTGTAGATTTCTGCGGTGGGTGCTCAAAATGTTCCAAAACCGTGGGGTTTGTTGCTGTGCGAGGTCTCGCAAATCTGCCCTTGTGAACATTGCATAAGAGTTTCAAATTTGTTTCGAATGCGGGCAATTGTTACTCGCGTTGACGGTTCTGTTCTGTATACACGTCTCCACTGCCTTTGAACTTCAACATTCTCGGTTTTCCAATACCACTTCAAAATTGCTTTCCGCTGTTCAAACGATAATCTTGGCTCCATTTTGTTGTAGCAACGCTAGCATAACGTAATGTAAGTCACATCTGTTTACAGAACATTATACTACACATCCCTGTTGTTTTTCGGCCCCAATTTTGAAATATACTAAATAGATATCTACTGTGAAAGTGTGTACACATTTTTTGACACGCTCGGTAGAATTTTCTGCTGATCACAAATGCAAAAGGATGGCAATTTTCTTATCCTCGCTGTGGCATATTTGAAAATGTATCCAGTAACTTTAGTCTGCATGTACGGAATTCTAGTACCAGAGCAATCTGATTGGTACTCGAATCCCTTTATAGAAATCAGTGACCTTTTAGCTATAGTCGGAATTTTTGATTTTGTAGTTGCTCCGTTTCGTTTCCCGTAGTTGTTGACTTTCTTCTCTTAATTTATTCCCGACTTCACATTTTGGTATGAGGTGATTATCGAGTCTTTGCTGTTCGCTGCTTCTTTCGCGGGTCGGTCTGCTATTACATTTCCTTTATAGCCAATGTGCCCTTTAACCCAAGAAAAATGTATATACTTGTTTTATAAATTTTGATTCTGTCCCAATCCTGTGAATTAAACTGCTTCCGTTAATGTATCCATGTTGCTCTCTTGAGAACGTTTTCGATTCTACTTTGTTATGCTGGTTGCGTGTATGTCAATGCCTGGGCGCATACATCGCTAATATATCGAGATGAGGAGGAATGCAGCCTTTACTGCTACTGTACGCCCTCATCCCCCCAAACATCTCGACATGCTGAGCGCGTGTGTCACGGTTCGCGAGATCTGACAGGAGGCTGCGTGACTATATGAACACACCCTCCCATTCTGTTCCGTCAGAAACACTTAACTTAGCAGCATGTGCAACAACAGGAGGCAGCCAATTTAAACCACTGAATATAGGTGAGGTCAGGTCATTGTGTTATATGCAGGACAAACACGGTTCCATTGCAGCTTCTGCAGGTGTGGATTTGCACGACATAGTGTATTACCTACAGTGTACCCTCGGTAGCTATCGTCTTAATATCACCTGCATATTAACCCAAAGCATTTATAGTTTGCCTCATTCGGTAACTAAACTTGTTTACTCTTTGTAATCATTAAAGCACTGCTCTGAGGACCAACAGGCATTAACAAATAATGATAATAAATTATAAACTTAAATTTAAAAAATAATGTGCACAGAGTTCAACTCCCGATCAGAAAATTAATTGCTATCAGTCCAGAAACAGAATTTGAATTCAGATCACACACAACCAGTTAACATAGTGTGCCAATTTATAATTGAAAAAAATATAAATGAAAACCAAAGAACATTTTCTAACCTTTTTTTTTAAAAAAAAATTGCAAACTTTAACATGTTTGCCATCTAGTGGTATATCTGTTTTAAGCTCCGTTATACACATATACAGAGGGTGCCAAAAATGTATACACACTTCAAGCAAAGAAAAAACTGTGTTAACCGAATTCACACAGACAGAAAACAATGAGCACTAATCATAGACTTTTATGAACACATTCAACTTTGCTGTTGTAATAATACGACGTACGCTGGTTCTGCTAATCTCATTCTCACGTGCACATCGCTTTGTAGATTCCTGCGGTGAGTGCTCAAAACGTTCCAAAACCATAGCCGAGGACGCGGGGCTTGTTGCTGTGCGAGATCTCCCAGATCTGCTCTTGTGAACAACGCATACGCTACCGTGAGTTTCAAATTTAGTCTCAAATTTGTCCCGAGTGCGTGCAATTGTTACTCGCGTTGGCGGTTCCGTTCTGTACACACGTCTCCATTGCCTTTGAACTTCAACAACGTTCTCAGTTTTCCATTACCACTTCAAACTTTCTTTCTGCTGTTCAAACGATAATATTGCCTACATTTTGTTGTAGCAATGCTAGCATAATATAATGCGAGTCACATCTGTTTACGGAACATTATAC
Source organism: Metallyticus violacea (assembly GCA_030762175.1). Classification (NCBI taxonomy): domain Eukaryota; kingdom Metazoa; phylum Arthropoda; class Insecta; order Mantodea; family Metallyticidae; genus Metallyticus; species Metallyticus violacea. Next base: position 78,834,873 of record CM060839.1, on the reverse strand, counting down.
GATAATCTTGGCTTTATTTGCTCATTGTTGATTTACCTGTCACGTAGCAACGCTATCATAATGTAATGTGAGTCACGTCTATTTACAGAACATCATACTACACATTACTAATGGTTTTCGGTTCAACTTTGAAATATATTAAATAGATATCTACTGTGAAAGTGTGTACACATTTTTTGCACCCTCGGTGGATACATGTTCATTGTGTGAAAAGAAAGAAGGTTTATATCTGGCATAGTTTATTAGAAAGTAAAGAATCCAGATTATTGAGATAGAAATCACTTATGGAGAAATGGAGTAATCTCTCAACAGAAATAGTTGAAAATTAGCAAATGAATTTAATTTCAAAGAAAAAATGTAATGAAATGAGAAGTTATTTAGGGAAAGTAAGGAAGAAATGGTTGAGGAAGGTTAATAAAGAAGTTAAAGTGAAATTTGCAGAAAATTAATAATAGATGACAGTATGAATCAGGTAGATGAATTTAGTATCAATAAGAAAATCAACAACTAAAAATATTAGTAGAAATATTTCTAATTAATAAAACAGTTTGCGGTAATAGGTTGACTATGTAATTCTGTATTTATTATTATACGGAGTACGGTTTGTGTAAAAACGATTTTCCCCGGTAAATGTTTCTTTCCCTTGCTTTCAATAGGATGCCAGGCGAATATTACACGACAAAGAATTTAGGACCGATATCATTGTATGTACATATTTCATAAAAGTAAGAAAAAGAACTCCTCAAAAAGATATCTTTTGGCTTCTACACAATTGCCACGGATAAGACAGGAAACCCACAAAGAGAATCCGCTTCCCATAATGACTAACGACGTTACAGGTAAAGACTGGGAAAGGAAAATAGCTTGCACGCTTCTCTATTTCCACATCTGGTAGAGGTGAGGACTTTAACATTGATGCTGGTAACTAATAATAACGCATTTTTGTTTCGAAGCACATTGTTTGAATACGAACGAGGTTTGGTTGACAACGGCGGCAACAGAGATCTCGGAAACCTGGTCTCAGACTTGTGTTCATATATTTATTCTTTGGCACGTTTCCCACGCATGGGGAAGGTACACGCTTATGTGCGTGAACAGGAAGCCAGAGGAGAAAAGAAAACGCATACTAGCAGAGATTTCCAGCACAGTAATGTGGCAACGCCGTCGGGACACGCTGTGCTAATTACGTTTATACATTTTTAACGATCAAGAATATCATAGTCTTATAAATTATGTATCCCCCATCTTTGACGGCTAACTAGCACTACATTAGGAACAGAAAGGCCCCATTCACAATGAAAATTAAAAGTAATCATTATAAAATAAGACGTTACACGTAAACTTAGTAGTGTGTAGGCATTCACAATGAAAGACACAAACGTAAGTACTAGCCAATAAATAAATAACAAGAACAAACGAAGATCAACTAACAGCTGAATAAAAATGGCGGTAGTGTTTATGCATATGCAAAGTGCAGTAACCTGTGGCAGTAACTAATTTGCATGGAGTAATATAAGCAAGGACAACTTTCGCATAATGCAATTAATCTTTTGTCCATTGACGCCATTCTGTCTACAGAGTCACTGGATCTTCAGCTCTCTCTATCACAGAGCTCTACCAACAGTGCAACTGCGTTCTGATTGGCTGCTTTCCTAAGTTTAAGTTAGACGTAGACGCAATACCTTGGACCTTGCAAGCTTCTAAGTCTACGTCTATTTTTATGTTTACGTGATTCATTGTGAATGATTCCATTACAATACATAACACCTAGCTAGCTTTTACGTTTAAGTTTACGTTGTTTAATTTTCATTGTGAATAGGGCTTAAATCTAGTTTCATTTAACTATAGCTTGTTTGTACGATTGTCTCAAACAAGTGACACACGCGTCTGAAACTTTACATTGCGATCTAAAAGATGATACTAAACAACTATCACGGTATAATTTGGCAATCGTCACGATATCTCTGAGTCAGGACGAGAACTTTTACAACACCCCTTGTAAATGTTTTTAAAAGTAGATTTTCGAATTACCTAAACTAATATTGATTGTGTGGAAGAATATTGGTGAACGTGGGTGGGTGAATGAAATAGGTTCCGCATGGGTGGAAAGACATGTAAAGTAATTTTTGTTTAGTTTAGTTTTACTTTTTCTTTCTCCACGTATGACAAAACAAAGTCTTGCTTGATAAAAGGATCCATAATTTGGAACTATTAAGCTTGAATTTTCTTTCCATTCCTCGACGTGCATTCTTTACTAGTGTTATACAAAATATTTTAATTGCTCAGAATACTTTTAATTTCTTTTCCTCTTTTGAATGGACAAAACAGGGATGCAGCTTTTCAAATCCGAAATCAAAAGACAGCCAGAGCAGTAAACACGAAAACTATGCCCATGTTTTGAAACAACGGAGTCATTCTCATTAACGGTAGCCCCAAAGGCAGGATGACGACGACTAGGTTTTAATAAACGTTTAGAAAACGAATCAGAAAGAACCAGAAGATCACAGCTTCGCTTTTTCCACCATGCTCTTCTCATCACCCCCTCTTCATTAGTTTCTTTATAACTTTGAGCTCATTCATGCTCCGTATTCACCTGATCTTGCACCAGTGACTTTCCAACGAAGTTGAAATTCCCTAAAGAAGCTTACACAGTAGCCATGCAATCGTGACGTAGACGTTGTAGAAAACTTACGGGAGAACTATGTCGGAAAATTACGAAATTTCAGTTTTCTAGTGTAAGTACGTTTTCAGAAATAAACAAATCATGAGGATATTAATTATCATTTTCATTTCTCGTATATTAAATTTTTGCAATTAACTGATAAATACCGATAAGGCAATACAATATTTAACCTTATAAATTTCTTATAACTATTAAAACGTTTATCGAGTTTTTTAATATGGGCGTTTTTTTGAATTTTTTTTCCAGTTAAACACTCTTCTGGGTTTTATATAACAAAACATGCTTTATGTTGTGCATTTAGATGTAACAATTATATTCTTAAGCTCCCTTAATGTTGATAACTTTACAGAATGTGATAAAATATTCCCCAGTATCATAACCAAAGCATGGCACGTAATAGGCAGATAAATCCTACACTTACTCTTGCATCTACATGCTATGAGGGGCATTCTATAACAACCTACCTAAGAGCGTTGCTCTTGTGTCGCCAACTTCTTACAACTGGTTCATATAATTAATACCTTTACTATAACTTCAGGCAAACCTATCAGAGCCCGGTTAGCTGAGTTCCGGAAACCTCCGCGAACCAGCCCGGTCTTCAAGGACGCTAAACAAAAACAAGACAAAACAAGTACGATTCTGGTTGTACCCCAAGGCAAAGCTAGAATTTCTTGGTGGTTCTTTTATCGCTGGGTTCAAATCATCTCTCGTCTTTGAAGGGAGAGCACAAATTAAAGCAATCCTGCCCGAATTCTCTCCGGGAATTAAACTCCTAGAACACGTTTAACTCCACAAATCCATGGGCCATGACTTTCAACGTTTTAAAATGAGTCTCTACTTGTTACCGGCAACATATAATTTGAAATTCTGTATAGGTTAGACAATGAAATGAACTGTAAGTGTTATTTCTTTATTATGAATGCACACAGTTAATAAAAAATCGGGAATTTTGCAATTTAACTGTAAAGACAATAATTAAACTATCACGACAAAGCAAGTACCAAAATATACAGCAAATGTGATTTTTTGCATTTCTTTAAAAAATATTTATTATTTTATGGCACTATGGGAGCGATTTCCCACAACATATCTTCAATTAGGTCATGTCCGCTCCTTATTAATAAATTTTTATTTTTAATGTATAGCAGATTATCATTATCATTATTATTATTATTATTATTATTATTATTATTATTATTATTATTATTATAGTCTGATATTTTTTCTGCGAAATAATGACCATTTAAATACTATAATATGAATTTGTCAATATTCAAGCGTAATCTTCCACTTTGAGATGGTCCACGTAAATTTTCCTGCATGCGCCTACGCCGCAACATCAATTTTAGTAAAGAGATGGATACGAAATTATCTTAATCATTCATTTATTAAACGTTATAATTTCATTTATATGTTTTGTATTGTTTAGCATATACATTATTACAAGCTTGTGTTGTGAAAATGGCGTCAAGAGGCTAGATTATTTATTTTAAAAAAGCATGGAATAAGGAAAGAAAGTATTTTGATCTTAAGATAAACATAAAGCAAAATAAGTTCTACTTTAACTCAATCTAAAACTTCCACTTTATTCAAATATTGAAGTACGATTATTTTTCATTTACCACTATAATTACCATCACTTTTGCTACTACTGGATCATGTATTTAAGCCAACTGGTTCCAAAATTCAAGGGCGTCCACAGGCGGGGGCCATAGAGGGACTATTATCCCCTTCAAGGTTTTTAAAATCATAAATTTGCATTTAATAGCCAAAACTGTGTTGTTTTAAAATAAAGCATTTAAGATGAGCATAACTGAGTTACCTATATTTTCTTTGTTATATCGATTTTAAAAATTAGGTTGTTTAATTGATTATTAAAACATTGTAAAATTTAATAATCATCTGCTTTCAAAAATGTTACCCCCCCCCTTCAAAATATTCTGCGGACGCTCTTGCCAAAAGTTTTAAAAACACAAACAGTACTAACATTTTAAATATGTAAATATTCCTACACACCTAGAGAAATGTACAAATTTCAAGAGCATGGCTAATATTAATACTTCTGTGGAACAAAACGATGAAAAATCACGTGTACCCTTCGTGAGCATGGAGTTGTCAAGTACAAGTGTAGAATTCTATTAATAATTACACGTTACATCTCCATACATTCGTGGAATAGAGTTCAGATATAGACGGGCGCACGATTAATTTCCTTTACACAGAAAAACTAGAACCTTTTGTGGGTTCTTTCCGTATTCCATTCGAAAGCGACAATGAACTGTAATTATGGACTCATGTCACTTGGAATTTTAGCACTAAAATGCCTTCTGATCCTATTCCACAAACGTAAGATCTAATAAAATACAAAGGTATTAGTATAAGTTCATTAAAGTGTGCATTTGTAACTTTCTGTTCCACAATGTAAAGAAAATCATCTACTTTTCTGATCGCTTATGTTCACAATATAAAACAAACAAAAAATGCTTTAAATCTCAACTTTTATAAAGATGATTATGAACTTAATTTTGAATGGTACTTCTTTGCAACATCACATGGTAAAGTTTAGTGTGATTATTGAAGGAACTGTTAAAAGAGTTGTACTAGAGCCAGTCTAAAACTCCATCAAGATATATATTAGCAATGTAACAAATTAACGATAAACAAAAGAAGCAGAAAAGGATAAAACACTAAGAGAAAGTCACACATGTAATCGCTATATTTCGAACTCGTTGAGTTCTTCTATGGCAATAAAACTTGTCTTTTTGCCATAGAAGAACTCGACGAGTTCATTATATATAAACTGAAAATAAATATCTTGATATTTCATTTTTATTTTGTCCATTGAATAAACACAAAAAACATTCTGAAAATTTGCGGGCCCGATATCAGAATCTAAAATCAATAAATGACAAGACAAGTTAAAATTAAATTCTTTAATTCCGTTGTCAAACATTGAAGTTTTAATAAAATAATTTCTTTTGAGAAAGAAGGTAGGCGAGTGGAAACTTTTGTTTAAAATGAGAGAGAGAGAGAGAGAGAGAGAGAGAGAGAGAGAGAGAGAGAGACGCGCGCGCGCGAAAAGATGCTTCACCTACGCGTCTTAAATTCCGCTGTCAAATATTGAAGTTTTAATAAAATAATTTCTTTGGAGAAAGACGGTAGGAGTGGAAACTTTTGTTTAAAATGAGACAGACACGCGCGCGTGCGTGCGCGCACGCACACACGAAAAGATGCTTCACCTACGCGTCTTAAATTCCTAGAAAACATTGGCAACTCTCCTGAAGTATTTGAAAATGCGCGACAGCCCACAATCTAACCAACACGTGGAATTGATTTGGAGCACTTATGAAATGCTCGGGAAGACAACTGCAATGAATTTGTTTACATTATTTTTTCAATTAAATATTTGATGATGTGTCATTTGTAATGTGCCGTGTCCGTTGGGATTTAAACATTAACATTATAGCTGCACTAAATTCTTGATCACAGGTAACTCATAACCAGGCATTTCCGGACATGTGCTGTTTATTTTTGCTCCTGTTTTAGATATGCAGAACTCGTTCCCGAAAGTTGTACAGTGCTGGGAAAATTAATTGAAGAGGTAGTATTGCTAAGTAATGCGTAAACCTCATGGAAACGCCTTAAGTTCACAGAGCTCTGTTCACCATGTGAACAGGCGTTCCGTTATTTTACAAACCAGGCTTATATATATCGAGGTAAGAAACAAAATATTACGTTATAATGTAAAATCATTGGGGAATAATTCACTGAACAATTCTTTGCAAAATTACACATGCACTCTATCACGAATACAAAACGTTGATTGAACGGTTGCTTACATTAGCATATAAACAATGAGAGGTACTTTCCGTTGAAGAAATGGTTCTTACCTGCGTACTGAGCTAAAAGCCATTGTAATAACCGAGAACGTGATCAGCACGTATTATTTTTATTAATGACGTTATTCATATAATCACCTTTATAGTCATTTATGTTCACTGTATGGTGAATTCGAGCTATTTATTCGCTGTTCTCGCAAATACACATAAATTTATAAATAGAGACTCGAATCTCTTTCACTTTCTATAATGGGGTTCCTTTACTAGTTACTCCCAAATATGCCAGAGCTGGTATTTGTGAACCTGAAACCTCGAAATAGCCTCCTCTTGATTTTCGCCCAATCATATTCTATTGGGCTCAAATCTGATAATTCTGGAGGCCAGGGTACGCCTTTGTGCTCCGAAAATCATTTCTGAGCCTCGGTCGACGTATGGAATGTACTCAATTCCTCCGATATAAGGTTCTCGGGCAGACGGGAGGAGAACATGTTCTAGGATATCAATATAGGCTCTAATATTAATTTGCCCTTGCCCGTAGTACAAATTCTGGAGCGGCGATAGCTGCAACACCGAGCGACTGCGGGGACAGCCGAGCTCCTCAGTCCCGAACGGTAGTGTTATTTTTCTCTGTTTGCGTGGCCGGTTGTAAAAGTATAAATATTGCATTTATTAATTTTTGTTGGAGATAACGTTATCTATTCGTTGTCCACCGCAACTTTCTGGCTGCAATATGTTGTTCCTTATTACAAAACTGAGGTTTTTCACTTTTTAACAAGAGTTGTCTTATTGGAATTAGCAATTAAATATATATACACACACTAACTTTAACGCTAAATCTTAGAAACGGGCGGACCCAGTGGTTTGCTGCAGCTGGCTACGGCCTGACGGCTTGCGCTCGCCTCTTTTTCGTAAATATAAATATAAATTGACAGGGGGGCGGATAAATCACCGTGGAAAATCTCCTTTGATTCATGTAGGAAAAAAATCGTAAATATAAATACTATATTGACGAGCAAATGACTAATGGTGGCAAATCTCCTTTAACTCCGGCAAAAAAAAGCATATGTATGGGAGGATTCGAACCCACTACCTTCACAACTATAGCATGAAGATTTAACGTCGCGCCTGAGCTATTATGCCGTTGTGCTGAAATACATTATCCTAGCCATATCTATGAAAGTTCACAAGACTTTCGGCTTTCTCCGCTATCTTTCGGGAATGCAGCTCTAACCGCTCAAGAATTTGTACTACGGGTAAGAATAAATCTAATATTCAGTCTTCCCTGAAAGTGTTCCAGGATGTCTTCTGTTACATCCCGATATATCCATGCCCAACAAGTAACACTCATTCGACCACTCCTTGCCCTAGTGATCATATTACTGTGGCCAGACCCACTCTACTTGTAAACACAATAGTAGATTCACTTACAGTATACTGAATGTAACTTCCTAGATAAAATTAAAGTTTCCATAGAGCTCTCTGTAAATGCCAACCTTTCAAATGTGTGGGCGTCGGTTTTCCCTGACTGTAGCACGTCTACACCGACATGCTTGCTGTATCAAACTGTACCCGGGAAAACCAATGCATGTTTTCAACAGCCAAGGGCGACCTATACTTTTCCTCGCGGCAGCTTATCTTTCTACATAAAGTTTCGCCCACCTTCTTGCAGTGGCCCATGGAGCGCCAGATATGCTGATGCACAGCCTGTGAACTACGAGTGAGAGCAGCAGCACGTTTATAAGCGGCCTCTGTCATTGATAAGAACGGAATAAGGCGTCGTTGTAAGGTAGGACGAACGATGAACGACCTCTGTCGGTGAATTGCGCGCATATCTATAAACATGACAAACAAGATAAACGACTGACAGAGGTATCAGTCCTTATCGCCAATATTTGGAGACGTTGACTGTGATAAATGGGTACTAAAGCAATCTATATATGAAAATTGTGGAAACTCGTATGTTAGTTTAATCTAAGAATGCGAATTATAGCGAGAAATACTTTTACTCGCTACACCTTACACTTTAAGGATATTAAACATCATGCGATTCGTAAATTAATTTAGTATACTATAATACAAAAATAAAAATTTATCAAATTAAACAATAGTAAATGTTATTAAAATGTTAGCGTTTATGTGGGCTCCTTGTCTCATCGGAAGATTTCGCGAAACCAAAAGTTCCTTCAGGATCCACCTGTAGGTCGGAATAGGTTTTGGTTGAGAAACATTAGACGACATGGTCAACGCCGGGGGCGATTTTGGCGCTTTGATTCGAACAGTCAACGAGCAAGTGCATGCTTTGCGTCTGACACACGTATATTCTGTTTATTTATATCCGATGTAGCGCAACAAGGCAAAGTCATACTCGGCGCGTGAATTGCGCTCGTAAACCAAATGTTAATTTTAAGTTCTTAGCGTGCGTTCTTTCATTTTCCCCCTCCAGCACTGTATGAGTGCTTACTTCCCTCCTAGAGGTGCTTAAAGAAGTGTTCAGCAACAGTTTATCTGGAACATTTCATATTCTTCACAGGTTCAGCCAATAACCACGCATTTAGATAGTTTACACTATGCTCCAAGAAGAAATAACCTGGCTTTTGTTAATAAAGACTAACTATGCCAATGCAACGCGCGAGTCGGCAGCATATTTTTCGAATACGGCGAAAAGCATTCATGCGCTTCCATTTGAGGGTGATTAAACAAAATCATTTTAACGACAAAAACAAATAATACCAGTAATGGGTTCTCAAAGTTCATCACTCATCATTGAGTAGGAAGAATGCCAAGCCCCTAGTAAGGTACACAAGCTGAGAATCCACCCAGAAAAATAGTGTGGTCGGTGCTGCTATAAAAAATTTGTCAGCAATGCTCAAAAAAATATCATAACATGTTTACATACTATTCGACAAACTGATCGTGCTCATTGAGAAATGTATATTCCATCATATCATACGCACGTGGAATAATAATTGGAGTATATGGTTCACAACCAAAATCTTCGCAGCAAACATTTAAATTAACAAAAAGTATAAAGCAGATTTCCATTAGAACTGAAAAGCTATTAAATAAAGTTTTCCAATACCATGCATCCTGTTTTAGAAAAAGTGACTTTTATTCATAAAACCATAAAGTCTTTCAAAAAAAAAAAAAAAAAAAAAACCCACCACTCTGAATGCATCAAATTTTCACTGGCAAAGTGTGAGACTGTACTAAATCCTTTTTTTCATCGACAACTACTCGGATTTCATCTGCTTATTAAAAAAATTGCACACATACAAGTACGCGTAAATTTTAATAATGACTTAAACCAGTTTTGGTGGTTGTCCGTAAAAACAATTGGTAAATTTGGCTTGCCAAAAGTAAATTCGCACCTATAGTTCTCACCACTATATTTACTAACGAATATTTTTGTCTACCATTATATTTATTAGCGAATATTTTTGTCTAAATCGGAAGTAAAAGGAATGAATTTTATCAAGAACTACGCAATGCATCGTGCACTTATCCTGAAATTAGCGAATACAAAGTGCGTTCGCAAATTAGGCGCTATCAGAAAAACGAAAATTGTAATCCTGTACTGGTGCCCTGTAGCAAAAGACATAGCTTGACTCAACGTGGTCAAATCCAATTGGTAATAAATTCCGGTTTTATGAATAGCGTCTGTAACGGCACAATTTCAATTATTTACATGGTAGTTTCAAAACATTCTTTACGCCATTTCTTTCGAAATTCTAACAAATGCGCAAAAATTGCTTAAACGTTTATAAGTCGCAATTATTAAGTCTGATGCCAATTTCCGGCTATCCAATAGTATTCCACAGCCATAGCATTGCTAATGTTTCAGGTTACATGATCAAAGTAAACCTCAGCAAGTATTTAATGTGCAACAAATCCTGAGTTTTTAGACCTCCACAAAGAACTCCAACCTTTACTTCATTGGAGATAGGTCGAATACGTTAACACCTCTTTCATTTACAGTTATCCGAGGGTCAACAGCGTCTCAGCTTAGTCGTACCCACGGAACTACTCGCGTCCAACAGGTTGTCAGGCTGTCAGATTATATGCGCCGATCACCGTGCATAACATGAAGTTTAGATATAACCAAAACAATACTCTACAAAGTTAGGCAATTATAAGACATGACACGACACGCACACATTAGTATTCATTGTTAATAGAAACTGATAGTATATTATCTTTCAATCATCAGCCCAAAGTAAACCAAAAACATAAATTTTTAATGCGAAAAGTATTAACGCAAGTCAGTGTGTTCTAAAACGCATGTGCGAACTGTTTAAATTAACAAAGAAACAAATGTGAAACTTACATCTTCCGCTGGCTGCGATGATCGGCGTTGACGCTGCACGCAAAACAGTGTTCTGTCTTTCTACACTTCCTAAAAACTGAACCAACACCACTATTTGTAATCAAGGAACTGTTCAGACACAATCTTTTGTGGAAATCAACATGCTTCCTTCATGCGTGTTCCAATCACAGTAGATTTACTTTTGTTCTAACAAGATAGCAAGATCACTTCAAACATACAATAAAGAACGTTAAAACTTTGGAATGTTTAACTAAAAGTTCACTTAACACACCACTTCATTAACAACAGAAACTGAACAACAGCGCGCACCAACTACTTCAACTTGCTACTCAAACCATGACTCGCAACTGACTCTTCCACTGATTACAAAGCATTAGTCACGTGACAATAACCAGATACGCTGTTGTCCTGGTCCGAAGCACACCACCTTCCTGTCATTGTATCGCATACCAGCACTATCTTGCGGCAGAGTGCAGCACTCCCAAAGAACAATAGAATAAAGTAGCTTTTCGCCGCCCATTCAAATCGCAGTAATTTAACATGTATTTCATGATACGCTGTATAAACATTGTATGTAGTTAATATTTACCAGTTTATTTTTAAGAAAAACTGAATATAAATAATTTATCCACGAACACAAGTTCATACATTTATTTGAATATGGTTTCTACTCATTAAATGAATTTTTGTAAGTAATAAAATTTTATTATTACAGTTAACTACATTTGTAAAGTTGTTGGAAGTTAATGTATTTTTCTTTTGATAAATAATTTTGTTATAAGAGGGTTTGAACAGGTTTTAAAGATTTATTTTATACCATGGTGTAGCATATGGTAACTTTGTACATTATTACTAGTCATGTATAACTTTAAAATTTAAGTAATTTCAAAGATTTTCTGACTTGTCCTATAACATCTAGTACATGTGCATTGTATGACTTATAAGGGCCAATAAATATTAATAAACATTTGTTGATTTGCATATCTAATGGCCAATGAAAAGTATAATCTAAATGCCTAAACGACTTTAATAACGTTAAAATCCTTTTTACAACTTCTAACCTAGTATGTGTGAACTAGGTGTTTATACACACAAATACCAAACACAGGAAGGCACAACAAAACATTATATAATTTGAGTCTGCTTGACTCTTTGTCATCACAAAGAAAGAAGTAAGTCTTTTAAGAGGTATATTTTAATTTGATTTCAATTGAAAATCCTATATATACAATTACAAAGCGGGGAATTGGTGACACTATAGGGATTTTGCATGTTAAGACTTACGTCTGAAATCTTTGTTTTTCTAATTATTTTATCATAAAACTTCACTTATTGCACTAATTAATGTTCATAGAGTTTTATTTTTTGAAACAATATTTTTATACATTTGTTTGTGATGTGCGATAATTACTTAGGACGTAAAAAAAATAATTTTAATAAGTCAACAACTTATCTTCCTTCATCTGTTTATTTACTATTTGTGACATATAAGATAAAAACATATAACTGCACAGAAATTTTAAAAGAAATATTTTTGTACACTTTATGGCAAATTACAATAAATGCTCAAAATGCCCTCCTCCTGCTACTAAACTATTACCCAGTCCATTGTATTTGTTAGCTTTTTATTTGATGTTCTGCTGCACTGATCTTAATTTTTAAATCTCTTATCAGAATAAGATTTGAGTTTATGTGTTCCCAAGGAAAAAGTCATTTGGAGAAAGGTAAGGTGACATGCAGATCATTTAATAAAATAGTTTGAACCAATAATGTTGGAAATATCTTTTAACATGGAGTTTACACTGCAACTCTTGTGTACAGGATGACCATCCATTGATTGAAACTTGCTACTTCTGCCAGTGTTGGTTCTGTGTGTTCCTGTGGTAGATATAAGAAAGTTTCTCCAGTTAAATCCTATAAAGACCAATGATGCTATTGACCCATTATATTCACGCTGACATACGTGTTCTATAAAAATTTGGCTTTTGTCTGTAGAAAATTATACTAGTTTTCATAAGCCCATATTCAACAACTGTGAACATTAGGTTCACTGTATTATGTAAATGTGCATTCATTGGTATAACAAATATTCTTCAACAATCCTCCATCTTCTTTAGTAGCTTCCATAACATGTTACTTGTAAATATGTTATTTTCCTTTTTAACTATGACAGTAACTTGTAAATGCAGGTGTATTGACAGCCAATAAATTATTATTACTATTATTATTAAAATATCTATATGGATTAAGCCCCTAGGTAATTTCATTGTCTTAGTTTTTTTGGGGGGGTAACATTGTATACAGTATGAATAATTTATTATTACTATTATTGCTATTATTAATCTGAGTGTTGACTTTATGTGTAAATAACCGGTATAGAAAACAATTTTGGGTTGAAGATGGCTTAAATTTGTACATGATATATAAAACGTATATTCGCTAAATAATTTGTGAAAGTATCACAGGATACCTTGTAAATTATAGTTTTTTTTGACAAAGTCAGAAACTTGTGCACACAAGTCTATTGACAGCAAATAAATTATTATTATATCCTGTAATTGAAAAGTGCTGTATGATTTGGTATTGGTCTAATTGCATGTGTGCACTTAACTTACATACTTCTTTCTACATGCACTATTTTCAGAATAATACCATTTAATAACCTTGAATTTCTCCTGAGTGGGATTCATTTTCTTAGACCATGAAAACGAAAATGAAAATTGCTGTTAATATGCATTTAATTATCACACATCACAAATCAATGTATAAAATATTGTTTGAGGTATAAAAATTCTGTGAAAGTTAAAAATAATTTAGAATATTCTCTGAAAAAATCTCTGATGTTGATAAAATAATCATGGAATCAAACATTTTATTATTGAACTTTTAACATACAAAATTCCTATGGTGAGTCATCTAATTCATCCTCCATTTGTGGAATCTTCTACTGCCAAAGTCAGTAATGTTCTAGGTCTTCTGGTGAAGGCTACATTTGGAACTTGGTGCTGCCAATTTGTTTACCTATTTTGCAATGCGCTTCTTCACAATCAGCCCAAGAAACTCATCACAAGATTGACAAAACATCAAAAGCACAAAGCCCAAGGTATTGCTTTTATTGGAGCACCTAAGACACATTTGACATAAATATAGGAAAACAAATTGGTTGGCTGTTAGAATAGTTATTAAATTAATTTGAAAGAAGATAGATCAATAAACCTACCTTGAGATAGAGACATAACTGAGAGCCCCACAAATGCAGCAAGGGGGGTCCACAGTCCTAGGGGGTCTACTGCTCGCAAAAAACAAAAAATTGGGGGAAAAAAAAGAGAATGTAAATTAGTTGTCATGATGGGAGGAAAGACATGCAAAGCAGCAAAAGAGAAAGAATTTGCAACTTTCAGTGTACTGCCGCCACATGTTCACCAACAATCAGCAAACCAAGTATTAAAAATTAAAATAAGCCTGTTCTTTGTCGCTGCACCACAGGCCGCCAATGTATATTTAGTTATATTCTTGAATGGTATATAAATGAATTGGTTTATTTTCCATTGCTTCAGCATTACTGATGCACATGCAGTATCGCATGGCTTGGATATTACATCAAGCCTAGTACTGTGGGAGAAGTGAAACATACTGTTTGATTCTGGTACCAAAATTAGCATAGCTCTAGCAATTCAATGTTTTTGTTTGTTATTTTTTCGAAATGAAGCCACCTAAAACTAGTTATGAACATTTAAGTGGTGCACAAAAAAGGAGAAAAAGAGTTAAGGATCAGTTTCAAAATATGTGAAAATAGATTCTTTAATACTAATTCAAAAATGCTAATAATGATAATTATCAAGATCCTTTTTTTTTTTTTTTTTTATGGATGCTCTTTAACAGCTCAGGTCATCAGCGTCCCATTCAACTCAGGGCGTGAAATGGCCGACAAATTTTGCTCGGAGGCCTCTCTTTCAGGCTTGAGGTTCTTTTTCGTGCCGTAAATGTACGACACGAGACCCACGGCTTTACTTCCCTTCCGAAGGAAGCCATACTTAGGATTTTTACGCCCGAAATAATCCATCGGTCCTGGCCGGGTTCGAACCCGCGATCTTGGGTTTAGGAGGCAAGTATGGTAATCACTACACCACCAGGACCGACAATTATCAAGATAGCTGAAGGGTGGACATTTATTGAGAGGTAGGAAAAGTTCCAATGGTCAATGGAAATTGCTGGAATGTGAAGGAGAAAGCATGTCCATCAACATCAATGTCCCAAATGAAGTATTCTAATAAATTAAAAATATGAAGTAAAAAAAAATTCTTGTTACTACATGATTATGTAAAACTGCCACAGTATCCTCTTAACCATTGGTATGTCAAAGAAAGAATCAACAATAACACTGATTAACTGTTCCTCAGCTGTGGGTAAACTGCTATTGGACAATGCTTCACATGGAGTTTGTTTGCTTTTAAGACTTAGACTTAATTGCACATCGAATTAAAGAAAAGAAATTTTGCTCAATAGAGCATAGACACGCAATTAACTATAAATAAATTTATCAGTTATCCCCTGACCCTGGTTTACATCATTTTCAATAGCAAAATAAATTGGAAATAAATTATAACATGTAAAAAAATGTTTCCTAAATACAACATTTAGGAAAAATTCTGATTTTTATTACTTTACATTTTAAATGCTTCAATGCTAAAGTAATTTAAATGATTTCAATATCACACACTTCAATACATATTTTACCTGTTTTAGTTACATAAATATAAACTTATTTTATACCATATTACATATAAATTCTGGTACTACTGATGAACCAAAGATAAAGATTTAGCAGTGAGCTAAAACTAAAGTTGTAAATTTAATTAAAAAAAAATGTGTGATAAAGAATACATTCATTCCCTCACTTACTAACGTACCATGGATGTACAAGTAGCTGTAGCGATGGATTGTCATAAAAGTATGTTACAGTTAGGGAAAATTTCTGATTGTTCTTGAATAAAAAATTGCTATACTAATCCTAGTTCATTCATACAAATCTCTTTGCAATCTATTTTATTAGAATATCCAGTTTGTGATTTGCAGGGGAACTTTAGGGGAGATTTTCCCTTCTCTGATTTTAAATGACCCATCCGAATAAGGGATGCTTATTTTCCACTCACAGATGTAAATTTAACTTCTCAATTTATATTTATGGAGCCATACACAAAGTATATATGCTCTACAGCTATTTTAACATTAAAATGTATTTAAAAAGCGTATAAATATATTATAGGCCCATAATCTTGAACATTAATTTTGGAAACAATGTTATGTATTTTAACATTTCAAAATGAATCTTCATTCTACTCGTGTCATTGGTGCTTTACTCTGTTATGATCCATTACTATATGCAGTCATTGTAAATTTGTGCAAGCAAACCAGCAGTTATTAAATTATAATTAATCTGTCGTCTAACACACTCTTATGCTTCACTTACTTTTAAATACAGTGGGACCGGTTTCGAAGAGACATACTTTCCATCTTCAACCAACTTAATGACTGGTATGAGAAACTAACATCTATGAGGGCCTGTGGCTCTGTCCTGGTGACATTTTTTTCTTTACAAACTGGAAATTGGTATTACATTCTCCTATAATATCGAAATTCATAAGATGATCCCTATGTTTATGAATATAAATCTTTTCCCATGTGTCCAATTCTATACGTCCGTGTGCTTCTTTTAGTAACTTTATTTCTCTTTTGATGTCGTGATTATCTTTCCAAAAATGGTGTGCCACTGCTGACCTATCAATTTGTTTGTGCTTAATGTTCCTGAGATGTTCTTTTAACCGTGTTCCTGTTAGCAGGTGCCAATTTAAGTTAATAACTTTAAAAATTTTTTTTGGAATTTATTCATATTTATTAATATTTTTAAAGATATTAACATTAAGTTGGCACCTGTTAACAGATACATTCTGAAAAATGCTTTAGTGGACAACAGTTTTAATAAGATTCCACAGGAGAAAAAGTCAGGCATCTACAAAATAACATGTAAAGAATGTGATAAGATATACGTTGGAAAAACTAAAAGGAACATAGGAACATGGTTAAAGGAACATCAAGCACAAACAGATTGATAGGTCAGCAGTTGCACACAATTTTTGAAAAGATAATCACGACATCAAAAGAGAAATAAAGTTACTAAAAGAAGCACACGGACGTATAAAATTGGACACATGGGAGAAGATTTATATTCATAAACATAGGGATCATTTTATGAATTTCGACATTGTAGGAGAATGTAATACCAATTTCCAGTTTATAAAGAAAAAAATGCCACCAGGACAGAGCCACAGGTCCTCATAGATGTTAGTTTCTCATACCAGTCGTTAAGTTGGAGAGGATGTCTCTTCGAAACCGGTCCCACCGTATTTAAAAGTAAGGGAAGCATACAGATTGATTATAATTTACATTTAACAAGCTTCACTGTATAAGTTCCAACAGGACTTTTTAAAAATGTCTTATTTTTCGAAAGTTCTTAAATACAGCAGTTATTAGTTTTAAGTACATCTAGGCCTGTGTAAACAAAGTGCAAATTTCAGTATATCTCAGAAACAAACTAAAATTTCATTATTCTTGAAGAACAATGAATTGCCAGAAATGTGAGCAAATATTGAGCCAGCATAGAAGCAGTGGCGCTAAAAGAGTTAAAATAGATGCCAAATCTATGACACAAAAATCTTGTCACACAGGAGTTGCATAAACCATATGAATTCCTCACTTAGTTAACTTTTAATAAAAGTAAATTAAACAAACAAATTACACCTTATTAATAAATGAAATTAAATATAACATTACTCAGTGGTATTAGAGGAAAAAATTAGAATTCTTGCAACCTATAAGTATTACAAAAGAGAAGCCACATTTTTAGAACTAATATTATTATTATTATTGAGATTAAACCACAAAAACTACTGGTATACTATTAATTAAATGAAATGTATGACCACTGATAGACAAACCTATGCTGTCTGTGTGTTTTTAAACATTTCTAAATGTCACCATATTTACGAACTGAGCCCTTAATATAATTTTTATACACCCTAATTGACAAATATAACAGAATGGTTCGAGTTACACTGCATATTAGATATTCATATGTTTCAATAAAACAAAAACATGTGACTATTTACATACAATTACAATGTACAAAGCAAATAAAAACAATCAAAAGTTTCATCTATTTTCATTGGCTTTGAAATTTAATTTAAATATTATTGTAGTAAACACATGTAATGCAAACGTTTTCTGAATGCTATTAGAGAGTGCTCTCACATACAAATATAATTCTGAAACACATATTAGATTAATATTTTATATTTGCTATCTTCACAACGACCGTTGCAGTTTATATGTTGAATTAATTTGTCCATTTATTTTATAAAATATATGCATTGTTAAAGTGAAATGTAGAATAGTTATATGGACTGCATTTTTTTTAAAGGAAACTTGGTAAATGCCCTTGAATAAAATATTATCTGAAAATTAGTGAAATTGGACCATTAGGAGTTTTTCTTTTTTTAAATTTCGCTTTAAGCCCCACTCATTTCTTAGGTAAAGTTTGTGAATTTTAGGCGAGAAGTATTGGATGTGCATGTTGATACCTTTTTAATTGGTGTATAGCAAATAATTCCAAAAAACTTAATGATAAAGTCAGTGACATGGTAAGTGCATAGAAATCATATGTAGTAAAGAAAAATCTGAATTAAAGTGAAAAGTTCTGGGAAAAGCAACATCAAGAAAAAATAAATACCACTATTTCTTTATTCAGATCTGCATATGTAATAGCTAAATAGAAGTTATCATCCAAAACATATCCCACTGTATTAAATTGCAAAAATTGAATGGCATATCTGTCATTAATATGCTTAATTCTGACCTTGCATGTCAAAATATAATCTTTATGCAGGTGCACGCTCACATGTGTGTATATATTGCTTATTTCTGTATCAAACTACAAAAATTGAATGGTGTATCAGTCAGTAATATGCTTCATTCTGACCGTGCATGTCAAAATTATGTTTATACTCAGTGGGGGGATATATATATATATAAATAATTAGAAAATAATAGTGATCGCAAATCTGTGACTTTTTCTTAATGTTTTATCCATTTCTGCTTTTCTAATTATTGTTAATTTAGTTACATTGTTAATAGTGTTATATTATTTTTCACTTATATATATATATATATATAAATTAATAGTAATTATAATAGTAGAAAAGGATAAAACACTAAGAAAAAATCATACTTGAGATTGCTATATTTCGAACTCATGGAGTCCTTCTATGGCAAGAAGACAAGTAACAGTGATAAAAGTAAATATTCAGTATCAAAGTAATGTTATGCATGGAAACAGATGAAACTAGAAATGAGAGTGTGGGAAGAAAAAAATTAATACGTAAGATTTAAACCAGGTGGTATACGCACTTTATGTGAAAACATAGCTGCCATTTCTCTATCTCTGAGTAAACTTTCAGAGCATTGTGTAGGTAACGCATCAATGAGTGTTAGATTAAAAGCATCATCAAAATCCTTACAGTGAGATAAGGCATGTTGGGCAACCTGCAAGGGAGACTTGGTTTTAACAGAACGTCTATGATTGTTCATACGCAGCGAAACAACAGTAGAAGTTAAACCAATATAAAATGCTTTGCAAAGCTTACAAGATAACATACATACGACATTCTTGGAAGAACAAGTAGCAAATGAAGAAATGTTAAATTCTCTGGACAAATTGGGCTGTGGAATGAATGGCAAGGCATATTTCGCGCACGGGTTTTACATTTAGGGCATTGGCAAGGATATGAGCCAGCAAAGGGACGTGGTATATTCAGAGGAGATAGGTTTTGCCAAAATATACTTTTAAGGTTAGGGGGTGTTCTAAAAGTAAGGCGGGGTACAAATTTATAAAAATCATTTAAAGATGAGTGCATTAACAAAGTATCATGACATTCTTTCAAAATATAATGAACTGAGCAAAATATATATATTGCTCAGTTCATTATAGATTAGAGTACAAATTTTAGTATTATGGTAAATGAAACTACAATTTATAATAAACATGCTCAATTCCTTATGTATGTTTGTCTTTTGAGGGGGTTGCTTGCACTTATTTTTTTGATATTGTAATATATTGTAAATATAACATCAAATATGAGTACTAAAAATCATCTTATAGGTACAGCAACAAAAGGTGCATCAATAATGGTTGTACCTTACAAAGGCTTAGGCATTCTTCTGTGCAAACATTTACTTATGTCGTACATTGATTAACCACAAATTGGAACTGCTCTGCATGATGTGGCAGATGTGTACCACACGGTCTTTCATAGACCCCTATTTTGTGGGACTTCTCAAAGTCCCAAAAATCACAGACTGCTACAGAATGTTTCGCAGGAACTCAATTCTTAACTATATTAGGCCACATTTTTTAAGAACATAGGGTTTGCTTCATCATTTAATGGTGTTCGAGCTCTTCTTAAAAACCATGGTTCTCTTGTCCATCTTTTTGAAAAGCTCAGTCATGATGGTTCCCGATCAACTTGCAAGAGTTCTAAATTTGAAGAACTGGTAAAATCTCACAAAGTGGTTGCTTAAAATAGAATTAATTATACTTTTGAGGTCTTGGAAGTTCTGAAAGTATTATTCTTCATGTAAAACAGAAATTCTTCAGTTCTTACAACAAAACAAGAAATTAACATGGCTATATATATTCTTGAAAACCAATGACTCACTGTGTATTGAAGCTGTTCCTGGCTCCCCAGATTAATTGAAATAATCAATATTTATAATTTCAGAATCAGCAACTCTGTAATTAGGTGCAAGTATGTTGTGCTTTTTCTTACAGTGGAGGAACTTTGATATACGTAGAATTAATATTGTATAGTGTTCAATTGCATTCATAAAGGATAATTTTTGTAATGTTTAAGAAATAACATAGGGCAGAAACTGACCTGTTGCCGACAAAGTTGCACGTGTTTCAGTAGAAAGTCGTTTGCAGTAATGCATGAAATCTGTTTAAATTCATTTTGCTGAACAATAACGAAGCATTTGGCTTTAACAAAATTTTCCAGAAAATAGAAGTGAAATTCGGTAAGATGAGCACTCCCCCATCAGACATGTTAATACAGCATTGGCAGGAGTATTTCGTGCTGTTGCACATGGATGGCATCATTTGATATTGTGTATAAAAGGGCTAGATTTTCACCAAAACAGGGCAGTCTCAGAAATTATCAGACCCAGAGATGTGTGGCTGCCATAGCACTGAGATCAGCCTGAGTAGCAAGCACCGGCACCTTTTGGTCAGCGCAATAAATATACGTGCTCGCCAAGATTACCTTGCTGTGGTTTGACAAGAGACGAGAGTTCACCCAGATATTCACATTAGAAGAATAAACTATATCAGCAAAGTGAATAATGAAGCATCATTTGTCATCATTTTTGGAATCCCATCCCACTCAGGCACGGCAGCCACACAGCAGCCAAAATACAGTGAAACGTCCTAGAGAGAGTCTCATTGAAGAGTGGGACCATTAATGAACATGTCACCCACAATATGGTTTCAGTATTAAGGTAATAGTACAAAAATTGAAGGAAAAGCACACTTTCAAAGGAGTCTCAATTACAGAACAGTCATGCGATTAATATAACAAATTACAAATAGTTTGAAAGAAATTTTCATTTGGTGGAAAATATGTAAAAAAAAAAAGGTGAATTTTAAATTAAGTGAAAGCAAGTATGCATCACTAGTTTTTTGCATCTATAAAGAAAATCCTCAACACATTCCTACTTCAGTGAAAAAATTTTCAAATTTAGTCGAAATTACACCTATATCTACAGCTGAATGAGTACATGGATTTAGTGCCATGAATCTAAAACGGATTGATCATAGAAATCATTTACAAATTCCAACTCTTTCAAATCTACTTTTTATTTCATTTATAGGCCTCTATTGTATTGCTTCGATGCAGAAAAGTTTGCAGCAAGTATCAGCACCAGTGTCCTTGCGGGCAAAGCATTGAACCTTCAGGAACAATCTCATTCATCTAGTCTATTCAACTACACTCTGCAACTTATTTAAAAAGCTATATAAGGAACTATCACATGAAACCAATTGTATGATTGAAAGCATTTGGATTATGCTTATTGCTCCATTTACTTGTTATAAAATGGGGTACCAGTTTCAAAGACATTGTCTTCGAAACTGGTACCACATTTTATAACACCTAAGTGGAGCAATAAGAATGTTTAGATCAACACAACCCAAATATTTTCAATCATACACTTTAAGTTAAAATGACAAGTATATAATCTGATTTTATAAATTTTCTTTCTCTGTAATAAAAAGATATAATTCAAAAGTAATCATAAATTATATATAGGTAAACAATACAGGGGGGAATAATGGAAGACTATTTGCCCCCAAGTGGTAAAAGCACAAATTGCACATTGAATATCTAATATTGGATGTAGTAAGGCAGTAGAGTACAGTTTGGATTTAGGAAAATAGAACACACATTAATGAGATCAGTTTATTGCAATTCTTTTATCACATATCAATAGAAAATGTAATATCAAATATATTCTCATTCATAAGCAAAATATTGCTGCAATTTAAACATTTATCTGCACATGTTTTTATAAGGTGAGTTTCCCAACTCTCATTATGCCAATACTCTGCATATTTATTAATGAGTTTATATACCTGAACCAAAAAGGCATTAACCTGCAGCACTAGTGTTTATATTTGCAAAGATTTTTCAGATACTGCAATATTAAGAAATTACATTAAACAAGTTGCCGTAAGCACACTTTGTTACCTGCATGAATTGTTTGCACTCAACAGATGTTCATTACTAATTAATAGTATGTTCTTCCCTCAAACTTATTCAAGTTAAAAGTCATCTGTTTACAAATTTAATTGTTCTCAATATCAAATGTAAAATATGCTTTAAAACCAACAAAGGCATGTATTTCATTTTTTTAAACCAGGAAAGTGACATAAAATAGATCTGGGGTTATATTTTGCAAAGCATAGAACAAAGGTATAAATATAATTACATGTTTTAAAAGGACAATAAACAACTAAGGTTAGTTTCACTAATTATTTTCAGTTCAGCAATTGCCAAGAGTTTATCTTGAAAAAGGCATGTTTATGAGCCACACATTAAACATTCATCCTTGTTCTCTAAAGAGCAGACCATAGCACTCATATTCATAGCATCCTTTTTCTTTTCAGTTTCTGATTCACCATTGCTTGCATTACCATTTGTAGCTGTACCAACAGTGCGGTTTAACTTTGATTTGTCTACTGTAAACTGGATGGCTTTAGCTGCAGGCTTTGTTCTAAGATAATACATCCCAGTCTTCAAACCCTGTAATCAAATAATAGCAATTTGGTAGAATTTTTGACATTGAAACTTCACTAACTTCTCAGAAGTTCTATGGAAAGGGAGAGAGGAAAAAAAATAATAATATAATAATAATAATAATAATAATAATAATAATAATAATAATAAATTCACTCTAAAAAAACTTCCCAAGTAACAAACCATCACGCTCTGTTAGAAAAGAAAATGAGAAATGAATTAAATTCGTGGAATTTTATTGTAACATTCTTGTCTTTAACATATGATCATCATAATAACGAGGTTATATGAACCCGTCTTTTATGTAAAATTTATGGAACCTTTATTAACTTGTTCCATTACTATTTGGCACAATGACTAAAAATTGCATGCCAGCTGAGAATGCACTATTAGTTATGTGTCATATATCAAAACAGATGTATCATGGTCACTATTATGGATTCATATTAACAAAACATGGACCAACCTGTTGTACCTGGGTCAAAATCTATAACAAGAGACAGTCAGGTTTAGCCAATAATTCCGAGTCATATCAGTTATAATTAATGCATTTACATTAAAAATCAGGTAGATTCAGTTAAATGCCAACAATATTTACAACACTTGGTAAAGGTTTAAATAAAAGCATTAATTTATATTTTCATTTAATAAATTTTTAAATTTAATTTTACCAAATATTTTGTTTGCATTTCATGTTTCTTTATTATGTGCCTATATTTCTTTTTTGTTTTTCTAATACAGTGGAATCTTGATCTATCGTTCACAAAACCATTGTTTTCATGATGTATCATTAAATTTATGTGGTCCCAAAATTTTTTACATTATAACTTTAAAACCCACATTCATCATTCCTCAAAGTATCATTTTCCTGTATTATTTGTTCAAAAAGTTCAGTTCTTGTGAATCAACAGATGCCGCCACAAGAACAAGAGACCCAATCACCACTTCTAATAACAACAGTTGGTCTACAGGCTGAAGATGGGAGGGATCACTCCCGAAACATATGTCCAGTTTTTATGTAAGTGAATGCAGTTAGTGTGAACAAATTTTATTACATTTTTTACATATAAGAATGATGACATTTATTCAGTGAGTGGGACAGACTCCAGCAGTATGCTTATGCTATTGCTTATTTAGGATGATGCTGGGAAGTGCAATGCATGCCATTCTTCTAACTTCTGCCAGTGTCATTCATTTCGCTTTGTGCATTAGTTGACTGTTCTGATTGTGTGATCTGCTGTAGTTTTGAGCTACCTTTTTGTTGAGTTGTTAATCTTGTTCCTTACCTAAACTTATGTATTCATTTTTACACTAAACTCCACTCACTTACAGAAAAGTGAGATGCGTTTCGGGAGAATCTCTCCCATCTTCAGTTGCTCACTGAACCGCCTTTACTTGAAATGATGGCTGAACGACCGGATGTTCCCATGGTGGCCTTTGTTGGTTGAAGAAGGAAGTTGCCGAGTTCATCCATAGGAGGAAACTCGAAATTCATTAGGTTTTCTCTAGTTTTTAATACGAAAATTTTTTACCAAGTGGATAACTCCAATGGGTTGTGAAGATGTTTCAGCAGTTTAATTCCCAGTTTTATTTCATGGTTTTTGGTCCAAAAGTGAGCACTACTGCTGATTTATCCATCTGTTTAAACCGAATATTCCTAAAATGTTCTTTCCTAGGAATTTCCAAATTTCTTTTTGTTTTGCCTATGTTGCTCTGTTCACAATCTGCACATTTTATTTCATAAATTCCTGATTTCTGTTCTGTTGGTATGGAGTCTTACTGTGCAACCTAATAAATTCTTGATGATGTATCTGTTCTTTGGGGCTAACATTATCCTATGTTCTTTGAAGATTTTCTTGAACTTCTTGTGGTAAATTGGATGGTAAGGTGAAACTTTTGAATTTGTATTCTTCTTTTGTGTTTTTCAGTGTGGAAACTTCCCTTATCCCTTTTTTTCTTTTAGATTTATTGATAATTTTTATCACCGTGTCTTTGTTGAAACCATTGATTATAGCTGTCTTTATTATTTATTTGTATTCTATTTTGTACTCTGCTTCTGTGTGTGGAGTATTTATCAACCTGTGTGCCAAACTATGAAAAACTGCATATTTATGTGGAATGGGGTTATAACTCTCATTTTTTATGTAGTTTTTCTGTGGGTGTTTCTTTTCTGTAAATTCCAAAATTCAAACAATCTCCATTTCTTATAATTTTTAAATCTAGAAATGGTAGCCACCCATTTCTTTCTTCTTCTATAGTAGATTGTTTAGATTCATGTTGCAAATTAAGAAGTTTCAGGGCATCTAATGAGCATTTCTTAGATATTATTGCAAAAAATGTCGTACACATACCTATACCATGACTTGAAAATTAAAGGGAAGGCTTTTGTGATATGTGTTTCAAATGAACTCATGAATAACTCTGCTAGAAAAGGTGACAAAGGGTTTCCCATAGCTAGGCCTGAATCTTGTTGGTAATATTTTTTGTTAAAGCTGAAGTAATTTTGTTTAATGCAAATATTAGTAAGTTTAATAAGTCTTCTATTTCTTCTGTTTTTTAATTTATTGATGTTAACCAGTTCTTCAGTATAAGCATAAGTTTCTCTATAGGTATGCTTGGGAATAAGGCTGTTACATTAAATGAAACCATTATATCTCCAGCCGTAATTCTGCTATTTTCAAGTTTTTTGACTAGGCCAACTGAATTTTTAATGCTCAAACTTTGGAATCTTTTAAAAAAGTTGAAGACTTTGATCAATTTTTTTGCTACCTGGTATGTGAGTGAATTGATATTGTTTATTATTGGTCTCATGCTGTTATCATTTTTATGTATTTTAGGTAGTGCATAAAGCCTGGGTAGTACTGGATTACTGTGTGATATTCTATTTTTCAGTAGTGGATAGTGTTTCAACTTCATTTAATGTCTTGTTTAACATTTTATTGCATTTATTGAGTGGATTCTTTTCAATTGGTTTGTAGTCTTTTCCTTTTAACATAATTTCAACTTTATTTATGTATTCATTTTCGCCTAAAACGACTATTTTATTATCTTTATCTGCTTTTATGTATATTACTGGTTTTTCTTTGAGTTATTTTAATGCTGTTCTGTAGTTTGATTTCTTTCAGTTTTTCATGTTCTCTAAAA
This sequence comes from Metallyticus violacea, assembly GCA_030762175.1. Classification (NCBI taxonomy): domain Eukaryota; kingdom Metazoa; phylum Arthropoda; class Insecta; order Mantodea; family Metallyticidae; genus Metallyticus; species Metallyticus violacea. Next base: position 78,808,479 of record CM060839.1, on the reverse strand, counting down.
CATTTTTGCATTTACTAAACAAAGGCCTAAAAACTTGTATAGATTTCTCAGATAATACAGAAGATTACATAGCCACCCAACAACTAAACGAAAGGGAAAAATTGTTCGTCAAAAGTAAATGCAGGCATAATGCACTCATTTAAACTGTAATACCAGAAGCAGATTGTTCAAAGGGTGGTGTCCTGCCTGATGCTGAAAAAAATGTAGAAATAAAGATAAGTGTTCTCCAGGCAATACATGTTATCAAATCAGCTTGGCGACAATGTATCTGATGCCACCATAAGGAACTGCTTTTAGAAATATGGCAGTTACAGCATACAACCAGCCATTCTGTTCTGTTTTTGCTGCTGCTAATGATGACGATAGCCGATGCAAGGCATGGGCTGGAGTTGCCAGTGCCATCAGTTTTCACACCTATGTGGCAGTGGATGAGGATGTTGTCACGTGTGGCATTCTAACTATTGATGAAGTGTGCGACGAGCTACGATTTGAAGGCAAGTATGATTACCACTACACAGCCAGTTCCTAGTGGTGTAGTGGTAACCATACTTGCCTTCTAAACCCAAGGCTGCGGGTTCAAATCTGGCCAGGATCGATGGATTTTTTCGGGCATAAAAATCCTAAGTATGACTTCCTTTGGAAGGAAAGTAAAACAGTGGGTCCCGTGTCATACATTTAAGGCAAGGAAAAGAACCTCAAGCATGAAAGAAGAGATCTCTGAAAAAAAATTTCTTGGCCGTTTCATGCCCTGAATTAAATGGGACACTGATGACCTAAGATGTTAAAGAGCGTCCTTTAAAAACTTTTAAGTTTATCACACCTCCACCAGAGCAGAATATACATCCCAAAAGTATAATAAATTATCCAGCAAGCGATGGTTAGCTGAGGATGTGGACAAAGATACATGAAACATGCACTACATTTAAACAAATGGAACCAATAAGAGTGCGTAGTTCGGCTCAATCAATCATACAATGATTTTAATTATTACATCTTTAGGAATTATTTACACCAATTTGATGATCTGTGTGTGTGTGTGTATAAAAAGTTTTCCTTTATTGCATTATCATTACCTTATAAAAATCATGACAATGCTGTCCAATGAATAATATATTAGATTATGCATGTCAAGTATGATGTAAACATACCATTTTCCAAGCATAGAAATGCATAGAGGTCAGTTTTCCATAATTAGGTTCTGCTATATGAATGTTGAGAGATTGACTCTGATCAATAAAGGCTCCTCGATCTGCTGCCATTTTGATGATGATCTTCTGAGGAATTTCCCACACTGTTTTATACAAGGCTTTCAGCTCAGGAGGTATTGCCTCTATGTTCTGAAAAAATAAATACACAAACATATATGTCACAGAATGATAGTTATCATTTACCACAAAGGTCGTATATTTTTAAACTGGTAAAGTGAATCAGCAGCAAGATCTGAAAATAACTCTTATTCATTAACTACTAAAAGGGATGATAGATTCCTTACCCTACACTAATATTGTTTGCCAATGTTAGCATTTTCAGCTGGAAGAAATGCTAAAATGAATTGAGCAGAGCAAAAACTTTCATTTTATCTCACAGATCACCATTGTCTATGATGCCTCAACAGTAAAAAATGGGCTTCAACACTATTTAAGAACTGCAACAAGTGCATCCAGTTATTAATTCAATTAGGTTTCTTCTACACCTGTGCTGTACTATTCCATTATTACAACTGTATAAACAAGTTCATTGCTTTGTTCAACATAAGTATTAATGTTAGTCATGCTGTCATAATCTATATTTCTCTACAACATTAGGAATGTTGGTAACTTCAAATACCAGTGCAATTTTCAACATATTTTATATGATTCAGGAAATCAGTTGATTTAAATAAATGATCCAGTTGTACAGAAAATTTTAATAATGGCAACATGCCTTTGGATGTTCAAATATATATCTTATTAATTTTATTTTAAACGTATTAAGAAACATGCAGGATTTCGTAAACTTAATGACAAAACTGAATCCAAACAGCTTCAAAGCCATTTATGTATGTAGCACAACATATATAACTACAAACTAAGCTACTAAGACAGAAGAACCTCCCATTCAAATCTTTATTTTACACTTCATATTTTACTATACCTGAACTGATCCTCCATTAGCTATAATTTCATTTTTCATTTCGTCATTCCACAAACTGAATTTTGTCAGATCTCGAAGCAAATGATGATTTACCACCTAAAATTAAAATTATTCAAATAGTTAGTATGACATGATGAACAGTAATTTCACTCTTAAGTGCACTTATATATAGTTGGAATCCAAAGGAATAATTTTCAAAAATTGAAAGTAAAACTCTCATACAAGCTTATGTTTTTAATGCTTTGGGCCTCATAGCAAGCACTCATTATTGCTTTCAGAGTATATGAGCTACTGATAAGGAAACTTTCCAAATGCAAATATTTATTACTATTACATATTGGAGGACAAGAAAAAGAAAAATATACCTGAAATTCTCCAGACAAAACTCTTCTTGTATAGATGTTAGTAGTATATGGTTCAAAAGATTCATTATTCCCAAGTATTTGAGCTGTTGAGGCTGTTGGCATGGGTGCAAGTAACAGAGAATTTCTGATACCATGAACAGCAATACGTTTCTTCAGATCGACCCAATTCCAAAGTGATGTAGGGGTTACACCCCACATATCATACTGCAGTATCTAAAAGCAAACATACCCTTTTTTTAATCCAATTTACAAAACTTAACTATATATTATCAACAAGCCTTTATTAGAAAATAATGTATAAGAATAAAACAGCTTTTTCTTCTCGTTAAGCAATAATGCACCTGCTCTATGCTATAATCCTGGACACGCAATTGCAACATTAGTATTTTTGTTTTCGAAGTATAGAATGACAAAGGAAAATCATGAACAAAAAGAAAGAAAAGGAAAATACACATGAAGAATGAAAGTTCATTCTTTTAAACGTAGTTCTACCTATTAAGTAAAAAATTTGTTTAAATATATTTATGGATCAACAGAAATATCTCATAAATGAAATAATCAGTTTTGTTATTGCATGCCATAACTCAAGTTGAATACTTCGTGATCAAATATTGAATACACTATAAAACCAAATGGTTCAGAAGTTAAATTAACACATCATCAGGTACCAGGATGGATTCTGTAAAATGTTCACATGGATTAGCAAGACATACTTGCAGTGAAATCTCCATGCTTTATTATTATTATTATTATTATTATTATTATTATTATTATTATTATTATTATTCCTGTTACCTTCATTGTCCTGCAAATTTCAGTAGTTTTATTTCCTGTTGAGGTCAACTCCAAATAAACACTTCTCTCCTATATTTTCTATCTGCTTCAATTATTTTTCCAAGATTACCAAATAGGTCATAGTTTATAGGTCCATTATAGATCTAGAATATAGCTGCCCAACATAAAAAATTGATCTCAATTTGTTGTGAATATATTTTTTAAACAAAATATCTCATTAGTCAATACCTATACGAGGGAAGTTTGAAAATTAAATGCCAATGTTCCATACTACTAGTAGTGATCAGCAGAGCATCAGAATTGTTACATCAACATAATCTGTGATTCTGTCAGCTCATTCACTTTTGCTAGTGGAAGCATCATAGTGTAAAGTGTTTGCTCATTATAGCCCCAGAAAATGAATATTGCTATAGAAAATACTGCCAAATGTGAGGTGCAATAAGATTTCTTTGTGCAAAACATTGGCCAGAAGCATGAATAGTATACAGCACTATACAGCCCAAACATTATGAGTGAAGGTATTGTATCTGTGAATCTGATTTTTTAAAGATGCAAGAACAAATATTCATGGTCATCCAATATTTGCTAGAGTTTCTATAGTTAGTGATGATCTTGCTATTGCAAATTTCTCAGAATGTTTTGTTTGAGGTTGTCACTAAAACATTAGGCTACAGAAATTCTTTGTTCAGTTGGTACCAAAATTTCTAAAGATCTGTAAAAACCAAACGAATGGGCCATACCTTAGTATTTCGTTCATGGTACATAGGAGAAGATTTTTCGAAAAAAATAGGACTGGCGATGGGAGTTAGATTGCATATATGAATGCTGGGATAAAACTACAGTCTATGGCAGTCTCCAAACAAGCCAAAGAAAGCCTGTCAAACTTTGTCAGTGAGGAAGCTTAAGGGCAACTTGTTTTGGGATGCTACAGGATTCCTGCTTGTTCAATTCAGTGAATCTGGTACAACAATCGCTTCTGCAGTTTACTGTGAGACTTTGGTGTTGTATTCACCAAGTCACAAAGCTCAGTGAACACAAAACCTTTTGAGATAATTCAAATGGGATGTTGTAGATCATCTTCCACACAGTCCCAACTTGAGTCCATCTGATTTCCATCTGCTCATTCAGAGATGAAGAAGTGGATTGGTGCCCAGCACGTTGATGACAATGAAGATCTTCAAAATGCTATGACAGGTTGACTCATTCCCAAGGTGGCCTAGTTTTATATAAACGAATTTTAAAATTGGTGAAACGCATGATAAGTGATTGAATTTAAATGGTAACTATGTTGAAAAATAGTGGAAAGCTGTAGTTTTCAAAGGTAAGTAATAAACAATTTGCATATATTATGGTTTTTTATTTATAGTCAAACAGTGGTTAGTTTCCGAACCATCCTGATATATCAAATGCAACTTGCAGGTTGATGCACTATGTAGAATTCATGCTTTACTGTTATATGTCCAATGATATTACTTTCAATGCCATATCTGCTTCATTCCCTATTTATGGTATATCAGATCAAAGATTCTAATTATTTAAATGGTTAAAGCATTTTAAATTCACAGCACTTACAGGTGAATATTGCAAACAGTTCTGGAGGAAAGAATATCAGATCAAGAATTTAGCTCTTAAGCCGATTTACTGTATGTTAAAATAAATTCCTACTCTAAATCAGGTTTTTCTAAATAAAACTGTACATTCAAAACTGAAAAAATAGCAAACCATAACTTCACAATGTAAACATCTTGAAAAAATTTCATAAATTATGTAATACATTTCTGGGAACAACAGAATATAAAATCTATATATAGAAGAAAATTCTCTCTAATAAAATCTTAATCTTAGAATCGAAAACAGTGTCTAAAATGACCCTTTAGATATAGCCAATACCTTTAATGTCCTCTTACCCTTTAGGGAAGATATAATGCGGACAACTGCTTAAATTTGGAATTTGTAAAACACAATACAGTTATTTATCTATTAACTGATGAACTGATAAAGGTATTAAAACACAACAAATCTTTTATTTTTAATAGTGCTTAACACCTGTTTTTACTTCTGTAGTATCACAGGCAGTGGACACTAATGATGCAGGAAATAAAACGATAAACTGGGAAAGACTTTTTTTTTAAAGGAATAAAGAATTCTAGGCCAAGTTTAGAGTTCTTACTTGGCATTTGCCATTTGTGAGTTGAGAAAATGTGGAAAACACCTCAGTCAGGGAGGACGTTCCTCAGGGAATCAAACCCCAGAACTCATGCTCACAAGTATGCTCCTTTGGCCACCGGTCGCGTTTAATAAACATTATTGAAATGAACATTACTGGACTATTTTGCTACGGCTATTGGTATATATATATAAAGTTTTCACCTATTCTATAGTATGCATTGCTAATGAACTGAAAGCAACTGAAGAGATGGAGGTACAAATCTATTAGAAGTGGGAAAGGGTAGGAATATTGGCAGGTTTGTGGCGCAGATGTTCTTTGTTGATCAACAAGGGATTCAAAGTCTTGCATATTTGAGAACTTGTCTTTGTTTACATTTGGATGCTGAGCTGTTTTTAAGGCTTTTCTTCTAGCCAGATTAAAATATCCTCCTGATGCAATTACTTTTGTTTTTTTTAAAATTTATTCCATGGCAATTTGAAATGGCACATTCTGCAATCAGAGAATTTCCTGGCTCATTAAGGCACAAATGTTGCTAAATATTCTTCAAGCCAAGTTTTAATGAATCTTCTGGTCAAACCAATGTAAATGAAAAAGACCAAGAGTGGACAAAAAAACTACCACCTCATTTGTTATTGCTCAGAACAAAACTAATTTGTTTACACACACGAGCCTATTTGTTGACATTGGTATACAAACGAGTGTTCATCATTGCTAATTCAAATCTCAAAAGACATCATTCTCAGCCAGTTCCACTTCAATTTTCAATCATGGATGCTCAATGCATGATCAATAACAGGACCAATATTATTTACCTTTATGACTAAGTTCATAAGAATGCTAGCTTGCAACTTATATGGAGATCGATATCCTGAAAGGAGGCAGCCATCTGTTAGAAATTTTCAACGACTTGCAAACTTACTCTCTGAAACGGGAGGTGTCGCACCAAGAAAACACCATCAAATTACAATGCTATTGGAGGAAAATTTGGAAGTCACCGCAGTTGCAGCTAATCCTCATCAAAATTCCCGTCAACTGGAACATGATTCGGGAATCTCTTTCAAAGGAGAGAGATTAAGTGTCACAAATACCATCCACATCAGATTTTCAGAAGACTGTTGAATTTTGCCAACTGGTCTACTACAAATTCAAAACTGTAACTTTTCCAACATACATAAATTTATGTCAGTAAAATGAAAGTGAGTGAAAAACATTTGTTGCCTTATTTGTCCAATATCACCCCTAGGTGAAATGATATTGAGAATGGTCGGTAACTTATTTACCCCTAAGAGCACTTCAAATTTTGTCTGAAGCATTTTTCAATTTCACCTTCATTTCAAAGGAAAATGGTTCCAACACTTTAAATGCCTCACTCTGTATACGTATATATAATTAAGAAGATTATGAATTTTTACTTTGCACCACTGGACAACTTATATATTTAAAACACCGGTTACCTCCACATATCATGTCAACGTTAATAGATTGCCAGATGATTTGAGCAATAGCTCCTGAAACTTGTTCTGCTATGCTATTTCATACACATTTCTTTTATTTTTATAATTATTGATCTACTTCACTGTTACAAACAAATCTAATATGGAATATAAATAAATTATATCAATTTTTTTTTTTAAAGAATTTGTCCTAATTGATGTGCTATTAAACATTTATTATACATACACATATTGATTTGATTGACTTGTTTTATTTATGCACACTCTTTAACATCTCAGGTCATCAGCATCCCATTCAATTCAGGGCGTGAAACAGCTGACAAATTTTGCTCAGAGACCCCTTCTTTCAGGCTTGAGGTTCTTTTTCGTACCATAAATGTACGACATGGAACACACACATAGCTTTTCTATTACTGGTATTAATGATGTGAGGTAATTAACCAGTCACCAGGTTTTCAAAATATAAACAGGCACGGAGAAATAATTTTTATTTGCCATACAAACTAATCCTATTCAATAGTATTATTATTTCCATCCATTTCATGCCTTACATTGTTACAGTTATATGTGCATGAGAACAGATCTTGATAGTTTGTACTCTTATGTAGTATTGTCACTAATTATTCCTGAATTGTTAGAAGGCTTAATGACCTTAGTGTGCAATGATAAACAAATACAAGTCATTGTATAAATTATTACTAAAACATATTTTACAATTATTATTGATTTAACACCCCTTCCCCGATTCTTTATAGTCCTTTGTATTAAATAAACCATTCTTGCAGGTGTTAAAAACAATTTAAACATCTTTATAAATATAATTTTTATACTAAATTCAGTTTTTTGCACATGTACTAAAATTGAAAGAAAATAAATTTAACTTATTTGATAAATTAGAAAAAAATTATGATGCAGTATTTTCTATACAATGATTGTTATGAAAATGAAATTGTTACTTAGTTTGCTATGAAGGGTGAATGTATTACAACCAATCAATATTTTTAAAAAAAAAAATTATATGCTTGTACTATGCTTACTTTGTCTAGTCATTTGTAGGTGGAGATATCTCCATTCTTTCTCTTTTGGGATAAAGCTCTCTCATTCCCTTCCTTCTATTTCTAATCATACAGTTGCACTCCACATTGGTATAGACAAAGCAGCACTGCCATTTTGTTGGTTTTCACCTCTTATCTTGCTGCTGCTGTTGCTAAAATTTGTAACATGGAAATTTGATGAATTTGAAGATAATACACTCCATCAAAATTGGCAGTGGCTTGGATGCAGAAAAATAATGAGTATGTCACTGTGTTAACACGATGTAGAGGCTTTGCGAGAGCCTTATGAGTATTCATGGGGAGAATATTTAAGCTAACGTTGCATCAAATTTCAATGTTTCATGGATATTGCAAATTTCCTCCTCAAGGAGATTACTATGGCATAAGTGTTCTGCAAGACACCATGAATCATGGGAGAGAGGGCTGATATATAATCTGATTTACATCAATGCCTTTTCACTGATAACCAACCTGAAGACCACCACTGCTTTTTTTTTTTTAAAGCTATAATATAATGATCAGACAGTATTGAATTATTCGGCGCACTAAATTATCAGTTACCAGCTGCTTATTCTTCAATTAAGTTCTGGTTTATAGAACCTTTCCTGTTATTAATACTGCTAATTTGAAAGGCACTGAAATCACCAACATGTGATAAGTTTTCTTATGAACATTTTCAAAAATTTTAAGATTGTACAACTCAATGTCCATGCACCTTTGTTGTTCTTTCCTATATCTAAGCCCACAGTTGGTTTTAAAAGATGTAAGCAATGATCACATTTTGACTTCGTTATTTTATAGACTGTAATTAACAGCTTGAATGAAACTTAACAGGAAACATGTCAAAATACTCAGCACTATTGTGTTATTATTGCCAGGACGATTAAAAATCTTGGTATAAATAGAAAGGCATAATATTTTCCTACTCAGAGTGGTTTAAACATGGAAGTGAACCAAGTGTTATATTAATAGTACAGTAATAGCAAGATCTTTCAGGAAAGAATTGGTGGTGTTCTTGGTTATAAAGAAGAAACACGAGATGGTCACAATATGCACTTACAATGCAAAATAGCACGATCCACATTGCAGGATGTCTATCCACACATTTATTACTGTTCCACTTTGAATTTAGAGAATTAAATGAAATCATGCTAGTATTTCAAAATTCCATTATTGTGAACATTGAAAAGTATAAGATCAAAACTTTGCTTGAATGATTCATGTTCCACAGCATTAGACATAACATTTAGTCAGACAAATATACTTTATTATATGAACACGGAATGCCTATATCAGTGCCATCAGCAGGTTAGGTGATATTAGAGTAATTTTTCAATTTTTATGAGCAAATCACTCATATTTCATTTATTTTGTTTAACTTACTTAGATAAGTTTCGAAGGCTGTTGCCTTCATCATTAGCATCAATAAGTATAGTTTGAAATGTATGCAATTTACCTTAGTCTACTTGGATATATAAATGTTTGTTGTGAAAATTAATAATTATGTTAATGATTGATTATTTAGGTTATAAATTGATTAAACTTTCAAGCAGCATTAAAGGGAAAATTAATTCGGAGGAATTAGTCTAGAATCCAGGATGGGGAATCTGCTGGTAATAGTGATCTGTTTTAGGGCGCAGCCAGTGCCTTTAGAATTAGATGAAGGCCCAGGTTCCACAATAAATTAATTAGTACCTCTCATTCCATCCCAGAAAATGGGCAACTCCTGTGAGGGAAGTTTCAATTACTAAGGAGAATTTCGTAGAATCCACAGTTTTTGGCCTCTGGAGAATGTAAATGTAAAGGCTGAGAGCTAGTTACTTACCAAGCTAGGCGACTAGCAGAACCAGCGAAATGGTGCATGAACACAACTCATATAACTTTCCTGTTAGTATCGTTGTACATTCCATGCTGAAAAATATCTATTCAACAAAGCTTAATTAGCTGTGCACATGTGTTCATATTATAATTCACGTATCACTAGTGCTTCCGTATTATAACACATATACTGAAGATATTGTAATTCAGTAATTACTCCAGTTGTTAAACACCAGATAGAGAAGTCTTCTTCACTAGATTATTCTGAGCTGGAAACTTCCTCAGTCAAACTGTCACTGCAATCTGCTATGCCCACAATAAAAAATTATTTATTTGCATTCTCTATTATATCATTAATGTAATAATGGTCTTTTATTTTGTTTACATGTCGACTTACATTTAGACACATTTCCATGCCTGTTTCCCTGAAAAGAGTGTAGCACAAATGCCCTACATCTTTGAGTTTAAATGTGGTGTTATGGCTATTGGCCCACTGTTTAACATCTGCCCAGATCAGTTTAATCAGGTTTAGATCTGGGTGGTATGGTGGCAGTCTTAATGCTATATGGCCATTTTTCTCCAGAATCATCTACTGAATACTTTTTATATATGAACAAGACATTGGAAACAAAATCTGTTCACCCACTGCATGAACTATAATAAGCATCTTGCCTTTGGATACTGAAACCTGTGGTGCAGAACATTTGAAACAATTTCTTGAGTCTGACTATGTAGCATTTTGGATCCTAATTTAGAAAGTACTGGTAACACAACTGATTTGCAACGATGAATGTTTCACAAATTCATTACACTCACCATACGCATTCCCTATTTTCAACTGCACAGCGATTGTGAGTTAGGTAGGACAGTCACTCAAATGCTTTCCTTCCCCACAGCTTGCTGTTCTTTCATTCAGCTGATAAATGAAGCATAGGTTCGTCTAAAGGATCTGCAGTCAAGGCCAGGGGTTAAGAATGATGATTCCAGCTGTACACTTATTTCCTGACAGAGCGCCAGTGACAGATGGTAATCTCTCACCTGTGATGCCATCTAACAGCGACTAAGATATTTCTTCAGGTGTTTCACTAATAGCAATAAGGAATTGATTGGCTGATTTGTACTTATTTATGTAATTAATCTCTGAATTATTAGGTTTTAAATCAGTGTATATTTGGCTGGTAATCACATTTATTTAATAGTCAATGAAAAGATATAAATTTGAATTGTAATAGCTATGTTTCTGATAATAAATTTAATTAAGCCACACTTCTGGTCTGAAAAGGGAAGGCTGGGTGTTATCTATATTAAAGTTTATTTATAGGATGAAAATATGTAGCAATCTTATGTTTCCTCAGTAGACAGCATACCGCCACAGGCCGCCGAGGTCGTTAAGGTGCGGACTCATGAGCTGGAGGTCTGGGGTTTGAATCCCTCCAGGACCACCCCCCCCCCTGACTGAGGTTTTTTTTCAGGTTTTCCCAGTCCTCATAACTGGCAAATGCTGGGGAAGTACCCTAAACTTAGGCCTGGAGCATTTCCTTCCTTTATATATATATATATATATAAAAATTAACACTAATAATAAAAGTAGATAAAGATAAAACACTGAGAAAGAGTCACACTTGAAATTGCTATATTTCGAACTACTGCGAGTTCTTCAATAACAAGAAGCTAGACTCTAGCTTTTTGCCATTGAAGAACTTGCAGTAGTTCGAAATATAGCAATTTCAAGTGTGACTCTTTCTCAGTGTTTTATCTTTTTTAGACTCTAGGCTTCTTGCCATTGAAGAACTTGCAGTAGTTCGAAATATAGCAATTTCAAGTGTGACTCTTTCTCAGTGTTTTATCTTTATCTACCTTTATTATTAGTGTTAATTGTTTACATGTTAATAGTGTTTCTTTATTTTTATTTTTCATTAATATATATATACACACACACATATAAATTAACAGTAATAATGAAAGTAGAAAAGGATAAAACACTTAGATAAAGTCACACTTGAAATTGCAATTTCAATTTATTATTACTGTTAATTTGTTACACTGTTAATAGTGTTACTTAATTTTATTTTTCTTTTATATTATATATATAAAACTTTTTATTACTACTAATTATTATTATTATTATTACTACTGTTAATTTGTTACATTGCTAATAGTGTTACTTTATTTTTATTTATTTTTCTTTCATATTATATATGTAAACCTTTCCGAAAATATCATTTCAATTATCACTAGTGTTAACCACCTGTGGTGCCTCAGTAGTAAAAACGGGCATTAAACACCATTCAGAAGAAGAAGAAGAAGAAGAAGAAGAAGAAGAAGAAGAAGAAGAAGAAGAAGAAGACAGTATCTTATTATATGCAGATGCATGTGTAGGGAAGGGGTAAATACCAAATGTCTTAATTTTCTTGGTAGGATGATGCAGCTTTTCCTGTAATAATCTCTTCTGAGTAGGATATTTAGAACACTCTTTATGGTTTCTTTACCTTTTCCACATCTGGTTTAACAGCTGATGATGTGGAAAAAGTTCCAAGAAACATATGTCTTGAGTAATCTCATGTAAGTGAAACTATAAAGGTTGTTCTAAATGTTCTACTCAGAAGAGATTATTAGTGGGTGTTTCACTGTTTGATTTCAAATTGAATCAATACTTCGCAGTAATGTTGTAATAGTATCAGTTTGGCGACACATATTCATTTACTTGGTTTATTTAATTTGATATGTTACAGGAACATTTGCTTCGATCATTAGGAGAAGATCAGTGGTAGAAGCACACTCTGCAGGCATTCAGATAAAGTATTGAGTATATGTCTGCAAGTTCATGCTGTAGTTTTTTATTTTTGATGATGTAAATTTCTTCCTATGTCATTAGTTCCAGAGGTTTTAAGTGTGTTTCAATTTTTTTTTAAAAATCAATTTTGTTGTTTTTTTTTTCAAAGTGGGCTGCTACTGCCAATTCTGTTTGTAACAAATATTTCTGAAATTTTCTTTGGTATGGGTTTCCAATTTCTTTTTGTTTTATCAAATATATATCTGATCACAGTGTTTGCAGATTTTGTAGATACCAGACTTCCTGTCAGAAAGTACAGGATGTTCATAGGAAGATCGTAAAAAACATTTAATACAGTGGATGTTTTGAGGAATCAAAATTATTTTCAGCTTTATAAACATTTTTTGTAAAAATTTATTGAACATGCTAGGGGTGGTATGTAAATTTTTTGAAGTGCACATCTTCTGTTATTTGTAATAGCAAACCACACATTTTTATTTCTTTTACTTTTTAATTATTTTATCTACTAATTTTTTATGGAAACCAGCATGTAGTGCTTTGTAGATGATGTATTGATAATCTGCTTTGCATTTTTTCTACTGTTTGGAACATTCACTAATATGTATGCTATTTAGGATGGCACGCTGGTATGTTCTGGGATTAAAGCTAATTTTTAATGTAATTGACTATGGGTAGGTATCCTACATATTTCAAAGGACAAATTGTTATTGTCTTTTATAATATTCAATCCTAAATAGGAAATCCAACCATTCTTTTCAATTTCCAATGTAAACGTATCAATTTTTCTTGTAAATTTAACAATTTTAAGGCATTGTTAGCCAGATGCTTAGGTATAATACTAAATATGTCATCCACCTATCTGCGCCAAGTCTTAAAATTAAACTGTCAGTAAGGCAAATTTCAAAATCACTCAAACAAATCTGACAAGAATGAGGATAAGAGGATAATCTGAAAGAGGATAACCCATAACCAATCCAGAATTTTGTTGGTAAAGTTTAACATTAAAACTGAAATAATGATGGTTGTGCACATTTCTCTCAAATTGATAACATCCATTATTTAAGCAAGTGTATATATGGATATAAGCTAGCTTTTTTTAAACAGTTTAGATATTCTTTCTCTAGGAACGCTGATCTTAAAGAGAAATATGTGCATTCTTAACTTTTTCAATAAAATTAAAAGGGTTTTCTATTCCTAAATTTTGTGTATATATATATATATATATATATTAAAAAAAAAAAAAAAAAAAAAAAAAAAAACTGGAAAAGGTATTTTGCTATTCCGTAGGTTGGTGAGCCAATGTTGTTTATAATAGGTCTTATGCTATAGTCTTTTATGAATTTTCAGAAGGCTATGCTTGTGATTTAGGATTCTTTATTTGTTAAAGTTTTTACTGTGTTTAAAGTGGCAGTGGCTGCATGATGCTCTCTTTATATGGATCTTTTTTAATTTCAATGCATTCCATATATTTTTAAGAGCTTCCAATCTATTAATATAATCATTTTCATCTAATAATACTATTTTATTTCCTTTATCTGTTTGGTATAAATTATCTGTCATTCAAGGCTTTTATGATTTGTTTGTTATGAGGTACTTTCTGAAAATCTGCATTTAATTTTGTTAATACTCTTTTAAATTGGCTTTTAATTTCATATTTACTGGTATCTTTATAATTTTGTATGATTATTTGTATATCTGCAATGTAGCAGTCTTCTATATCTTCAATATTTCTGGAAAAGTCTACAATGTTTTTTAAACCCATATTTAAAAAAATTAATTCTTTTTCACCTAAATTATGTTTTAATGATAAATTTTACCAACAAAGATTTGGACTGTTTATGCACTCATTGATTTTTCTTGGCAGATTTGTTTATTAATTATTTTGAAATTTACCTAAATGACACTTTTCCTTTAATTATAATGAATGAATAGTGTTTAATGCCCGTTTTTGATACAGAGGCACCACAGGCGATGGGCAGTGATGATACATGAGATGAAACGATATGGTGGGAAAGGATTTATTTTTAAGGAAGGAATCGTTCCAGGCCTAAGTTTAGGGTACCTCCCCGGCATTTGCCATTTATGAGAACTGAGGAAAACCTGGCAAAAACCTCAGTCAGGGAGGACGGTCCTGGCAGTATTTGAACCCAGACCTCCCGCTCACAAGTTTGCGACTTAACGACCTCGGTCACGTGGCAGTCCCTTTAATTGTGAGACTTGGAAAGATACATGGACAATATCTGCCATTGTACCTAAACATCTGGTTAATAATGCCTTAAAAACATTACATTTACAGGAACAATCAATGCACTTACATTAGAAACTGAAAAGAATAGCTGGAACCCCTTTTTAGATTTGAAGACTATAGAAGACAATAAGTTTGTCCTTTGGAATATATACGAAACCTACCTAAGGTGACAAATGCCGCCTTTTTGCTAAAACACACCAGTATGCCATCCTAAATAGCTTTCCATACAGATTAGTGAATGTTCCAATTAGTAGAAAAAAATACAAAGAAGAATACCAATATATAATCCACAAAACACTACATAATGGTTTCCATAAAACATTGGTAGATAACACAATTAAAAAGTAAAAGAAATAAAGATGTGTAGTTTGCTATTACAAATAACAATATATGCACTTTAAAAATTCACATACCATCCTAGCATGTTCAGTGAATTTTAAAAATAATGTTTATAAAGTAGAAGATAATTAGACTCCTCAAAACGTCCACAGCATTAAAAAGTTATTACAATCTTCCCATCAAGATCCTATACCTTCTGACAGGAAGTTGGATATCTACCCCCCCCCCAAAAAAACTGGTTATGCATACATTGGAAAAATTAGAAGAAATTTGGAAGTCCACATCAAAGAACATTTCAGAAATATTTGTTATAAACAGGCAGAAAAATTGGCAGAGGCAGCCATTTTTGGTCAGAATACCATGAAATTTAAAAATAAATAAATAAAAAAACTGGTTTCTTACAAATCTTTGGAACTAACAACATGGCAAAAAATTTACAGCATCAAAAATAAAAACTGCATGAACATCAAGATATCAGTTTTTATCCAATTGCCTACTGAGTTGGCCTTCTACGATGATGAGAGCAAATGAATGTAACATGTCCTATTAAAAAACCAAGTAGTGGAATGTCACCAAACCAACTCTATATGAATTTTATTTTATTACTTCACTGTTAATAGCTTCAAGAATAAGTTCATAAAAAACTTTTCCTATTTTTTTTTAAGCAAATTGAGATGGTCACCTTCATTTTAAGATGTAGTTCAACTATGGTGTTCTTCCCCAAGAACAGCAATTCCACATTTATCTACAGTTTTTTTCTGTATTAGGTTTTTGTCCTCCATTCTGTCAATGTATTATTTACAATTAAATTAAGTTGCATTTCTAGGATGAATTATGAAGACAAAATAAATCACCATTTTTTGTTATGTAACAAAGTGATAAATTTATTTTGCATTTATCCCTTTTCTCAATTGTTACATCTTCAGTATCTATGACCACAAAAATAATAATTCCTGAAGCTTTGATTTAGCAGAAAGTTCATAAATGCTACAAGCAAAAATCCTGAATAGTCTTATAATAGAAAAAGAATAGAAATATAATCACCTTTAGTGGTTAGTGGTTATATTTCTCGATTTGAGTTAGGAATGTTTGGCATTTAGCAAGAGAAATAGATGTACACTTACCCCTTTACTAACAGGACTTCCAGGATAGGATTCATAAGGACCTAATTTTTCTGCAAGTTCACAGCTAGCTTCAAGGGCACCATAATAAATAGTTTCAAAGATCTGCTGATTGATTTTCTGTGCTTCTTCACTGTCAAATGGCAAGCGCATACATATGAATGCATCTGCCAATCCTTGAATTCCTATACCAATAGGACGATGTCTCGTATTTGAATTACGTGCCTGAAAGATGCCATTTTACTTTACAATAGTGTTGTACCACATAAAAGAGTATGCTAGGTTAATAATAACAAAGGCATTCACCTGTACAACAGGATAATAATTTACATCTATTATCTTGTTAAGATTTTTTGTCACTATTTTGGATAATTCCTTCAGCTTCTTGAAATCATATGTTTTATCAGGATTCAGGAACATGTTCACTGCAATTGATGCCAAATTGCAAACTGCTATCTACAAAACACAGACACAGCACATTAATAGAAATAAATGAAGAATATCACTTAAGTTCCAAATGCATTTCTCAGTATTTTCCTTAATAAATTAGTGACTAGAAGCAGTAATGTACAGATATTGTCACACCCCAGGATTTTAGGAGATGACAGGGGGAGCTAAGCTACAAAAAGATGGTAGAGCTAAAGTTAAGTTATCTTTTATTATAATCACTCTGAATGATACCAATTACAAACTAATGTGAATGACCTTTCAAGTTAATGTTACAATATCAAGACAGCGTCCTGCTAACCATTCTGCTGCTTGTGCCCCCAGTCAGGGCTTACTTTGGAAGATGTGTCTCGGAGTGCTATAACTTCTCAGTCAGTCTCGTGGTCCTCAGCCTAGCCTCTAGGCTCTCTCTTTCTCCTTGTCTCTCTCTCTCTCTGCCCTGCAGGCTCTTAAATAGAATCCCGTACCCCAGGGAGGGGGCCAGAGGCATTACCAAATATGGTGTGCCACTGCCCTAGGTTTGAATTACAGCAGCCAATCACAGAGCAACACATGAAAGTTCTCAAACATCCTGATTGACACATGACATCCTGAGGCCTACGTGACTTTAGCAGATTCCTCAAAGGAAACTGATGTCATGGTGAAAACCCTTGGATTTGTCACAGGAAGTGACAAACCAAACTTTTCCTGTTGCACAATAATTTACTAAGTATCTCATGCTAATACAAAATGGTAAAAATATGGATAAACCAAAAACTATGTCCTTTTCCGAGACGTTTCAATTTCAAATTAAATGACATAAATTCACCAATATTTACTGCCCGAAAATAGCGTCCGTGACACATCCTCGACGACTAACATGTTGTCGGCCTCGACAACACACATAACGGGGTAAAAGACCATACAGAAATATGAAATCTAAGCGAATACACATATGTCAAATCAGCAGATAAATACACAGATAATTTCTTCTATGTCTTTGTAGTCCCTAAATAAAATAAAAAAACGTAGCACCAACATACTAAAAAGGAAAGAAAGGGAAGAAAAGGAAAGGGGAGGGGAAAAAACTGTAACGGCTCTCCTGCGGCCCAACTCAGTTAGTTATGCCGTAAGTCCATGGTATGCGCAACACCCATAAGTTCAAATGCCCACAAACACAGTATACACCAACACTCGGAGAACACCCTGTATCCCGCAAGTATTCACACACTGAACGCAGTCCACCAGTAAAGTCTTTGGTACGCAGCCAATGTGAAGTTGCAGGAAGCAGCACGACGATGAAGTCCAAGCCGGAAATCCGGCGGAAAGCTAGGGCACTAGCATGATTCACCAGGCCAGAGCAGAATAACAAGCCGAGTATATGTAGAAGTAATGTAAACAAAATATTCGTGTCAGCTCACAATGTCTCCATAGAACAGAAGTGGGCTCCGGTGTATCGCCGTTCTCTGGGCTAGGGTCGCGAGTGGCATATAGGTGGGTCCACGAGCCATGCATTATACCAGACAAAAAACAAACAGGAATTAAAAATGAGGCACCAAATTGGAGGAAAAAAAAAAAAAAAAAAAAAAAAAAAAAAAAAAAAAAAAGGTGTAAAGACTGCACCTAAAGGAGGGGAATCCATGAAATAAATACAAGGGAAATCAACAGAGCAGGGGGAAAGACAAGAAATTCAGAGGGCAGGTGGAAATGGAAGACAGGAAACCAGGGGAAGGTGTCAACCAACAAAATAAGTGCTACCAGTACTATATATAAAAAAAAAAAAACAGCAACACACTAAAACGCAATACATATATCATACAAAGTCTATAATAAGAGAACATTGGGATATATACATATGATAACACAAGTAGCATACAATATATATGGGATGGGCTCAACCATCACCCTCAAAATGCAAGACATGAGTGTTACATCGATTATGGCGAGTGACAAGCAAAGAGAAATTCTCTGAGTTTATTATTGTAAATTTGGTTATAATTAAGAATAAAAATAAACAGATCAGGCTAAATATGGAAAATTGCCAACCCCAAATAGCACCAAAAGTGGGTCATGTCCATGGCACTTATATAGCGCCGAACGATGAGCACTCATGTCGCATTAAAACAAAATAATTAATAACATGGTAGTTTTGATGCCCAATAGTTTTGATTGATAAGTTGGGGAAAACATTATGTTCATCAATTAAATATAAGATTCGTAAAGAAGGAAAAGCAATGAAAATTAAAATAATTGCAGGTAAGATTGTTCAAAAAATTTCTAAGTGTTGTCCATCTACAATTAGACGATCAATGTTTTTATTTATTATTAAAGATAAAATTACATACCCGACAGTTACAATCTGGATGCATCTCTCGGATTATACAAATACAAATATATATAATGTCAGGAATACTATGCAAATATAAATGTTCACACAAAAAGAGTACCAAAATAATGAACATAGTATTAGAGGCATGCCGTAGTGGCATTAGCAGAAGGTGCACCGACTGGACGGGGCACAACATATGGTTGATCTGGAAGTCTGGGAAGCATGTACAGAGTCTCCTCATAGGGAGGTCGTTCATATAAGTGTGTTGGGGAGGAGGTCGTAGGCGAAGGTAAGGACGGCAGTGGAACATCGGTAAGAGGTAGAACATTAGTACACTCAGGTCTAGTAGAGGGCACCTGAGAAGAGGGTTGATTGGAGCAGGAAAGAGTGGCAGACCAGGGGGTCGTATCATGCCAGCAAATGGGGTACAATCCATTGGAATGGGCCAACCAAATTAAATAACAAATAATCATAATATTAAGACCAAACAATATACCAATAAAACTAAAAGAAAACACAGATGAGTAATCCGCAGGATGCCAGCCACTATTATAGCATTGACCCAATGTAGTATATGTGGGATAAACTGAAGAATCGAATGGGGGTAAAAGTGTGGTTTCGATCGAGGACCAAGATGCTGGAATTAAACGTCTAAGATCCACCACCGGCGGTCCCGAGGACAAGCATTGCCGGGGAGCAATGAGCAGATAACGATAAACTGTGGCGTTAATTGGCAAGAGAGGCGCAACCGATAAGCCCCTATCTCACTATCTAACGCAAATGAGCGTTCAAAAGCAGGGCATTGAACCTGAAAGGACCTAACATGAGTCAGAACAAAAGTAAAGGGGTCTGAGGGGGAAACGAGGGGCCTGCGATTGGGAAGTATCGCATTGAGGTAATAAAACTCGAAAATCCCCAGGGAAATACAAGACGGCTACCGCTCTGCCTTCCAAGTTAATCATACAAGTCTGTTCTGAAAAGGCAAAGGGAGTGGGATTAAAATAACGTCCCACCGCGCACTGCACATCCTCCCGAAAAAGGGGAATTTGCAACCCCATCATAAGCGACCAGGGGGAAAATAAACAAGCAACATTCGGTGCGCTATAATAATTACCGATGGCCATCTTTCCCCAGACCAACCAAAAACCAGCATTGTTACGTACCACGATATCCAATGCCTCACTCAGCAGAGAAGGGGGGACCACTTCCGGGTCAAGAAAACGGGTCATACAAGTTCGATATATCCGATTAGAACAAAGCGTCTGAGAAAAAGTTCAAACAGGGGTCCCGCACCGGAAGAATGCATAGTCATGGCATCCTGGAGATTAAACACCTTGTCACAAAAGGACGTGTTTAACATAGTAACAAACTGATTAAATAGCTGTACTTTCTGCAGGATACTGCGCATAGTTACATCAGAAATAAACATATTTTCTATGTGCTGTTTATCAGCTAACAAAAATTGAGAACCAAATATGGATCCATCCCCTCTTAGGGGATCCTTGTTGGATTGAAACAGTATAGGATAACTACCTTGGACAGTGCTAAATTTAGATAACAACCAATTACAAAAGGCCTTATTACTAGTATTAAATGTGCAATACTGAGCAACAGGTGGATGTATCCCACATTGTTCTGTCAAAAATAATACAGGAACCAAATTCTCATAATATGTCAAATTAGGCAAGACACAAAAGTCTCCGCCTGCTGTCACCTCAATTGGAACTGCCTCATAGGGCCCTTTTTCCACCTGAGGGGGCGCCAGGTTCAACAGTGAAGATAGTAATAACAAAAGTGCGGTGGTCATTTCCGCAAACATCCACACGATAAGCAGCTCAATAAAATGATGACAATCCCCCCAGAACACGTATATATTTCTAATAGACACCACAAAAATACTATATCAACCACAGATATTAAAGGAAGCGACCAGCGCGTCCCTTCACGTATTACCATACATGTATATCCATGAAACAAAACCTCGTGCACGAATAATTCAATAAAATGTCTGTCGGTATCTCTTTTAGGTGTTTCTTGGGGCCTTACGGCTTACCCATGAAACAAACTTAATGGGGCCTCATGGCATACCCATAAAGATTAAATAGTACCAATAATGCACCGTACCACCAAGGGGCTTCACGGCTCACCTCTGGAATAAGGTGGCTGCGCTAATGATTATTAGGTTGCTATCAATAATGTAAACCTAACATGTCCTAAGTAATACTGGAATATAATATGCCTTACATGTAACAATGTTAATTATATTTATTTGGCTGTTCGAAACACCAGGGTACAAATGTCGCCCTGCTGTAACACTAATCTAAAGCTGGTGACGAGCAGTGGAAAAATAACAGGAAGTGGGAAACCCTTCGGTTCCTGTTAAGATTGCTCAAGGCCTTGGTTGTTATTGTTAGAAAACACGCACTGACATATTACCATGAATTACAAGTTTCTTCAAACTGAAGTGGTCTCCTGTATGGATTCCAGCGGTGCAGCTGGCGTATGCCTTGGGGCCACAGGTGGTGTCGTTAGTAGAAGGACCCCATTCGTGGCTCGACCATTAAGAGGATCAGGGTTTGGCCTCGCAGTTGCACGGTGTAGGCGGTATACCTGCCAACACAACTTAAAATAGCGATAAGCAACAGCACACATAAAATGCGACACCCATTGGATATATGACGAGTATGGCGATACTAAGTTATATTTACTATGCGAATGAATAGCAAGTTAAATCTATACCTCAACCGTCAAACAACATATAGATGTGATGAATTTCTTATTATGTTGTCTCGTCAACTTTTAACTTAAGCAATGTAAATTGTTCATGTCTACCTGCAAGCTGCTGCATTTTAAAAAAAAGAATATAATTTATTGTATTCAGTTCAAACTGATTACAAATGTGCTCCATTATGCGACCACAATACGCCACTCCCCAATCTTAAATACAAGGTTATGCCACTGGGCATAATAGTATGAAGTAACGAAAAAATTCCTATAATTGATTTATGTTGTACTTAACGTATTATGCATAAAATATTAACAGTTTATTCCTGAAAAGTTTAATAGAAACATTACAGCAGTTCATGACAACATAGAAATATGTTACAGAATTAACAATAACAAATGTTTGAGCTTAAATCTTTATATAAGTCTATACAGGTATAAACGTTCTTTTACTACTTCTTTAGCAGTTTCCATTTTCCTAGTGGATGCATCTGAAACGTGTAATAATCATGTTGCGTACCAAATCAATGACCTACTCGGAGCACCCTCCAAACAGCAAAATGGACATAATGCAAGGAAACAAATAACACAGGGTGAACAATAAATCAACATATTTCTATAACATACTATATAACTACATTTAGACCAACAAGAGCAAACTTAGCTTCTTCTACGAAATGAATAATAGGGATATAATCGAGATATATGTACAATTAACTCTTTTGGTTTGGAGCCCCCATGTTGTTAATGCGATAGTTCACTGGAGACGTTCGTTACATTATCACATAGGGACCATAAAACCAATGCAACAACTTAGCCGTCTTTCCCCTTTTTCGAACGGGTGTAAATAGTTTAACTAGCTGTCCAGGGCTAAAGTGAAGTGCTCGCCTCTTCCTGTCGAAAATACGTTTATGCCTATCCTGTTGTCGTCGAATATTATCTCTGCCCACTTTGCGCGCCTCTTGAATACGCTCTAGAGTCTCCTTTACAAAGAGATTATCAGTGGTGTGTTTCAACTGAACATCTCCAGGAAGGGTTGGATGTCGTCCGTACATTAGAAAGAAAGGTGACGTCTCCGTCGATTCCTGTCTGCTTGTGTTGTACGCAAAGAGCACATGGGGTAAACTTGTGTCCCAATCACGCTGATTAGTGGAGGTATAATGTGAAAGCATGTTTATTATTGATGCATTACATCTTTCTGTTAGTCCGTTGGTGGCAGGATGATAACTGGTGGTGAACGTCGACTTCACCCCCATCGACGCCAAGAGGTGCTGCGTAACCTCACTTAGGAACACTGCGCCTCGGTCCGATAGAAGCATGGCGGGAGCGCCATGCCGACAAATGATGCTTTCCAATACAAATTGGGCCACGTGTTCAATAGACCCTTTTGGTACCGCCTTTCCTTCTACCCACCGGGTGGCGTACTCTGTCGCCACAATTAACATCGTGTTCCCTTTCTTAGATCTATGAATTGGACCTACCAGGTCTATCCCCCATCTTTCACCAACATAATTAACCGGAATAGGTTGCAAAAATCCAGGAGGCTGTAAATTTCGGGGACCCTTCCGAGACTGACAACTGGGACAACCCTTCACATACCTTTCAATTTCCTTCCGCATGCCTACCCAGTAATACCTGGAACTAATCTTAGAAAATGTTTTTGCGAATCCCAGGTGTCCCAATAACGGATCGTCATGACAGGAGTACAAAATTTCACGCTTCAAAGATTCCGGAATCACCAGCAAATGCAGTGGTCCCGAAGCACCAGCATTTTTCCGGTAAAGAACGTCTGTTTTTAGCAGATAAGATTTAGCCTGGCGCTGGAGTCGAGGAGATCCCGCATCCGGTTGTACTACTGCCTGAATTATAGGCATTAGCTGCGGGTCCTTGCGCTGCTCCTTCGCCACTTCTACCGAAGATGATAAACACGTCACAAGTTCGTTCGTCTGCTCAACTATTTGTTGCGCAGGTTCATCAACCGGGAAACGAGAGAGAGCATCTGCATCTAAATGATTCGCCTCCGATTTGTATACAACAGTATAGTCATATTCCTGCAACTTTAATGGCCACCTGGTCAATCTACCTGTGACATCCTTCAAGTTTCTCAGATAACACAACGCGTGATGGTCACTCACAATATTTACCGGGTATCCATAGATATAAGGTCTAAAATGAGTCAAGCCATGTACTATCGCGAGGAGCTCTAGCTCTGAGATGGTATAATTCTTCTCGTGCTTGTTCAGTGATCGAGAGGCGAACGCTATTGGATGTAACTCATCAATTATTCGTTGTAGAAGCGCGCATCCAATCCCGATGCTACTAGCGTCTGTGTGCAATTCCGTGTAAGCCCCCGGCCGATAATGACCTAACACAGGGGTTGTAGTCATTTACCGTTTCAGCATATCGAATGAATCCTGATGCTGTTGCGTCCATTCAAAATCTCGATTTTTTCGTGTTAACTCGTGTAAGGGTTGAGCAGTAGAGGCAAATTTAGCCACGAAGCGTCTATAAAAACTAAACAATCTCAGCACTCTGCGAACATCCCGTACTGTTTTAGGGACCGGGAGTTCGGTAATAGCTCTGATCTTGTCAGCATCGGGTTCAATACCTTTGGCGGACACCGTGAAGCCCAAGAGTTTGATACGGGACATTCCAAAAAAACATTTATCAGGTTTTAACTTAAAGTTATGCTCCCTTAGCCGTCCAAGAACTTCCTCGAGATTACTAAGCAATTCCGGGAATGTGGCCGCAAAAAACCACTATATCGTCGAGATAGACCAATGCTTTCTTGTATTTTAATTCATCAAGCAGTTGATCTGCCACAGCTGAAAAATGTCTTGGGGCATTTACCAGACCAAAGGCCAAGCGTTCAAACTCCCATTGTCCAAAGGAAGTTACGAACGATGTGTACTTCTTACTCTCTTCCGCTACCGGACTCTGAAAATAAGCGCTCATCAAATCGAGCGTACAGAACCATCTAGCGTTGCCTAAATAACTCAACAAGTCATCATTCAGTGGTAGGGGATATGATGACGTAACTGTAACCGCATTCAATTTCCGAAAATCGACGCAGAACCGAAAGTGACCATCCTTTTTCTTCACTAACACTACTGGGGAAGACCCAGGACTGTGGGACTTACGAATGATTCCAGCGCCCAACATGTCTTCCACCTGTCCTTGTATCACCTCCCGTTGAGCCTGGGACACCCGGTACGGTCTTTGTTTTATTGGCCTACTATCAGTAACCTCAATCTTGAATTCCCCAATATCAGTAGGGCCTAATCCTGCAACTTTGTAGCAAAAACTTTCCTATATCGTTTCAAAAATATCTGCAACTGTGCCCGCTGTATTGCTGTGAGCTCCGAGTTTAAATTAAATTTCTCTCCACTAATCTCCGCAGGGTAAGTTTCAGAAGTAGACCAATTAGCTGATTGCACTAATGCAACTTCATGCACATTTGCGAGAGTAGTACCTGCGAAAACCACTTTAGGTTCGGCCGTATTATTGTGTACTAAAACTTCACATTCATTTGTCGCATCGCAAAACACCGGTGTTATGTCTATATGTTTTTTCTGGATTATCACTGTATTAGGTTCCAGCATTATGCGCCCCATTCCATCTGGGGTCAGGTGCACCCTAACTCTTTGAGATGTAAACAAAGGGACTCTCACATCCTCTGTGCAACGGGCTTTACACCGCTCCTCCTCCTCCTCATCCGACTCTATGGAAATTTGTGCTAACGGGCAGTTCATTTTTCCGCCACAATTAAGAACTATATTACGCCCATCCGGCAATTTTAGCGTCACAGTAGAAAAACCGAAATCAATTTTGGCCTTGTACCGTTCTAAAAAATCAACCCCCAACAACAAATCATGCCCAAACTCAGGAGCCACCAGGACATCTGTCACAAAAGTAACACCATCCAGATGAAAATGTATTTGTGTAGAATAGGTAATATCTAAAAGTTTATTATCCGCTGTACGCAAAAAAAGACCCTTGGGAACAGGGTTAAGAGGGGTATTCACTAGCCGCTCTCGCATTATACTAACCCCACTTCCATTGTCAAACACACTAATTTCAGAATGATGAGGGAGGCTTCCATTTACCGTTAACACATTCGCCGGTTTGATCGTCGACACCACTTTATTAGTGCGATTGTGGGTAATTCAATTCCGTGACGCCACTGCCCCGTTTGGGCGGTTCTGTCGCTGATTACAATTCAGTGCCATGTGTCCGGCCCGCATGCAAATGAAACATGTAGGGCGGCCGTCCGTAGTACGACCTGAGTTATTGGAACGGTGTCAATTACCCCGTGCAGATTGTTTCGCATCCGTTCGTGAATTTCCAGACGAATGCAGATTGCAAGGCCTGTTTCAAGTCGTTCCATCCATAATGAACGTGCCTTGAGGCAAAGGTCTTGAACCAATTCGCCGCCGCCTCCCTTAAATAACAAAGAAGGTACTGTATCTTACCGTTCTCATCCCATCCGTTTGCGGTAGCAATAGTCGCAAAATTGTATAAGTACGTACAAACGTCCTGCCCTGGTTTGCCTTAAAAAATTCCAGGATCGATGAAAGGACGGGCGAAAGGTAATGACGGAGCCATCATAGGCTTCGTGGAAGCAAGCTCCGGAGCCGAAGGCCCCGCCTGAGCCGTAGACATCATCGCGAGATCTTCCGATGATGCCGAACTCACAATCGTGGAAGGAGAGGTGGCTCGAGGTTCCGTAGCCGTTAAATAACCAGCGCTAAGGCTGCGCTGTCTAACTGGAAAGTACACCAGGGGCGCCTGTCCTCTAATTTTCCGGCTACTCCTCAATCTAATATGGGACATAGACCGATATAGGGAACTTAATCCTGCCGATATCTCTGTAACATCGTCCACCGCTACTGCATAGGCTTGTACATTATCATCTAATGTTCGCTGGTATTCCGAAATGAATTTCCTAATTTCTTCACTAGTCGGACTCTTACCCGGATACTTTGCCAGAAAATCCATATACTTAAAAAATTACGGGGGTCCGCAACTGCACATCCACCCGGAATCCGGATGAACCCTAATATGCGCAATAGAAAATAAAAAAAACAACATGCCGCCATCCAACATAAAACAACTAAACCAATCGTAACAGTATCACATCTCATGATTATTAACCTCTGCTAAAAAGTACGTAAAAGGAAGGGAACAAAAACTGCAAGAAATAATGAACTACTCTAGCGAGGCACGGAGTCGAACCATACCTTTCCCAAACTGAAGGCTAGTGCCTCCACCATATGTCACACCCCAGGATTTTAGGAGATACAGGGGGAGCTAAGCTACAAAAAGATGGTAGAGCTAAAGTTAGTTATCTTTTATTATAATCACTCTGAATGATACCAATTACAAAGTAATGTGAATGACCTTTCAAGTTAATGTTACAATATCAAGACAGCGTCCTGCTAACCATTCTGCTGCTTGTGCCCCCAGTCAGGGCTTACCTTGGAAGATGTGTCTCGGAGTGCTATCACTTCTCGGTCAGTCTCGTGGTCCTCAGCCTAGCCTCTAGGCTCTCTCTTTCTCCCTGTCTCTCTCTCTGCCCTGCAGGAACCTGCAGGCTCTTAAATAGAATCCCGTACCCCAGGGAGGGGGCCAGAGGCATTACCAAATATGGTGTGCCACCGCCCTAGGTTTGAATTAAAGCAGCCAATCACGGAGCAACACATGAAAGTTCTCAAACATCCTGATTGACACATGACATCCTGAGGCCTACTTGACTTTAGCAGATTCCTCAAAGGAAACTGATGTCATGGTGAAAACCCTTGGATTTGTCACAGGAAGTGACAAACCAAACTTTCCCTGTTGCACAATAATTTACTAAGTATCTCATGCTAATACAAAATGGTAAAAATATGGATAAACCAAAAACTATGTCCTTTCCGAGACGTTTCAATTTCAAATTAAATGACATAAATTCACCAATATTTACTGCCCGAAAATAGCATCCGTGACAATATAATATTCAATGGAGTGAGCTGTTGTATATCAATCTATAAGCCAATATATTCTGAACATACAGAGCATAAAAGAATCACTCATGCCTACCTACACTTTTTGTATGCAATTTCTATACTATGCACCCTGATGCAGGGGGAGAAAGGGTTTGGAAACTATGGAGCAAAGTGCATGATGTTTGAAAAAGCACTTACAGCCTAACCCCCACTAAAATAAGTATTGTAGTTAGTGATGTAGATATCTTGTATGTATATATTTGTAATACGGAATAACTGTAACCTGAGTTGAATAACAATAAAAATAGAAAGCTTCTTTTGGTGTTTTGCTACAGTAGCTTATAAAAGAATCATAAATTCTAATGAAGAGAGCCCCATGGTTTTGTTTAAAGGAACAGCTATGCAGGATAAATAAAATCTACAACCTTTTAAACCGTCTGGGGAGGGGGGCATTTTTTTAATGGTGTTTAACACCCCTTTTTACTACTGAGGCACCACAGGCAGTGAACACTGATGATACATGAAATGAAATATTGGGAAAGGATTTTTTTTTAAAAAAAAGGAAATGTTCTAGGCCTAAGTTTAGGGCATTTGCCATTTGACTGAGGGGGGGGGGGGGAAGAAAAGAAAAGAAAAAAAAATTGTCAGGGAGGACGGTCCTGGCAGGATTTGAATACCAGACCCCCCCCTTTACAAATTTGCACCTTAATGACCTCGGCCACCCGTGGCAGACTGGGGGAGGGGGTTTTTTAGGACCTCAACTGCCTGTAATACTGTTAGCCCTTTAAAATACATCCAATGTGTTGACGAATGATTTAAAACTCTCTAAAACTCTCAAAAAATGTCATGGGGGGGGGAGGACGAAAAAAGAAGGGGGGTTATTTTATTGCCTAAAAATTAGTCAATTGAGTATTCGTTCTATATAAGCAAGGTGCCATGGAGATATAACACCTTGTTATGGCTTGGACAGTAATTTTACAGAGGTCATGCAGATTTATTCAGGTATAAATCCAGAGTTGAACAGTGTAACACATTTGTTAAGCCTTATATATAGATATATAAAAAAAAACGTATAATGGAATATGTATATTAAGCCTGAGGTGCAAAACTGCTTTGAACATTAGTGCCCAAACACAGTAACACAATGTGAATAAGAATTTAATAAAACCATCAACACTGAAATTCTGCGCAGAAAAGAATCAAAAACTGCAGGTTGGTCATTAAAAGTAAAAGTCCATAATCAAATATCAAGTTAAAAAATGTAATCAAGTATATAGTACATAAATAAAAATACGTCAGCAATAGTCAGAAACAAAATTGACTTAAATTGCACTAAAAAGGAAATTGTAATTTATAAAATAAAAAGTCATATTTGCTGCAGATATAAAATGAAGCACTTGCATGACAGCAACATCCTCAAGGCAAATATCTGAAAGCCTCTAGATGGTGACAGCTAATTAAAATGTGATTCTGTATAGGAGTGATCACAATGTGGGCAAGCTGGACCTAAAGTACAATACCCAATCTGCAAACGAGCTAATGATACTTCTTGACGAAAAGGCGAGAAGAGGTAGACCAAGTAAAAGGGACAATTTGCTTTCCAGAAGTTTTTCCCTTGAGGCAAATACCATTCTGCTTGTTAGCGCAATAGAACAGCTATACATAACAACGCATTAAAATTCCCCCAAGTAAATATTTCTTTTCAGAAAGAAATATTTATTTGTTGATTTTTTTAAGCATTTCTCTCTTACTGTCCTCACTGCTAGGGGATTTAAATGTGATTACTTGGTGATTTAAGTGGGTATTTAAATATGACAAAATTGGGTTAATATATCACTTCCTTTGTAACTCTTAACAGATGCATATTCTTAAAGTTATTATTATTCCTTACCTCATCTGGAGAGGTATACTCCACTATTTCTGTACAAAGATTGCTACATTTAATGGTACCCAAGTTCTGTTGGTTTGATTTGCAATTGCAAGCATCCTTATACAGCATATATGGAGTACCAGTTTCCACTTGTGACTCAATAATTGCAAACCATAATGCTTGTGCCTTCACTTGTTTTATATAGCGCCCTTCTGCCTCATACCTATTGCAAACATGCACCAATTACAATGAGGTTTTGTTACATTTTTATATTACACAGTAGATATATAAGGAATTTCCAACCAATCACACTTAATAGATGTTTAGGTTCAAGATTATCCACGCAAATGGGGGAGCAGTGATTATAAACTGAGACTAATGTTGGATTTTAGACAAAACTAACTTATTATCAATGACAGGGATTTGGTTATGCCTATATTTTCAGCCTGTCCTTTTTTCCCAACATAAGAAATGTATATTCAGAGAGCACAAATTTTATATGATACATTTTAGTTCACCAATAGACTTTAATGCTTTATTTGGTTAGTTGAAAAATACAAGAAATGTCATGACATAAGCACATTAACTCATTTTAAGTATTCAATTGTTTCTATGTGTATAATTATGAGCTTCACAAGTGCACTTACTTAGTGTAAAGTTTCTCAAAGTCCTCTCCCCAGCAATCAGAGAGACCTGGGCAAGAATGTGGACACATCAAACTCCAGGTTTCATTACTTTCAACACGTTTCATGAAAAGGTCAGGAATCCACAAGGCATAAAATAAGTCTCTTGCTCTAATTTCTTCTTTTCCTGTATTCTTCTTGAGGTCCAGAAATTCAAATACATCTGCATGCCATGGCTCCAGATAAATGGCAAATGCACCTGGACGCTAAATTCAACATGAACAAACAAATCAAGCACATATAATAATGCAGTATTTCTCAGCTCTCGCCAGATAAAACAAATACTTATATTTAAAAAACTATATGAGGAACTATCACAGTGATGTCAATTGTATGATTGAAAATTTTGATTATGTCGACCTAAACACTCTTATTGCTCCACAAAATATGGTAACAGTTTCGAAGACATCTTGCAAACTGGTATCACATTTTATAACAAGTAAGCGGAGCAATAAGAGTGTTTAGGTCGACATATTCCAAATGTTAAATACTTACATGTAATTTGATATTTGCAGTTATATTTAATTGTACTCATGATAATCCTAGTCAGCAG
Organism: Metallyticus violacea; assembly: GCA_030762175.1. Classification (NCBI taxonomy): domain Eukaryota; kingdom Metazoa; phylum Arthropoda; class Insecta; order Mantodea; family Metallyticidae; genus Metallyticus; species Metallyticus violacea. The sequence continues at coordinate 78,777,615 of CM060839.1, read as the reverse complement.
ATATTAAGTCCTACAGTTAACTGGTATTATTAAACACTCCAATTGCTACCTTTAACTACACAGTCATGTGCTATCCCTACCATCCATTTACAGAACATGAGGCAACCCTTGCTGCCTTTTTGCAAACCCAAGTTATATATCATAGGTCAACAATGAAAATGTTTCCAACTTGAAAATGTTCATTTCTTATTAATTTTAAAATGAATGTAACATTTAAAATGCTTAATTTCAAGGGTGGTTTGACATTTAATTTGGTATGAATTAAAGAGAATAAGTTGAGTCTTACAACTTTATTTTTCGACACAGTCCCCTTGAAGTTCAACACAATTGCCCCATATCTCTGTTTATTATTCCCTTGTGGCAGTGGGTTTTGTCAAAATACTCTTGAATGACCTTCATTTGACTTAAATTTATGCCCTGTCAGGAAAGGTTTGAGAACAGATATAACACGATGGAGTGAGATCACATGAATAGGGTGGATGCAAAAATCATTTCAAATTGTAATTTAGTCAATCCATCCAGAGCGACACAGATTCAGCATACCAGCACATTACCATGGTGAAACAACCCCCCCCCCCTTTGGTGCAGATTCCCGGATGTTTTACCACAATTACTTTTTCTGTCTCCCCAAAAATAACACATAGTATTCTCCAGAAATGGTTTTCTTCTCCAAGTAATCAATTAGAGAATACCCTTTGCATTCAAAAAAACTGAAACCATTATCTTTCCAGGAATTGGAAGTATTTCTTTTCAGAGTCTGTTCACCTTGTGCACTTTTTAGACTTCTTTTTCATTCTGGTGTATAGTAATGAATCCACATTCCATCCAATCACAAAATGCCACAAACAATGTTTGGATTCTTCTAAAACATTTCCAAACAGTCAGTTCATGTTCACAATTTATTTTGCTTTTGCTCCAGAGTGAGTAGACACGGCACTCGTCTTTTGCAAAGTTTTCATATGTAATTCATAATGAGGGGAAGGAAAGGAGATTTTAAAAAAAAAAAAAAAAAAAAAAAAAAAAAAAAAAAAAAAAAAAAAATGTCAACTAAAACAATATCATGGACTTTATTAATGATTTCTGGCATCATAGCTGGTTTTGGAGCTCCAGGATGTGGAGCATCTTCAATGTTTGTACTGCCATGCTTGAACTCATTTTCTCAAAGTCTAATAGTTTCATTGTAGGTAAAATCCTCTCACAAATTTTCTGTTGTTTTCCTTTTAGAAAAAAGAATTGAATCATACCACAAATTTCAATCTTATATAATTTTTAACTGTCACTCAAAACACTTGTGTATAAAAACAGCTAGATAAACTAAAATCAGAACTACTTATGAATAGAATATTGCACATAAGCAAGATAGTATGTAATATATGTTAGCATCTACCCCTCAAAGAAGTTCTCTAGTAGCATAATAACAATTTAAAAAGAAATGAAATCACGTATTTCTGGCTTATATGCTCATTGAGAAATAAGCTACCCCATGTTCCCAGGATATGATCTTCCCAAGGATCAACCAAGCCTTGCCTAAACATAGCTAATTATGAATTAATTATCAAAGCCCTCTACAATAGTTACATGTTAACCTAAAATGCATGTTTTCAGTTTTTTCTTTGGGCTTAAATATTTTTTACTAAGATAACTTTTCAGCATTATCAATTTGCTGGCAGATGGTAGAATGGGATGCATTAAATAACAGGAAAACCAGTAGTTAAATGGTTAAAGTGGTTCTGTTTAATATTTGAGATAAGAATGATCAACTATACCTTATTGCCTCCTTGGTCAACATATCTTGCAGTATTATTAAACACTCTCAGCATAGGCACTATACCATTGGATATTCCATTGGTTCCTGCAATGTAGGAACCAGTTGCTCTAATGCAGTGTATATGCAAGCCAATACCTCCTGCAGACTTGGAGATCAATGCACACTGCTTTAGTGTGTCATATATACCCTCTATACTGTCGTCATTCATTGCTAAGAGAAAACAGCTGAAAATTGAGCAAAACAATTAAAGTTCATTCACAGTTTTTAAGTTAGAAATGAAACGCTTTTACATACAATTTACATCCGATTTTATTTACACTATAACATCAAACTTCAATGCCATTCCTACAAGAAAAGCAATTGCAACCAATGTACAAACTTTGCTAAATTTAATATCCATAAGCTCTCTATGGGTAAGCAGCACTTAGTAGATTCTACAGGTCATTCCATAAGCCTGGAAAAACAGGAAAACGTGATTTGTTTTGTTTTTGTTGCAGACTGACACGTAAACAATGGGTTTGAGCAAAGAGGAACGAATCCAGGTCATTTTGATGTGAGGTAGAAGAAGTCTGAGAGCATTGGCTGCTTAATTCAACAGACTACATCCTGTGCACCCATCTCATTTTGGTGGGTTTACAAATAGGTTGAAAATTTAAGGAAACAGGTTCCATCAAAGATAAGCAATATAGTGATACCCATGGCAGTCCATGACAAAGCAACATCAATTACCATTCTTGACCAGTTTGTAGTAAGTCTCAAGAAATCTCTAGCGAATGACTGCTGAAATGAGCAGCATCCATTGGTCTTTGAAGGCACAGAAATGACACCCACACAAACTTCAAATGCTGCAGAAGTTGACTGAGCATGAACCAGATTGTTTAATGGAATTTTTGTGATTAGACCCCTGAGAAATGTGATCTTTCCAAGCACCATTCTGTTCAGTGATGAAACAAATTTTTATGTCTATGGTGCAGGTAATTGGCAAAACATGCATTATACTGGTCATTTAGCACCCTCTGTGGGTGAAGCCTGCAAAAGAACAGGTTTGGTAGCAAATTTGGAAGGAATAATCATTGACACTTTCTTCTTTCAAATGATAGTGACAGGATGCATACCTGAACACGCTTTGTGAAGCATTACCTACTGTCCTGAACTATGAGAGCTCTCTTCCTGCATAGTTTCAACAGGATGGTGCTCCTACCCATTAGAATTTGGCAGTTATGAACAATTTTCTGATCACTGGCTGAAATTTTGGGGACTAGTGGAGTGACCAGCACAAAATCCAAACTTGGCACCTTGAACTTTTATCTCTGTGCATACAGCTTTGACCTGTGTTCATAATCATTTGATATATGTTCCAGGATCAAATGTACACATGACATACATATCCAGCATATTCTATAGATGCCAACTTTCCCTGTTTACAGACTTATGGGACATACTACATTTTAGGAGACATGCATGTTATATTCTAAACAAACATTTGCAGACTATAAACACAAATGGTTCTCTTCACTCTCGCATGCAAAAACTACTTGTGACCAGCACCCATAATTTTAACAGAAGCCTTTATAGCACTAAGCAAAGCAGACTATGGGGGTAACTATTTAATTTTCTCCATTCTACTATGAGGAGTGTTCTAAAAGTTCTTGGCCTGACCAAGAAAACTCAAGATTTAAGAGAAAAGTCCTCCCGCTCTTTTTTTTCTTCAACTTAGTCACCTTGTAACTCAATACATTTAGTCCAATGACTTTCCAACATATTAATACCCTCAAGCATTTGTTTAACTTCAACCTCATCATTTGATGTGAATCTTCATCCACCGAGCTATTTCTTCAGGTTTAGGAAAAAAAGTACTTGCTGGAAGTCAAATCCACAAAAAATGGCAGTCGAGGAAGCACTTGAAGTTAAGGTCAAGCAGTTTTGCTGCAACAACCCCAAACATGTGTGAAGGTGCATTACTGCAATGAAAGAAAACTTTCTTTTTCCCGTTTACCCTAAATAGCATCCTTCAATTGCTTCCTAGTGATGGTTCTGCTCTTCTGGAGGCAGTCTACAAGCATCACATCATGAGAATCCTAGAAAACTGTAGCCATAACTTTTCCTGCATATGGAACCATTTTTACTTCCTTTGATGCACTTTCACCTGTTGCCAACCAGGTGATTGTTCCTGGTGTATAGTAATGAATCCATTTAATCTATTGCTATGTTACGTAGGAAAAAACTCACTGGAATTGCATTTAAATAAATCTAAACACTCTTGCAAAATGTTAATTTTGAATGTGTTTGTGGTCCATTGTTAACAAACCTGGCACCCATCATGAGCAAAGTTTTCTCACAATCAAAACGTATAAAATGTAGTGGACACAGCTTATTCAGGTCTTTACAATGTCAGTCAACTTGCGTACCTCAACCGGTGATCAATGAATATGGCATTGTGAATTTTTTATACAATCTCATCAGTCAGAGCAGTTTTGAAATGCCCTGAGTGCTCATCATCTAGAATGGATGTAAGACCAAGCTTAAATTCAGCAGCCCTCTTTTTAACAGTCAAAAGCAAAGAATCCTTTAAAGTGGAATCTAACTCCTTTTGTATTCCTGTTGAGGTTAAACTCTTCAAAACAAAGTACTTTATATCACAGCTTATATTTCAGTTTGCATCTAAATCTATCTAAGAAATAGATGCAATACTTTGTTTACATGAGCGTCACATGCAAGTGACTACACTTACACATCTGAAACTTTACAGCACACCATCTAAAAGATGAAACTTAACAATCAAGAGTATTTTGGTAATCTTCACCACTCTGAGGCAGAGATCTTTTAGAACACATCTCATAAATAAAAAAACCATAACTCTCAAATTCTGCATATTTCTTTTCACAATAGTCTCCTCCACTCTAATATAAAACTGCATCCTCTAGAACCAAAAATTGTAGCAGCTTTTCCATACTCCTTTACAGAAGATACCAACCTTATCCCCCCCCCCTTTGTAATATGCAACACAACAATTTCCTCTGAACTCCCAAACCAATAGCCCTTCACATTTTCCTTTGACAGTTTCAAATAAGTAAATGTTGCAGGAAGCCTATAGACTGTACGGTGGGTGATTCAGTATCACTCCCAATTGTTGCGGAAATTACAGCAATCCTTCAAACCCAGACATCAGCCTTCTTTCTATCGTTAGTGTTTTGTACTCTGGGGAAATCAAACTTTGGTATAGTTAGCAGTGCTATTTTTTGTTCCTGTAATGGAATGCAATATGACCACTGGCTGAAAAAAGTTGACAACTACCTTCCAGCATATATTTAGACATTGCTTAGCCTCCACTAGGTCATAATTTGGGAACACTTAGTTTGCTGCCTCTTTGACTCCAAATAATTAGTAAAATCAACTTCGTCATCTGTGAAGATATTGTGGACACATAGGGTGCTGCCACTGTGGAAATGACAAACCATTTCCTGACACCATTCCATTCTTGCTGGCTTTTATTCTTCTGTGATGTGGGGTATCCAACAACAACAAAGCTTTCTCAAGCAAAGATGTTTGTGAAGTATTTCTAACACCTGTGATAAATGAATATTTAGAGATTGCTCTATCTCCCTGTAAGTCACTCATGGATATTATTCTTCATGGTGGCTTCTATAAAAGGGGCATTTCCAAGAGGCTGTTGGATGTCACATGTGCTATCTTTCAAGGGTGTTCTTCCACATCTAAACTTTGCAAATCAGCAAGATATTTCTATGTGAAAGAACACAGCGTGGAAAAGTTTTCTGTAATTTTTTTTTCTGGCATTCTCGTTGACTCAGGCTGCTCTTATATTAGAAAAAATAATTGCACAAAAATGCTTTCAAGTCACCTCCAACTTAGATCAGACTGTGAGCACTGATCATAATTAACATTTTGCTGTAACTGTAACAATGGGTTCCATGCATTACCTTCCACTATGGTTACTAACTCGAACATGCTCTTTCCAATGCTGCCAACAGAATGCTTATATCTTCCATAGTTTCTTCAAACTCCAAAAATTATATAGCAACCCTTGTAAAATTGTCCAAAACTATTAGATGAGTTACCTTAGATTATTTGCATATTTATTTAAGGTGAGAGTTGATTGAAATATAAACTATTTATGGCTACTATTATTCCTGCAAGCATCCTAAAAATTCAACATGCGTGATCACACAAGGAGCCCATGCCTCGTTAAGAGGAAAAAATGCTACCTAGAGAGCTGTGGTCTTGGTGTCCCAGCACTAAACAAAGTTGGTGAAGCATGTGTAAAATAGCGTTCTGACATCAAATTATATGTCTCGATGGCAGCATCTATATCTTCCCCATGAATACCGACTGCAACACGCATTAACATGTGCTGTGGTCTCTCCACTACTTTACCATTGATGCGAAGCAGGTATGAGCGTTCCAATGTCTACAGCAAAAACCAAGATTTTTTTATTAGAACACAGGGATTAAAGCTAAGAATCATTATTCCTAATGCAAAAACCATCATTTTGACAGTGTTGCACGTTTTTTTCTTCCTTTTCTTTTTTCTCATATTGTGAACATTAATTTGTCATTAAAATCTGCACCTATTTTTCCATCACTCCCCATTATTCATGCAAATGCAATAAGTAAATGCCTTTGAACAAAAATAATCCATTTGTTTAAGATTTTAAACTTCTTGGAGCTGATTTTTAATGATGGTTTCATGGGAAATTGCCAAGTCAGTATCTAATTTCTCCAAATTTTGGATATTACAGCTTTCTGGCCTTCTTCAGGGCCCTCCAATATTGAGACATGCTAAACCTGCATTTATATAGATGAGATCTTGCTTCGTGATTAGTCCAAAAGAAGAGTGGCCCTTGGGTTTCAGAAGGGAGGTTAAGGAACATTAATAGCACATCAAGCTATTTTACCCATAAAATCTGCAGTGACATGGCATAGCATTGAGGCTAGCTACAAAATTTTTTCCAGCAAACAACTGCCCTAACCAAACAAATATTAGGATTATGTCTTAAAGCTGTTGAAATTATTTGAGATGACTAACCTTCAACAGAGACAAACTTTAACTGAGTACATCATGTATAATAGCTAGGATACAACCAATAGATATAACCATAGTCAGCAAAGCAAATCTTTATAATGCAATGCATGAGGGAATATATGAGGGCCATCCAGAAAGTAAGTCCCAATCGCGCCTGGAGATGGAACCACTTGTCGGATAGGAATGCGCATGCGCAGGAGTATAAGGAAGTATGTGGGAATAATGCAGTAAAGTTTCAGCCTTGTGACGGCCGTGGTTATCGCGCTGTGCTAGGAGAAAATGGCTGCTCTGATATTGTCTCCCGCCAACGTCCAGTCATCCGATGTTTGCACGCTCAAAAGCAAAGTCCAGCAGAGATCCATCGCCAATAGTGTCAAGTGTATGGACACGACATTATGGTAAGACGATGGTGCAGGCAATTCACTGAAGGACGAACCAATGTTCACGGCGACGACCGTAGTAGCCTACCGTCCCTGGTGACGGCAGAAGTGTTGGAAAGTGCCGCAAGCAATTGAGCAGAACCGGCGCTTCACAATTTCAGAACTCTCTTGTCAATTCCCCAGATGTCTTGCTCCCTTGTGCACGAAATTGTCTCCCGGAAGCCTTGACAAGAGAGATCTGAAATTGTGAAGCGCCGGTTCTGCTCAATTGCTTGCCGCACACTTTCCAACACTTCTGCCGTCACCAGAGACGGTAGGCCACTACAGTCGCCGTCGTGGTGAATATTTGAGTGAATTGCCTGCACCATCGTCTTACCATACTGTCGCACATAATATCGTGTCCATACACTTGACACAATTGGCGATGGATCTCTGCCGGACTTTGCTTTTGAGCGTGCAAACCTCGGATGACTGCACGAACCTCGCAGTTGGCGGGAGACATGTTCAGAGCAGCCATTTTCTCCTAGCACAGCGCGGTAACCCCGACCTCACAAGGCTGAAACTTTACTGCATTATTCTCACATACTTTCTCTCTATTCCTGCGCATGCGTATTCCTATCCTACTAGTGGTGTCATCTCTAGGCGCGATTGGGACTTACTTTCTGGATGCCCCTCATATTACGATGAGACATTGGAACCTTCAAAATGAACTCACCAAGCAGAAGATAAAAACATTAAAGAAACAGAAGAAAACAAAATATCCTACAAAAGTATTCACAGATGGAAGCAAAATAGGAAACGATGTGAGAGCAACAGCTGCTATAATCCAAGAAACTCCAATCCGCCAGCTTAAGTCCGAATGATGGGAAATGCTCAAAACAATCAAGCTGAGCACATGCAATCCTGCAGGCTTTGCTAAAGCTGGAAGAAATACACATCACCATTAACACTTAGAAAAGGCAGCTGTATACACAGATAGTAAAATAATTCTGTGCTTAATAAACGACAACAAGAAATAACATAAGATAATAGCCAACATCTTAAAAGCAGCTGTAGCCTCAAACAAAACCAGCAGAATTTCCCACTGGGTTAAAGCGATCATACGCATAATGCAATGAATGGTGAATGTTAGCAAAACAAGCTGTAAATGATGATATAGAAATAGTTTATAGCAAAACCCCAAAATCAACATTAGCCTCAGAAATCAAAGAAATAGAGATACATAAATGGTAACATATATGGAATACAACAGCCAAAGGTCCAGTAACAAAGTCCTTCCTGTCAATAAAAGGGAGATTGAAGCTAACAATATCATCAACCCTGAGTTCACAGCAATCATCACAGGTCATGACAACCAAATCATATCTTCATAGAAGAGCCAACATGTAAATGTGGCACAGGACATGATTTATGAAAGTGCAGACACACCCAGCAAAAGACATTGCTAATGAGAGACATCAGGAAGAATGGAGGAGATTGGCCAGTGATTTGTTTACAGCTCATAAACAATACATAAAAGTTTTCAATCAGTTTATAAAATCCATAAATTTGTGATAACATAACACAAACGTAGACATTTTAAGTTAAAAAAAAAAAAAAAAAAAAAAAGTAATAACATAACAAAGTGAAAGCATGTAATGAAGTATGCTGAAACTTTCAAAATAATTTTTTTTTTCTACTTCCACTCATGGGGTGGCTGTTTTACAAAGTGATGTGCCAGCCTAATACATAGTCTTATCATCTGGCTTTTTAGGGTATTCCTGCTTACAGAACACTTTGCATTTTCACATCTACAAAATTAGTTATGACACGATTTGCCACCACAATTTGCCTATATCTTATATCAGTAAATATATATGTCAAAAATTTGACTTATTTTTTTTTTAATGCTACCCAATTTGGTTTGATTTTTTCCTACAAAGAAAATATAAATACAATTACACTTCTAAATGTTTTGGCTCAAGAACTTGGCATATATATATATATATATATATATATATATATATATTATTGTAATTGGACCTTATTTTTTGTTCTTATCAGTATTGAATTTCCGGAGACATTAAATGGTTTAAACGTTATAATCTCTATGCCAAAAAAACCCTGCTACTATCCTAGTGATGTGAACTAACTAATCTCCGAGGACTTGGATTAATAACAGTGTTAAGTAGAATTAAATAAATTCTGGAAATTAGAAGGCAAAGCTTTTAATTCGAATAACTAAAAAATTGTATAGTAGTAAGATTACATTTTATACAAATCATAATTAATATTCAGGTAAGCGGTTTTATAAGTTTGTATTTGATTATTATCCAGTTATAAATATAAAATTAAATTTCTTTAATATGCAGTTATTGCACAGAATGCTGGAATATTATATAAACATTTAATATCTACATATATAAGAACCTTTACCTTGAATCCAAAATAATTATAGCTGAAATCTCGATCATATATGATAGCTGAGTTGAGACGATCTGAATTCCTCATGATAATATCATGGTGGTAATCAGATATCATAGGTGATATCTGATTAGTTTTTGGATTTATCATTTTGTGTAAGTCATCCATTACCTCTGAAAGTATTTTTTGCAATTAATACTTGAATCTATAACAGAATTAATGATGCATATTACAGATGATAAAAATAATAAAATAATGTTTAAATTAAAACCAGATATGAATCAGAGCTTTTCAGTATAAGAAAACAATATCTGCTGATTCTAGTAATGGATGTCATTTGAGAGCTCTGCCAGTATTTCTCGTGCATAATGGGATTGAAAAGACCATATAAAAATAGATAGAGACATTAAACAATCAACTGGGATATGCTGTAAATACAGCCACGGGTGGCTGAGGTCGTTAAGGCACGGACTTGTGAGCGAGAGGTATGCAGTTCGAATCCCGCCAGGACCGCCCTCCCTGACTGGATTTTTAACACTTCCTTAAAAAAAAAAAAAAAAAAAAAAAAAAAAAAAAAAAAAAAAAAAAAAAAAAAAAAACACTTTTCCCAATGTATCATTTCATCTCATGTATTATCAGTGTCCACTGCCTGGAGTTGTCCGGATTGGGTTGGACTCGGCTTGGCAGTGGACTCGTTACTCACGGGAAATTGAGGATCTACGATGGCGGCGTGTCCCGGGGGAGTGCCGCAGGCGTGTACCCTGGGGGCCGGTGCGCCGGAATCGCCGTTGTTTGCAGGGAGGGTGGTGGCTACCTTAATGCTGGGGTGACTCACCTCTTAAATACGAGTAGGTCTAAGCTACTAACCTCTCCACCAGTGAGAATCTGGAAGCTAAGGGAACTTAGCGCACCTGGGCGACGCAATCGTCTGCAGCCAAATGGCGGGTCGGTTTAGAGTTACAAGGTACCGTCCTAATGCAAAATACCACGGGTGGCACAGACCTCTGTGTTACAACCCCTGGACCTAGAGCCTGGTAGTACTCGAAATCACAAGTGTCCACTGCCTGTGGTGCCTCAGTAGTGAAAACGGGCGGAGGGGAAGAGAGAGAGGGGGGGGAAAGAGAAAAAAAAAGGAGAGCTCTAAATGTAAAGGGAAAAAAAAAAAAAAAAGATTATGACAGTAGAATTAAGGGGGGGGGAGGGGGAGAAAAGAAATAAAAAACTGCACCAAGCTTTAAGTTATCAGATATCTGAAATTTTATGTTCAGTGATAAGCAGTAGCCTTTAATGTTTCTTTCCACTCTTATCACATCCATTAGGTAAAATCATAAAATTATGAAAACTTATTTAAAGAACAATATGATTCTTGAATTACTGCAGATGAAAAACCCTAATGTAAAGCAGAGGATGCAAAATTATTCATATAAAGCTCTTGATTCTGCATTTATCAACTTCATGTTTATTTAAGAACATTCAATTTGCTTTTAGTTCTGCTAACAAGTATGAAGAATTTAATTACTTTAACCAGTGAAGTAATACAAAGTAACTTACCACTGAAAGTTTTTTTTGTTTCTTTATGAAGATTTGAAACAGCAATCCTTGCAGCCAAAATTGCATAATCTGGATGCTTAGTGGTCATTGTGGCTGCAGTTTCTGCTGCCAGATTATCCAGCTCCACAGTGGTTACTCCAGCATACAAGCCACTTACGACTTTCATAGTGATAAGTGGCTGAAATTAAACAGACAGCTGTAAATATTTGTAAATAAGTTTCATTTCCCAACAATTATTTCAATGTACATATATAGACCACATTTAAGCTGATTTTATGCCCCACTAAACAAATGAAGAGAAAACAGAGTGGTGATGAATTCACTTCAGTGACAGTAATGATGAATGGAGGTTTCAACAGAAAAGAAATAAGCTGGATCAAAGTATTAAGTATACTGCTGTTGGAATTTAGGAATTGTCTTGATACTCCAACCCATTGAAATCATTAGAGTATCTCAATCTTGAAGGAATTAATTTTACAAAAGAGAAAATAATTACTGGGAGGTAAGGCCAGAACTGAGTGGATGGTTAAGCTCCAAGAAGCAACCACTACCTATAACAGCTCTTACCATTTGGAATTAATGGCAAGATGCATTATCGTGAAGCAACAACATGCCTGCTTGTAAGTTTTTCACATCATATCATCTTGATGGCTTCATATAACTACTTTACTATAGATGCATAGGTTTCTCCAGTGATGGTGGACTCATTTGGCATGAATTTCAACAGCAAAACACCCTCTGCCAGGACTTTTCTGGTTGACTGTCACAAGCAGATTTACTTGGGGGTTGAGGAGTCCTTATGCTTCCATTACATAAAATCTTGTTTGAATTCGGAGTCATTATGATGAACCCATGTTTCATCTTCAGTAGCATTCTTTTAGAATGAGGAGATTCAAATTATCCTTATTGTATTCCTAGTGATATGTTTTCTGCTCTGGTGACGCATTTGCAATGCCTGTCAGGAACTGACTTCTTACATCACACGCAAATAAATAATTATATGAAATTATGGCAGTTCAAATGCCTAGTTCCAGACTATTATATTATCCTTGATTCAAAGATCTGCATAATCATAGATTCCACTTTCAAACACTTTCTTATGAAGATGCTTTCACACGATGGACTTGTCTGGACATCTTCAATGGACTCCCAGCCCTATTTAAATTGCTTGGCCTATACTTGGTAATTAGTTGAAAATTGTACAATTAACATATACAACATTCATTCTTCCTTGGGCTTCTTTAAGCATGTTCCCTTCCTTTCTGAGAGGCATTAATAATGGAACTAAGCTCCAAATCACTCACGTTTACTCTATACCACCATGATAATGCACTTGTTATCCTCTTTGTTCCAGACTCTGTTTCAAGTCAAAACATGTTGCCCGACACATGCAAAATCAGTTCATTGATTTAACATACTAGGGTAGATGGCTTATTGAGAGATGGTTAGGTATGGGATCCTATGACCATGTGGTATAGGTCTAACGGCTGATTTTAGATCTGAATAATCATCTTTTACACTTTTCTTATTATGTACATCAACTAATAACCAATGGCAAAATCAATATAGCAAACATCCAGAGGTCTCTTGCTCTCTCCGTAACACTTGAATACCCAATGTTAAATTTCTGCTTCCCTTGTATCCATTTTCTCAAACTAATAATGCATGTATAACAAAGTATGCAAAGTAAATTATTGCTGCCTAAATTACTGCCAAAATGAGCTAGGTAGGCATTTTTCACAAATGCATTTATGTATTCTTCATGGCTTTTGGCAGTGAGAGAGTTGCAGATTTAAGAAAACACGTTACAATTATTTACCATGACCATCTTGATGAGCTTGGCAACTTACACTTACTTTGAAATAAAATTATAAACATACATGTATAATTAATTTTTGATTTCCATGTGGACAATCACTAACTGTTTAACATTAACAAGTTTTGTTCCATGCCTAGATTTTATTTATGACCTAATAAAACCAAAAATGAACTCAAGAGTATATAGCTTAGACAAAAGCTTGCAAAGAGCAAATGAATTATCAAAGACCACTGTGGCTATCTCTGCAGTCAATGGTTCCTTTAGATGAAGTTCAGCACATAGATCAAATTATCTGCAGACATATTATTATTCAATCTGCAGAGCCTATCTTGAGTTAACTATAGGATGTGAGTGAAACATAATGGGATCTGATTAAACTAATATCTTATTATGAACGCAATGGGGCTCTATAGAATTTTATGATTTACGTTTACTAATTCAGAGAAATTAGGAACTCATCATAATTGCACATATCAAAATCACAGCTTTCCAACTTGAAAATATGACAAGTTCAATGTTCGCAGGTCTCTATGGCTGCTCCATGAACTCGCTGAATGCTCCGAGAACTAACTAACTAGAAAACAGAACTCAACTGATGAATCTCATGATACTGATTTCAATGCAAGCAATAGTTCTGCAATCCAATAAAATTATTACAATAAAAAAAAGCTGGATATTCCATGCTATGGTAATGTAAGAAAGATTAAAGTATACATTCAAAGGTCATGTATATAGTTATGTTCTATATCACGTACATTTTAAATCATAAGTTAATCTCCTGATATTGCACAGGTTTTACTGCTAATGTTTTTTCATTTCACTGCCTCCAAAATGTTCAGTGTTTGTGAAAACTAATATGTACAATACACTTGGAATTGCAAAACAATGAATATGTTTAATATTCTTGAGCACCATATAATCCAAGAGCACATGTACTATTACTAAATGGTAATAGTAGAAGTCCAGTCACTGAGGAGGTTATGTATTATTGTTGCACTTGGGTACTAACTGAGAAAAGGGGGTTTGGGTGAGGAGAATCAGAAGTCAAAATGAAAGATAGTGTTCATTTTCTATAGCTCTCTGGGTTAGTAATATTGGTAGATGATCTTATTTTTAGGTTTCGTTTGAACAAAGTTCAAGAATATTAAACATATTGTTTTGCTATTCCAAGCATATTAGTACACATTAAGTTCTCAGACATTTAACATTTTGTTGGGAAACCACATACACAAGATTAGCATATTTTTGTTTTCATTAATATAAAATATTATAAAATCATAACATGCAAATTGTCTGTGGCATTATTGAATTAAAGGAAATAGCAATATATAGAGAGAATATCAATTGTCTCGCCTGGAAAACTTAATAGAAGTGGATTGACCAATTTGGTATTTCGAACTAGCAAACAAAGAATTCAACATACTGGATCTAGGAAGTCCATATCCAATCCATAGCACAGCTTTTGGATTCTGCTAGTTATTTTATCAAAATGAACTTCTTCCTTTCTTCCACCTAAAACAAATATCACAAAAATGAGGTTCTAGCATACTTCATGTTCTTGGCTTAACAAAACCAGTGCAACATTTCATGCAGATTTTACCATTCTTCCTAACACTAAAAGAATTAGTTAATCAGTTTAACATAAATATACACTTCACTCACCTCTCTTTATTACAAACATTCTTCCCAGCTTTTCAGATACCATTTTGAACACACCAAGACTTCGAAATACCACGAACCGTTCCTAACGACTTTCTTTCTTCCTCAATCGCCACTTTCCAGGTAGCCAGTTATATTTCACAAGCCCATATCACAGATACCGCCAAAAACACAAATTCCGCGGCATCCGGCTTTATCATTACCAAATTTACAAAACCAAAATTCTTGCCTGTGCACCCCTAGGTTTTTTCCTCTTTGGCTCACTTTTCATTTGGGCAATACTATTATATCTGCATAGAAGATAGAAATTACGCAAATAAATGAATATGAGAGGTAAAATACAGTGATGTGGACAAAAGAAAGTATTCTTAGAAATCAATCTTAATTCAGTAAATATTAAACGTAAGAATACAAAACTTGAGCTGAAAATAATAACGATAAAATTGAAAGGGTCATTTGCATTAGGGGTAATTGGGGCATAACCAGGTACCTAAGCTACTTTGAGATTTTATAGGTATGCTGCTTTCAAAGATTTTGGTGATGGAGTAGAAGCCTATGTCAAAATTTTGGATCTATTACTTACTTATCCTATTCCAAATATTGTGGAGAACTACTTTTCATGTACAGTAATTATATAATTATTATTATTATTATTTCTGTGACTAAAGGAAGTAAGAAGGTGTTAATGGACGGTATAGAAGCGATAGATGAAGAGCATAATATGAAAGATGTGTAGGATCCGGCTTGCGCACTCCCGTTAGTAGTGGAAAGTTACAAAGCTGCTGGCAGCATAGTACAATAACTGCCATGATTCAGGGCCCTGACTGGAACACTGGTGATTTAAGGGAATAGTTGGATAAAGTAGGAGTTTGAAAACGTGTGTGATTGTAAGAGTCCCATCGCTGGCTTTCAGCTTTCGTCGTGGTTTTTGCTATAGCTCCTAGCGGTGTGGATGGTCGGCTTGCGCCTCACGGAGTCTGTAGGGGCGCTCATGGCTCTTGTACTACGAACCGTTGTCCTTCCGCATGCTGGCGTACAATCTTCGCTATTGGTGTGCCTGTTGATAAGTGCTTGTGTAGCTGGTATAACTTTTTAAGGATGTCTGTTATTTCTGGCCAGTGATTGTGCAACATACTCGACATTTCATTGATTTTATCTTATCTGTTTTTCTTGATGTCTTGTATGTACAAGGGTAAGTTCATAAGTTTCCGACCTAGTCATTTTCTAGGTATGATAAAGACAAAAACTATATTTCACTTTTCAATATAGTTACTCTTTGTTGCAATACACTTCTCATATCTTTGAATTAACATTTTAATCCCCACCCAAAATAGTCAGAAAACTTGTCTGCAAAAGGGACATAAATAGCACCCATCACTTCTTGGTCCCACTTAAATTTCCTTTCTCGAAGGTCCTTCTTGAGTTTTCAGGAGAGAAAATAGTCACTGGGAGCTAGATCTGAGCCGTAGGGCGGATGATCGATCTCTTTGAAACCAAATTTCTTCGCAGCTTCCTTTGCAACAAGAGCTGTGTGCACAAGCGCGTTGTGAGGAAGGCGCACACCACCATTTTGCTTTCCTCGTCTTTTCTCTTTGAGGAAGCACGATGTCTGCGCAGTAGGCCAACATAGTACTCTCCATTTACTGTGGTGTTCCCCTCCTTGAAGTCAATGAAGAATATTCCTTCACAGTACCAAATGGTTATGGCCATGACCTTCTTGGTTGACTGAGTGTCCTTGACTTTTAGAGGCGGTGCCTCTGTGAGAAGTGTATTGCAAAAAAGGGTAACTATATTGAAATGTGAAATATAGTTTTTGCCTTTATCATACTTAGAAAATGGTTAAGCGGGAAACTTATGCACCTACACTCGTTCATGCCTGATAGCTGTTTAAATTATTAAAGTAGCAATAATACCCTCCGTTTGTATTCAATTCCCATTATTTATGCAGTCATCTTTAGGAGATCCGGGACAATAGTCATTTTCCTGACATGCGCACTCAGAATTCTATCTCATGAAATACCAAGCCGTCCCTATGCAATGACTGAGAAGGTAACGAGGTGTTTGTAACACGGGGGGTTGCAAGGTCGGGATGCGTATCTCATTTTAAGAAATTCCAGTATGTATTATTTTAAATTTTGACCACATCCTTGGTCTAGTGGTTAATGTTGCTGGCTGCTAGCCGTTGTTCGATTCCCGGTATCTGCTTAGGAATTTTTTTAAGTTAGGGAGATGTGGAACAGAGTTCACATCGCCTCGTGAGGATTATTGGGAAGCTGCCTGATAGAGACGTGGCATTCTTCGATCTAGGAAGCCGCGAGGTGCCGGAATGCTGATCACATGCTCCCTCTGCAATACTGTCATCTATCAATGAAGTCGTGAGAGTTGGAGGAAGCAGACCAAGACTCACTAGGGCTGTAAGTTCCTAGTAGAAGTTTAACTTTAATTAATTTCATGAATTATTAAACTCTTAGTGGGACTAATAATGCTAACAACGATCCTCCGCCCTTGCTGATGCCTATTCTCTTAACCATATTTCTCATTCTATACGGCATACAGTATTAGAAGGTCTGCGAGGAGACAATAGGAGGGGCGCGCCTAGTGTACCATAGGCTGCAATGTTGTCCAGTTCGGGAAGCTTCACCCCAATGCGTGAGCAACAAAGTTTCCTATTTTTCATGCGCCCAAAATACTACTAAAAATTCGCCAATTTAATATGCCTAGTTACCAGTATGTAGCACTGTACACTTTTCGAGTTGTTTAAGGAATAAAACAAATATGGTTCTTGTATTTATGATATGTTCTAATCTTATACTTGCGTTATTTCTTTTCACAAAGGTTTAGTCAGTGAGAGATTTATTACGTGTGGTTTTGAACTGTAAGTATTTCTCTTATAAATTAATTCAACGCGGTTTCCACTACAGTCCGGAAGCCCTCGCGTTCGTTGATAGTTCGGTGCAAGACTTAAGTGCATAGGGTAAATTCAACTTTAAGCGCTTGTATAACTGTGACAACAAAAGTATTTTTACACTGTATGGTTTATGAACTGTTAATAATATCACTTTCAATACCTCGTATCCGTAGTGGAGGTACTAAGAAATATTATTTTTAAAGTGTACCCTTTCTTTAAGGAATTGTCATCTGAGGAAATGTTTGATAAAACAAAATTTACACAAAGCCAGGAATTCACGGTCAAAGCATGCGGCGTGGGAGTGCATACTTTGTCGCGCATTGTGAAACAGGGCCAAACTTCTATCACAAATTGGTGAACCTTTAGATCTTCATAAAAGCATGCAAGAAAGGAAAAAAGCATTTCCAATTTACATAACTTTGAAAAAGATGTTCTTCTCCGCATAAAATATGAAATTTATGATAATGACGAATATCTCACCACTAAAATGCCCGTTCATATAATGATAGAAAATTTTTATTAGGTGAATTTCTCTAGTTTCATGGGATTAATACAGAAAATTTTGGGCTTCAAATACTAAAAATCTAAAGCCGGCGTAAATTTTTGCTAGAAAAGATGATATAATTGCTGCTTTTTAAGAACAATGCACATGCTTGGGATATCTGGAGATACGCTCTCCATTTTTATCTTGATGATACTTGAGTAAATCAGAAGTTTTGCAAGAAAAAAATATGGCAAGACTCGACGGGAAGAAGTGGTCTCAAGATTCCTGTGGAAAAAGGCAACAGGCGTATAATTTGTCATATAGGTTGCGCACAAATAGGATTCTTCGCGAAAGCAACTTGATTTTTTGTTCCAAACCAAGGAATAAAATGTGTTGACACCTATCGTTTTGAAATGAATGCAGACACTCACACAAACTGGTTCACTAAATTATTTAAACTTTCTAGAAGATAGGTAAATAAAATAATAATAATAATAACAACAACAATAATAATAATAATAATACCTACTATTCTAAACTCATAGACAAACCCTCCTCTATAAAATTGCCGAAAACAAGATATTCAGGACTGGTTGTTATACATAGCATAGCACTCCCTCCTTCTGAAACGAGAACAGATTTGTTAGAAAAAAAATAATTAAGCAATGCAAAACGCAGGGGGAAAAGTACGAGCTAGACAATGTTGCGTTGGAAAGAGGCAATAAGTTATTCCTTTACCTCCCTATCATTGCCAGTACAGCCCCAAAGAATTAATTTGGGCCATGGTAAAGGGGGGAAGTCGCTAAAGAGAATAATATTCGTCTTGCAGATGCTGAAAAGCTTATGACAGAGTGACAAAACAAGACTTGGCTATTCTTGTTGCACACTGCAAAAAGATGATTTCCAAAGAAGTGGCCCGAGATAACACTTTACAAAATTTAGTTATAAATTTGCAGAAAACTGATCCCAAATTAAGTGCGGATGAGGACGAAGAAGAGAAAAATGATGAAACGCTTGCAACTCTACAATAAGTCACTTGCAGAAAATCAGATAAGTGTTTTTCAATAAATAAACACATTAATATACAATTATATAAATTATAATGCTGTGTAGAAGCATTCAGCACATGCTTTGCTGCGTAAGTGAACATTCTGATCATTCGTGAGGCGACGAATGTTATTTCATTTCCTCTTATTTCTTCCCACCTCACTTCTCTGATCGCACAACTTGGCAGCAGTGCAGCCGTATTGGCTGGGCTCATATACATTCTATAGATATCACTCATATAGAGATTACAAACAATGCGTTAGGCTACTCGTCCATGATGAAATTTAAATAAAAGTTGAGTGCCCAATGTAAACAGTTGGAAAATGGGAAATTTGCATGTGACACTCAAATTTAACGCAACTTTCAAATTGCAACAATTTTAGAAATGGCATTATGTACGCAGAGAAGAACAGCTGCGCCATCTGAAAGTTTAGACAATTTTTGTGGCGCAACTTGCTCATTACTGTATGCTATTTTGGTATAGGTGTCTGCACAGCTGAAGCAAATTACCCAATGTTCATGTATAGACGTTTCGAGAGAGGGGGAGAGAGAAAAATAAAATTCAGAAACAAGGTAGGCGTGCACATTTCTGTTTATTGCGAATAAAATAAAACATTCATTATTAATATATAATGTAGTAATTAGTATTTATCCTCTTTATGGGTTATGGACATGGGAGATGACAAGGAAGTTAATTGAGTTTATTGAATCTAAAGAATGATCATGGAAAGTTGAAACTGCAAATTATAGGAATAAACAAAGGCGCAGAATGCTTTAAATGAAATTAGAACTGAAATGAACAAAATGAAATTAAACAAAAATTAAGGCCCCAATTCATAAATGAGGGTAACAAAATCAAGAATTAGCATAAAAGATAAATACCAAACAGAATGGGAGTTCTTCGATGCCCTTCAGTCATGTTTCATCTACTAATTACACCCTCTTAAATGTAGCGGTGTTGCCAAAAAATCTCTCCTTCACGGGATGGGGGGAAAAAATCTTCGAACTGATCCATAATACTATTAGCTGATGCACGAGGATTTCTAGCTGAATTTCTTTATAGTGATACAAAGTCGCAAGTTTAATTGCACCAAGAGCCCCTCGTAATTACCTTATCGAATGTTCCTCTTGGATCGTATAATGGAGGAAAACGTGTAATTAAAAATTGTGTAATATACAATTATTAGCACGTACAATTTCCCAGTCCCACCCCAATTTATTCGGTTCTAGTTCCATTGTTTTTCTGAGACATTGAAATCGAAATTTTAAATACATTTACTATTATTCTTCTTCTAGCTCTTGTCATAAATATTCTTTCCTGTGCATTTTGATCTTTGAAGGCAAAGTATTTCATTATATATAATTTCAGTACAAATGCATAATCGACAACATCGACAAATGGTACAAATACTATGCTTCCCGGTAAAGGATTTGCATTTGGTATGTTTATTGCATTATTTTTCAAGGACAGTCGACATAGAACAATATCCTCCACCAGAGTCTCGGCCTTTAGATCCAACATATATGTAGATAAGCTTTCATTAGCGAATGCTAATGCTAGGATCATTAAAATGGTACTATGAGCGCCCTTATAGTTGAATTACAAACTGCTTATATTTGCTGGAGCACGGATATTTATATGTCTGCATCCAATGCACCTAAGCAGTTATGGAAATTCCATTTCTCCTGAAACTCTTTTGCTGTTTCAATCCATACATCTTTTGTGTTTGGTATCTGAAAAGTAAAACAGTAAATAATTAATAGTAATTGAAGCGCGCTTTATTACAGGGAATGGTGCCAAAATTTCAAGTGATGAGGAACATAACATACACTGGTGATTATAATTGTGACACGGAGCTACAAGAAAAGTATTCATGTGCCAACTCACAAAACAATTCGTTTTCATTTCACGAAAGAGCGGCAGCAAGCGACGTCATAGCTCCAAATTACAAGAGCAGGTTGCTTAGTATTGTTGCAGAATTCCGGTTAAAAAGACGAATTCAGTATCTTTGGTGAGTGTGTGACAAATGATATGCGACAGCTTGAAGACTATATTTTGAGATACAAAATGAAGAATGCCATACAATATGTATATTGGATGTTTGCAATGAGAAGCTGGGCATTGCAGCTATATTGTCAACATTTACGTCACTGCCAACACAGACAACAAATGTAATGTCGTTACAAGAATATGTTCTTGTGGAACAAAAGGATGGGGCATTTCAAGAATAGGAAATTTGTAGCCTGAAATGTATGCACCTTAAAAGTAAATCAACAATTATATATAGTTTCTTTTATAACACTCTAAATAGGATCACATACTGTAAGTATTATGCATGAAATGGTGCATGTTGGTATACGAAAGATATATATTATTGATTGTTAGCTGTCTCGTGGGAAAAAAAAAAAAAATCAAAATAGGTTACATTAAGTTTAAAAAAAAATAAGACAACTACTTTTGCGAACTATATAATACACTATAAAACTGACTTACCTGCTGTTAAATATCTCACTGTCAACATAAAACGTTATGTTGGTGTAGGGATTTTCTCATTAATGTGTATTTCTATTGTATTAACGTTGCCACTCTGCTCAAACAGGTAATCAAAGTCATTTGCTGACATTCGTAGAACATTTTTATAGAAAACTTGGTTTCTCACTTACAGATCATGTGCACTCCATTGATTTATTGACAACTCCATAATGTTTAAAAGTTAAATCCGTCCTCTTTTCGCAACATTTCCTTTTTGCTCTTTCACGGCGTTTTCTTCGTCATGGTAGTAAAACAAACGATAAAGCAAGCAACTGATAGAACCCCATTATCAGAAAACATGCTCTTCGGATTACATTCAAAAGATGACTAGGAAAGATGCATTTATTTGGGCGTGCCAGTTTTCAGTGGCGCAACATGGAAAAACGTGAACATGCTTGCTGTGTGTAAATTAAACGCGCTACATTTTTGCGCGTTAGAAAAATGGCATGCAGTTTGAGTTGCAATGTGAACGAGTAGCTTTACAGCAGCTAGGTTCATGTTTACTACCATATCTTTTATGTTCATCTATGAGGTGCCGAGTTGCACAGCAATCGCTGAAAGAGTAAGTAAGCATAACCTTCGATAGCTGAGAGTAACAGGTGCTGAGGTACATAATTATTATTGCAATTGATCATTAATATGTCAATAATTACAACGTCTGCTGCGAAAGCCTGAAGTCTGTCCGTGATTTTTTGCCTTTGCGGCTGCAACTGAGGAATATAGAGTATGCACCTTATTTAATTCATCAATATAATAAATAATTTTCTCCCTGCCATTCACCTGCAGCAAGCAGCAGCAAAGCTCGCTGCAGCGTGGGAACAAGATACGGCAACAGCAAATTGGAAGTATTAGGAAAACAGGAAATATAAAGAGGTAGATTGCGAAACTTGACATACATAGAGTATTCAGCGCTAAATACAACTTGGGTCATAGAGTAATCAATACAGGTTTTTCTGAGCACTATTTGCCCAGACAATACTGATAAAGATTAATATTTAGAGGATGGCTATATAGTCTTAGGGCTAAAAATTTAGAATATTTGTATATTGTAAAAGTGTTGGCATCCCTGATTAGCTTAAGGAATTAGGCGCGTGTTTTTCATAATATTGTAACCGTGTAACTGGTTGAAAGGAAGCTTGATTTCAAGTGTTATTTATGGAATTAGGCGCGTGTTTTTCATAATAGTGTAACTATTTGAAAGGAAGCTCGATTTCAAGTGTTATTTAAGGAATTAGGTGCGTGTTTTTCATAATAGTGTGACGTGTAGACGTGTAACTGGTTGAAAGGAAGCTTGAATTCTAAGTGTATCGAACATATCGAACAGCTATATCGTAGAAATGGTTGATGACAAAAACAAATTAAGAAAAGGGCCAAATTTGCCATGGTAAATTACTGAACTGTTTATAAATGGTAGATTATAGGTTATGTAGATTTTATAGATTTATTGTTATTCTGTTACTGTTCTATAGGGTTGAAAAATATCGCCCAGGAACCCTTGATGAGTTGATATCGCACCAGGACATAATCAGTACAAGTAAGTATTATATTATTATTAGTGTTTGCGAAAGAAAACGAATTATGAAAAGAAATTTACAGCATTTTCGCACAAAAATAAACCATGAATTATTCCTTTCTGATACTTTCAACATTCGGAACTCGTTATTTCAAAAATGTAATTTATTGAAACTTGAATAAGGGCAAGTACCGCAAGTTTAAAGTTTAAACGTACCTAAAATAACGAGAATGAGTGAAGACATTAAAGCCACAGTTTGGAGGTTTTAGACAGCATTATTAATATAGGAAATTCCACACAGGCATGCTAACCAATCTTTGCTCTCCCCCACATCTATGCAAAATCTTTAACCATTCATTGTTTTATTTTCCATAGCTATCGCCAACCGTCTTATCATTTTACCATTAGTGGTGCAAGAGTAATAGAATTGTAGAATTTGACATAAAATTACTGTAAGTCCACTAATCTACTCCTAAACTTAAACATAGCTTATTGGTTACACACTTAAAATTTAACCTATAAGTTCTGTTTACGTATCATGAGGATTCTTGCAAATTAATATTCATTTACATTAGGGTCTAGTTAGATTAGGTTGGTGCAGTCCGATTCGGTTGCATAAGTTTAGTTTCATCCTCTTGGTGCCATGTGGTAGCGCCATTGCCTACTTTTTAAACACCAGAGTCGATCTGGTTGGCTCCTTCAATCCAGTCCAAGATTGCCAGAATTTATCTAACCAGCACGCTTAAACTATGACACACTTATTTTTGTGACAGCCTATGGTGATAGAATGCAAACCCTTGAAAGGTGACAGCTCCCACCTTTGTTAGTTATTGTTATGAAGGATTTCTGGCTTTCACAAGGCTGATATTTTGTATTTGAAAGTAAAGTAGCACTATCGCTTCTTGTCTCGTAATGGAGTATGAAGGCTGAAAATGGCAAGTTATTCCTGAATGTTTTTAAGGCAGACAAGATAATGGCATTTCTTAAAGGGTACAATGTTAGTGATGATTTGATATTTGATAGTAATAGATTTCATTTCTAATGGTAATTAAGGAATTATACCGCAGACTGGTTCTCTTCACATAAAGAAAAGGCATTTGTTATTTTCTTCTAACTTTGTTAATTCTGCTAACACTAACACTAATTTTTCCAATTATTCTTACTGATCATAATGATGACAACCTTGACTCTCAAGAACATTTCATATAGGCATTTCGTAATTAAAGGTATCACTCTCTTGAAACCTTCATCTCCTTTATGGAACTTGCTGGACCAAACCACATCCCTACTAGTTCCCATCCCATATCATTTTTCAATTTGGTGTGTTGACATTCCTGCTTATAGTGTAAAAATTCTGAAAAGAAAATTAAAGAGACGATGCATAATTTGTTGCTCTGAACTATGGAAAACGAGGTTGCAAACAAGTGAATGTAGTGTGATAAAAAGCTTGCATGCTAAATGTGCAGCAACACAAGTGCCGTAAGTAAATATATATATATATCCATTTTAAGGGTAAATAAAATAATACAAGTGTACAGTTGGTTGAAAGCATTTTCTTCTTAGGCGTGGATATTATTTCATTTTTTTTTTATTTGTATTACTTTATCACTGCTAAACAAAGTATTATTGTTAGTGTGAAACATTAATATACACGTATTTGAGTAAATCTGAGCATATTAAGAGTGTTTTGGGACATACCGCATGATAAGTCTTGGGTATATTTAACTAGTTAATTTCTCTTTCCTTACAGATGTTTCAGTTTTTAAAATTTACTGTCAACATTCAAATTAGCACATCTATTTTTTGCCATTTTATTGACAAATGAACACCCTATCATTTGTATATTTAAGTTTATTGTACCACTTTCAGGACAGTAGACAGCATACAACATTTAAATCTCCCTTTATTCAATGGGCTGTGGATGGCACGCATGAAATGACTCTGTTTATATTCCATACTTAGGCATTGGTATGATTTAGTTAGTGTTGCTTCTTATAATTGGAAGTAGATTTCATATTCTCCTTCCATATAAATATTTTAAACATGATAGGGTGTCTAGTTTGTCCCCAGTGTTCATAGAATAAATATCTCAGCCTCACCTCGCATCATTGTCAATGCAGTGAGATTGCAGTGCATGTGTTGTGGGTTTAAACCCCTGGCTTATCAAATAAAAAAGTTTCTTACAGATGAAGAAATTTAGGCCTATTTAGGATTCAGACAGTAGTGACAGTGACATTCTGATTCGTGAACCTGACAGGCTGGAAGAATAAAGTCAGGCGACATATACACAACATCCTAGTTATTGTCCGAATATCCCACCGTTTATGTCTAATTCAGGTCTAAATATTCAGTTAGTAAATGAAAGTGAAATCATGGGCTACATGTTCTTTTTTTTTTGAATATGTGTGAACATACAAATCTGTTAGTGAGTCAAGTGATAAGTTGTGGCGCTGCAGCCTTTCACAAAAAATCCAATAATGCAGACCTGGAAACTAGCAAATGTTCATAAACTAAAGATGTATATGGGATTGATGTTTGTCACAGGAATTGTTCAGAAACCAGACTTAAAAATTTTCTGGACTCCAGACCATGTTGTTGAAACTCAATTTTTTTGGATCTCAGAACATGCATTCTCCACATTCTCTCATTTCTCCAATGAGCAATGCTAAGTAATGTAATATATATGGTGAGAATGGCATAAAATAGCTGGTCCAGGCATTTAAATGCCCTCCTGAGAAGCTGGTACCAAATGTGTTAAAAGTATTTAATTAAATGAAAACATGAAA
The DNA here is from genome assembly GCA_030762175.1 of Metallyticus violacea. Classification (NCBI taxonomy): domain Eukaryota; kingdom Metazoa; phylum Arthropoda; class Insecta; order Mantodea; family Metallyticidae; genus Metallyticus; species Metallyticus violacea. The sequence continues at coordinate 78,751,723 of CM060839.1, read as the reverse complement.
AACATATTTTTCTTTTGAAAATATTTAATATCAGTTGAAACAATGTTATTTTAAAGCTATTGTGATATTTTGTGTTGCTATTAATCAGTTCTGTACAATATGTACTCTGCATCTGGAAAGTGGTGGAATTATTATTTGCTCTTCTTCAATCTATATAAGCAAATTTTCAAAATGGTGCATTTTCATTTAAAAAGGCTATACAAGTTAAGCAGGCTTGTGGCCACTTTCAGCTGATTGCAGGAAGCCGACCAAATCAGTATGCAATAGCAAGAGGGTGAAGAAATTTGATTTATTGAGCTTTACCCCTTATCCCAGCTTCTGTGTGATGCAATGTACTGCATTTTATCTCGTTCATTTTGATTATGCGTATATAATTCTTATGGTCTTGTTACTGGCAATATTTGAATCTTAGTTACTATGTCTGAGATATTTCTTCATTTAGAGCATTTAATGCTATTGCATCCATAATGTCATCACATTACATTGCCATTTTGTCCTTCTTGATGCTTTTTTTTTTTTTTTGAGTAGTGTTTAACGCCCGTTTTCACTACTGAGGCACCACAGACGGGGCCTTCTTGGTGCTATTTCAGCCGTAAAAGTAGATACACTTTTTGGGGTTGGGACTGGAATTGCTTATAATAGAGTTGCATCTTCTCCCAATAATGCTTTTATTCATTTTCCTGTTATTCTAAGTAAGTTTAAAACGTTTGTTTGCATATTTTACTGAAGTGCGTTAATTTCCAGGAAAAAATATAAAATAGTATAGCCTAAGCCAACTGCATTGGAAATGTTTCTACCTCTGGCTCCATTGACTTAGCATTGATGAAAGTTGTGTGCCACATATTTTACTCCTCATTCAGGTTTGTGCCTGTATAGGCATTGCCTGTCTGAAATTCCATGTTTTGCCATATCTTGTCTAAATGTTTTTTTTGTCTGCGTTTAGGGTCAGGTATTTCTCAGGTGAAGAGATATGGAAAACCAATCTCATTGGCTGAAAACCAAGAAGGGTCGTGTGTGTGCAGTTGAAAAAATCCATCCTCATTGGCTGAAATTGAAGATGGGTCACATATGAGCAGTGGCGACTGAATCATTGAAAATTGTCAAGTTTTTTTCTTCTTTTTTTCTTTGTAAGCCAGGTGTGTGAATCATATCATCTCGTGATTTTGGAAAACTTATTGCACCAACAATAAAATTTCCTTTTAGTGAAGTACAGCTATAGCATTATCACCTCAACATTCATGTTATGAGATAGGAGGATATGGATATGAAATACTACGTAAATAAGTGTGGTGAATATTATTGCAAATGTTATGACAGTTGTAGTTATACCGAAATCCACAATTTGTGCTATATTTGGAAATCATACACCGCGTGATATAGTATAACATCTAACAGATATACTCCTGTGTGTTTACTGTGCCAGACTACATACTTGTTAACTATATAATATATGCAGTCTGTATGCCCATGCACAAAAACATTACAGACCAACTTACTAATGTGCTCATTGCAACTTCCATTTGGTTTTAATTAAGTTGTTTGTGTTTATATAATTCAAATTTTAAATTTCATTAGTTTTCTAAAAAATGTCTAGTAGACCTCAATGTAAACGGTGTAAAAATCATTTTAGTGAATATTCGCATTTTTATAGTTATTTTTGGCAGACTCCCTCGTCTTCTTTTAATACTGATACATTTGTCAACTTTGTATTTGAAAATATACAATTTAGAAATATTATGGAACAAAATGAGAATGTACATTTTTCTACAAAAGTCCTTTTTTTTTTTTTTTAAATCCAAAATGTTTGTACTGTCAAGCACTGCATACTTGTAACCTCCATAATATTACACTACCATTTTTACTTATAACGATGTGTGCATTTGCAACCATGCTAGCATATTTCCTGTTTTAATATGTTTAATTTCTAAAATAACAATTATTGCTAAAAATGTGTTTTATATATGTAAAGAACATAGCATTTAATCATATTTTCCCAATAATTTTTTTTTTAATTTAATGCACATTTCTACCAAAAAATCGGGTTTTAACCAAAATGTTTGTATTTTCATAGTATATTTAATTTCTAAAATAACATTTATTGCTAAAAATGTATTTTATGTAAAGAAAATAACGTTTAATCAAATTTTCCCAATGTTTTTGCTTTTAATGTATATTTCTATAAAAAGTCCGGTTTTTGAACCAAAATGTTTGTAATTTTTTAATATGCTTAATTTCTAAAGTAAAAATTATTGTTAAAATGTGTTTTATGTATTAACAAAAAGGACTAATATGTAAAATTACGATATCAAAGCAGTGCCAACATTTGCAAGCCTACACGAACAGACAAAACAGTTGTCTCACTCCACTCATAATAAAATATACTTATGTACAATTTGCAATAGGATTATTTTTACTTGTTGTTGGTCCTCTTCCCTCCCTCCGAATTCGTCCTGATGTTCTTAAAGTTTGTTGAGCTTACTCAGGGTAAAACGTGTCATTAATTTTGCAAAAAAGAATATTTTCTCTGCAATTAACTTTTAATACAGGCAGTGGAGGGGGGGGGGGGTTTGCTACATTGCACTCTTTCCTTTAACACACAGCAGTGAAAAAAAAAGCTATTTTAACTTTGCTATGCTGCACAAAAAGAAAAAAAAAAAGATTGTGCGATTCAGTTTTAGGGCAAGGCAGTGGGGAGAAAACAAAAGGGGAAGGAAAAAAAAAGAACTTTGTTATGTTGCACAAAAAATATTTTAACTGCTAAATACATTTAAAAATGTAAGGAGATGCCTTAACTTTGCAAAAAAGATGTAATTAAACTATACTCTTCACTGTCCGTAAATTAATAATCCATTCTAAGATACATTTTTGGAATAGAAATTAAATGTTTTATATCACACACCTAAACTTAAGGAAAAATATTACTATTTATTATTTCTGTGGTGCTTCTGTGTCCTGTAATAAAAATACGGATTTAAAGGAGGGTATTTCTTGTAACAGTGCGAAAACGGGGGAAAATGTGTTGATTTTATTTTATATATACATTCAAATGAATATTACACAGTAAAACTGTACCCTGGTTGTTCACACACAATGATTCATTTTTACTGTTTTACTGCTGCAATGATAACTCTGTAGTATGGTTTTTAAATATTTTTTCTTAGTGTAACACTGCTACAACCATTCATACACACGCACAATAGCTATATTTTCATCTGACCCATGATTATGATTCACCACTATTCTGCATTCTACAACAAAAGAGGCAGAAAAATCTACACTGTATTTTTCACGCTATTAATTACATTAATATATCATTCTTTTGTTCATTTAATTACTCCCACCATCTCAGTAAGTATCCCCTTACAATTTGGTATGAAGAATGATTCTATCATTGTTAGTATTTGTTTGGCATTGAACTCCTCTCCATACACCATATATATCCTGCAGCTACTATTTTTCCTCGTTCGAACCACGGTCAAATCCTTGATTTTAACATTGTGAAATAAAAATGTTACTTAAACAGTGTATGTGATCAACTCAGCACATTAATAACTCAATAGCACATCTACATAAAATGCACTCTACTTTGAAAAATGGAAAATTCCTACATCTCATACATGACATCACTTATCCCCACTTACAAAAACCCATGTTGTACTATTTGAATATTTTTTTTTTTGAATGAAATTGCTAGGGGTTTAACAGGAACGAAAAAACACATTACAATCCATAAAAGTTAAAAAGCAATCAATTATACAGTAAAAATCAGATTTTAAATTTCAGAAGCTATTTTTTTACAACAAAAAATATTTAGACACAATGTTTTCACTACTACTGCGGCAAATGGAGTGAGAAAAAATTTATGGCATCACTTAACTCTAGCAACATAAGGCACTTATTTTTAATAAATGAGGGTTCACTTTTCAAAGAAACCATTGTTTTGCTATCTGATTGTAAAGGTGAAAGCTAGGTTTTTACAGGAAAAACACTTACTCCTGGCCGTGAAAAATTAAAAACAATGAATTGTACAGTAAAAATATGATTATATTTAGAGAAAATGTCCTTTTAGAAACAAATTAAAAATATTTTGACTCAATGTTTTACTATTATACAGCAGATGGAGTGAGAAAAAATTTGTGACAGCACTTAACTCCTGCAACATAAGACACTTATTTTTAAAAACAAGATTCAATTTTAAAAGAAACCATTGTTTTGCTATCTGATTGGGAAAGGTGAAAGTAAGGTTTTTACAAGTTTAAAAATAAATCATAAATGTTAAAAGCAATGAAATGTACAGTAAAAATCAGATTTTTACTTTCAGAAGCTGTTTTGCAAGCAAATAAAATATTTTGACACAATGCTTTACTATTACTATGGCGAATGGAGTGAGAAAAAATATATGCCAGCACTTAACTCTAGCAACATAAGGTATTTGTTTCTTAATAAATGAGGGGTCACTTTTTTTAAAAAAAAAATTAATGATACCATTCGGTTATCTTATAGTGAGTAGAAAGTTTGGGATTTTACACACACACCAAAAGAAGAAGAAGAAAAAGAAAAGAAAATCCATGAAGTTTTGACCATATAGTTAAGATACAATTTTTTTTAATGGTGTTTAACGCCTATGAGGGAAAACCTTGGTCAGGGAGGATGGTCCTGGCAGGATTTGGAACCCTCATTAACAGTTTTTTTCCAGGTTTTCCGTCATAGATGGCAAATGCCAGTAGGTACTCTAAACTTAGGCCTATAACATTTTGTGTCTGTCCTGGTGGTGTGGTGGTAACCATACTCGCCTCCTAAACCCAAGATCTCAGTTTTGAACCCGGCCAGGACCAATGGATTTTTTGGGACATAAAAATCCTGAGTATTGCTTCCTTCGGAAGGGAAATAAAGCCGTGTGTCCCATGTCGTACATTTACGGCACGAAAAAGAACCCCAAGCCTGAAAGAAGATTTGTCGACCATTTCACGCCCTGAATAGAATGGGACGCTTATGACCTGAGATGTTAAAGAGCATCCGTAAATAAATTAAATAAAAAAAAAACATTTTGTGACTAAAAAAATCTGTTCTCAATTTATCAGTTAATCTCATGTCATCATTGTCCACTGTAATGACTCAAAGGAAAAAATAGTTATTAAATGCTATTAAAAACGATAAAATAAAAAATATAGAAACTGCTGTGTCCTGGTGCCGGCTAAGTTGTCTGCTAGAAGGGACATTTGGATGGCCGAGCGATAAACCTAAGGATGTGTAGATAGACTGGTTACACAAATGTTGAAGAGTGATGGAAGAGATTACAACACAAATAGTAAGGCAAATGAGAAACTTCATTGAGAACTTTCAAAGTATTTGGTGATTTGATTCCAAGATAAGATACTTTTAATTGTTAAAAAAAACTATTTTTTCCAGCTTTGGCAGATGAAACAATTTATATCAGTCAAATTGAACAGTTTTCATTGTGTTTTTGATATGTTGAATAATGAATGACTTTAAGGAAAGATTTCCCTGCTTTTGTGCCAGTATATAACATGAAAGGTTTGGGTGTAGCCAGTACTATGATTAAACATTTAACAAAATGGACTGAATTTAAATGAAATGAGAAGACATGGGTAAGGATCTGTGCTAGAAATTTCATGTGGTACAGCCCTACATTAGAAAAAAGAGTTCCTACAGCGCTACATAACCACTGGGTTGCACACTCATTAAATGTACGTTTATCTGATGCTAACAAAACGCCAGTCCTAGTGATCTAGTGGTAACCATACTTGCCTCATAGATCCAAGATAGCAAATTCAATGCTAGCCAGGGTCAATGGGTTTTTCCGGCATTAAAATCCTAAATACGGCTACCTTCGGAAGGGAAGTAAATCTGTGGGTCCCATGTCATAGACTTATGGCACATAATAGAACCTCAAACCTGAAAGAAGAGACCCTGGGCAAAATGATTGCCCATTTCACGCCCTGAATAGAATGGGACGATGACCTGAAATGTTAAAGAGTGTCTGTAAATAATGGTTGTTGCTGAATAAAAGTACTGTTTATGATAAAGAGTTTGTGTTGCTCTTCAACATTGCATATGGTGTAAGAAAAATTAATAACATCTAAATATTAAAATTACATTTGTTTTTATTATGGAGCAAGAATAGTGTTTAATGCCAGTTTTAACTCCTATTTCCTGCACTTTGAGATATCATGATCCTTTCCACTTTCTCTTGGATACTGAAACATTTTTTAACAATATCACTCTCTTCCAGTGTGTTAATTCTGTATATGTATTTCATAATTCTTGTAATAATTTTTATCTTGGTGGAATGCCAACGTAATTCTAGCTGTGCTACACTTTTTGATAATGCTGACAGTAAACCTAAGTTTTGTCAACCAAAACTCTATTTATTTTATCAATGTCTTTCTGTGCATCCTCTACATCCTAAACAAGTATTTCTGACTCATATAACATTTTTGCTTCTATTGTAGTTGTGTTAATTCTTTCCAGCCAATTTATTCTAATTCTGGAATTTTTCTTAAATGTGCTCTTATAACACAAATAGCTGCTTTTCCTTTTGCTATTGCCATTTTTTTTTTCTGCTCATTCCAATTTCTATTAGAACTTAGGCTTGTCCCTAGATAATTAAATTTCCTTATCACTTCTGTTTCTCTCTCGTTTAACTGCCATTTCTCATCTTTTCTCAATTTATAACCATTTTTAAAAACCATGATCTGTTATTTTTTTTTATTTATTTTCAATCCCCATTTGTTACAAAAAGTATTCACCACTTCAATTGCCCTTCTCAATTCTCCACTAGATATAGATCCAATTACTAAATCATCTGCAAAAAGCAACCTTGGTTTTTATTATTTATCACTGGTAAATGTGTCTTTTCTCTTTGAATTTTGTCCAGAATGTCATCAGTATAAAGATTGAACAGTATTGGACTTAATTTGCAATCTTTTCTTACTCCTGTTTTACTTTGCATATAAACCATTACTTTATTACCTGAAAATTTCACACAAACAGGTTCTTGCTATATATCTTTTATAATAGTTTTAAAAACTTATTACTTACTCCTTTCCTTAATTTTAACATTGATGCTTCTCTATTTGTTTTCAAATGCCTTCTCAAAGTCTATAAATACCATGTAAACCCTTCCCCTTATTGCTTAAACATTTATCCACAATTATCTTTATTACAAACACATTATCCAATGAATAAATTCATGTAATATATGTCATACTAAACACTCGTATTGTTTCGCCATACATTAACCAAAGTTCTTCTCCCTGCTCTAAAACATGTTTAAAACCCGGATAATAGCTTTACCTTTTGTACCCATTTCTGTAATCTACTTGCTAGAATTCCGGTAAAAACCTTTCCTAAATGGTCTGATGCTACGAGATGTTCGATTTCATTTCTTGGTAATGAGTTAGTCTGTGAATTGTTTTTATGGGGCGAATTGAACAGAAATTAGTAGATGCTAGCACGATTAATAGAAATAGTAATGTGTTTTTTTTTAATAGTGTTTAACGCCTGTTTTTACCAGTGGGGCACCACAGGCAATGTGTGTGCTGCAAATTGGAAGTGCATAGTACTTTTAGCTCATCTCCAGTATTTTAAGTGGTAATAAAAAGCTTAGAAGTAATGTGGCTAATAGATGGTGTTAGAATAGGAGGAAAGAGCAGAGAGAGAGATGGATAGATTGTGGAAAAACTCCTCTTTACATGCTATTTTTTGCAGGAAATTTTAATTCATTTAAATTTTTTGAGCTTTATATGGCCTTGTGACTGGGTTTTGTGTGCTGGGATGCTTAGAATTTATTCTATCAAGCTTACAGCTTTTATTTAATGTCATTTATTGCCCATTGTAGCTTAACAGGTGATAGACATTGATAACTCTTGAGATTACAGTATCTCTCCAACTTTTGCCATTGAGAAAAACCTGGAAAAATTCTCAGGGAGGAGTCCTGGTAGAATACAAACACAAACCTCCAGTTCATTAGTCCATGCATGCTTAGCATCCTCAGTCGCCCAGATTGGTTCTCTTCATTCTGATCACTGGGGTACATTAAATGGAAATTTGCAATTTGCACACTAAATTTAAAAGTTTAGTGATGTCTTTCCAATGTTAGTCAAAGCTACAGTAGATCAAGACTGTCTCCAAGCCAGTGGAAAAACAAATAGCAGCAATGTTGAATATTTAGTATATATATATATATATATATATATATATATATATATGCAGTAAATAATGAATATTTATTTAAATTATATTTTTTGCTTCTGTAAAGCTGTAAGTACAATATCCCTCTTTGTTAATGGGGTATCAAGAAAAGAAATGAAATTTTATCCTCTACTTTCAACTGCATCATAGCATGTTTTTTTTTTTACTATGGTTATTGAATGCAATCTAGCACTATATTTTGGAACTAACAAAAAGATAAACTTTTTTTATAAGTTTCATTTTTTTCCATTCATATACATTTTTTATTCTCTGCTCAGCTTTGCATAAGTATAGTTCTGTTATAGAGTGGTTCATGAAAAACCGGTCCCCATTGCATTGGCTGTATGCATGCTCAAGGATGACTTATCATGACTGGACCAGTGTTTCATGGTCCATCTAGAATTACTATGCTACAAAGTTGATAGCTTTGGTAACACTTTGATTATTAATTTAGTTAACAGATTTATAAAGGAGGATCAGCTTCCACATTTGTTGTTTTATGGGCCTCCTGGAACTGGAAAGACAAGTACAATTCTAGCATGTGCCAAACAACTTTACACACCAAAACAGCTGAGCTCTATGGTAAGTTTGCACATAATGGTATGTTTGATGTGCATGCATATACACTCTGTTAAGTATTAAATATTCTTACCCGCTCTTATATTGCTCTTGGCCACAAGGAACTGTCTAGTCAGCTGTAGATAGTCAACTAATCTCAATTTATTTTCAAGTGATACTTGGAAATATTTGTTTCTTTACAAATGGTCATTAGCTGTGTGGACCTTCCAACTTCATTTCTGTACCCTGAAGTTACTGAAGTATTCAGTGTGGAAAAGACAACCATCCTAACATAATTTATTTAAAATGTTTTTATAGGAACTATCATAGTGAAGCCACTCATATATTCAAATCAATGTTTGATATGTTTGTTGAACTAAAACACTCATTGCTCCACTTACTTGCTATGAAGTGTGGTACTAGTTTCGAGAACCTTTGCTCTCATCCTCGGCCACGTGTCGACTGGTTGGAAACTTCCTTGCACTATGTAGATGTGAGATTCTACTCTGGTGGCTTCCTGATGAACTTGAAGTTATCTTCACCAGGAACATCAAAGTTCATTAAACGATCTCCTTACTTGCAAATGTAAATCTTTTCCCATGTAGCCGATTCTATAGGTCCCTGTACTGTTTTTAATAATTCAAACCCCTTCTGAATGTCATGATTTTCCTCCCAAAAATGATATGCCACAGCTGACCTCTCCATCTGTTTGTATTTTATGTTCCTAAAGTGTTCACTTAAACGTGTGCCTATATTCCTCTTTGTCTTACCAATATAAACTTTATCACATTCTGTGCCACTTATTTTATAAATCCACATTTCATAGCAAGTAAGTGGAGCAAAAAGTGTGTTTTAGTTTGACATATACAATGATTTGAATATCCTAACATAAGTTGATACAAGAACACCAACAGGATAAACATATGCTATGTCACCTCAAGATACACAGAAAGTAGTAAATCTTGCAAGCCAGAACTGAGGTAAATCAAGAGCTTCGACTATTTCTTATTTTGTTTGTACCAAATCAATAACAAACCTGTTCCTGTGAATAGTTTGTGAATTTGTATACTGTTATGTAAAAAATATTTTGCTAAGTTATGTTTTCTACCCCAGCTTAATATGTTGTTGATCTAATGTGCAGGATTTTGATCCATCAATTTTTCCCTGGCCAGCCAATATAATGTGTGTATTTTCCTGCCAGGTGCAGCTTTCCTCAGTTCTGTGCATTCCAATAGATGTTCTCTGTTTAGAATCTTGTCAGTATTGCAGATCTTACATGTGTTATCATTCATAAAACCAAGTCTGTGTAGATGTTCTGTCAGACAATCATGTCCAGTGGCCAGTCTAAAAGGAGCAACTGCTTCCTTCCTTGATAGATTTTTTATTTTTTGTATTGTTTCTTTTATATTAGAATAATTTTTATTAGATATTTCCACTTGAATGTTATGTTGATATTTTTGTTCTATGGTCGTTTTGATACTTTTTAATTTTACATTTAATCCACAGGCCTTTTATTGATTCTGAATGTAGCACTGCTCTCTTTTTGGCCAGAAAGTCTGCATTCTCATTACCTATCACTCCCACATGTGCTGGTATCCACAGTAGTATTATTTGTTGAAATTTTGTTTGGAGTAATCTATAATAAGATCTCGCATCCCCAGCTTGATATTCTGGGTAATGATAAAATAAGAATATTTGCCAACATAACTGTGTTATATGTCAATTCAAATGCACTCTCACCAACTCTTACACCAACCGTGTAAGTTAGTAATTGACTTGAGTAATGCCAATGTAAAAATATCTCACAATAAATTGTGTTAGTAACAACCTAAGGATCTAAACTTATATTGCTAAGCATTGTGAAGCAGACAAGAGTCGGTTGTTCATTTGAAAATCATAATTGACAAATCTTGAAAGCTGTGTGCTGATATTAGTCATTAATTTGTTTCCTTGAAATAATTGGAAACTGTAGACATCTGATAAATTCCCTCTTCAAGCAGCACATGTATCTCATTTACACTAATATTTTTAGACCTAAATTTTGGTAAAAAGAGATTTTCTTATTTTTTCAAATTATGGATTCTATTATTCTGGGCACTTAAGCATTTACAGACTTGTCAAAGCTAACACACCTGACCAGACTAACACCAGCACTTCTTTTAGTGCTGTGCAGTTTTACATTTTCCTTTTCTTACAGGGAGCTTACTGACGTGATAAAAGCTACCAGTATTTGGTTGTGGAAAATACTTGTATCATACATCAAAATAATATTTCATTAAATATAAACTTGGTATCAAAATGGTTTTGTGGCAAATAGAAGCACTGTAAGTGCTATGTATAGTGTCTGTGAAGACATAATTTAAAACATTGATTCTGGTAATTATGTTGCAAGTTTCCTGATAGATCTCATAAAATATTTGATTGTGTTGATGCAAAGTTATGAATGGTGAATTTATACTTATTAGACATTAGAGGCATGAGATTCAAATTAATTAAATCTTTTATTACTCAGAAAAAAAACAGTTTGTACTCTCAAACTCCAAAGAAGGATAATATATGTCAACAACATATGAAATATTATTTACTGTGTTGTGAAGATCTATTCTGTGATCTGTGCTTTTTAATCTATGTGTACATGATATAAATGAAATAATTTATTATTGGTGCTCATTTTTGTTCAATTTGCCGAACAATCAATATTACTGTTTGTAATAAGATTATTTAAATTTGAATAAATGCATGATAGATACCGTTAATAATGTTTGGGATATTTTACAGCTTTAAAAATGCAGTGAATCCTTATAAATGCAAAATAATAAATTTTGGGAATAAAGATAATGGCCTGCCAATACTAGTGGCATATATTAGGGATTGCCAAGGCTATCACCAAGGCTCATATATGAAGTATGAATTAGAGGACTTTTAAATAAAGGGATAATCTTTAAGCACTTGTTACTCTCTCATGTTCACAGAACTAGTGCATTGCAGAGAAAACTGGCAATCTGTTGCCAGGGCAAAGCTTTGGCAGTGGATATTGCAACCTAGACAGTACCCTCTAATTGGTATTTAAATTGGGAAATAAGTGGGGAGGTGCAGGGAACAACACTGCAAGGCTACAGAAATACATTTTGCCCCTTCAACAGATTGTTTCCGAGATAGGCTGAATTGAAGTGGTTGCTTACATGCAACTGGCAACTACTGTGAAAGTGCAACACATTGGGAAGAATGCTGATCATAATAGTGACTCTTTATGCAATCTATGGTTATTTTGTTAAATGCAAGTATTATTACCTTAGAACATTGCATAGCTTATATAGATTAGATAGTGTTGCCTTTTTTGAAATTGCTGAATCATACATAATTAAACAGTAAACAACTTACTCTCTGCGTAAGATAAGTTGATTATAGTGAATAATGAAAGGTATATTCCAGTTTTGTTTCATCTGCAGTGTGACAAGAATGTAAAAACCAAAAATTCTTATAACAGGTATTTTAATATTAATAATTATGAAAAGTATTCATATTTGTTTAGTTCATGAAAACTTAATTAATTGTTATGTCGGCCATGCATGCAACTTGCAACTGAAAAGACACCTTGGAATACTATATGTTTCACAAATTTAGAATATTTAATCACATACTTAGACAAGCTTCAACAACTCATATAAGACCTTTCCTTGCATTAAAGACTTTTGGAACTCAATAGATTAATCATTTGAATAAAATCATGTGATATATGTCATACTAAACACATTGGGCCGAGGATGAAGCCTCTAAACCGGTTTCAAATATCTCACAAGTAACTGGAGCATACGAGTGTTTAGTACAACATATATCACACAATTTTATTCACATGACTTGACTTCTCTGTGTAAGTTCCACATACTTTTTAAAATAAGTTTCTTTTTTAAAAAATGTTTAATTGAGATTCAACATTCATTAAACTTACAGAGTAAAATTGCTGACAGGTTGCATAATGAAATGCTTAAAGAAACTAGAAGCATTCTCTAAAGACTTATTATTGATGCAGTAATGCTTCTTGGAAAACAAGAATGTGCCTATAGAGGTCACGATTAAAGTGAAGAATTATTAAATAAAATGAATTACATAGAGATGCTTAAGTTTCATGGCTAGTTCTAATCTGCTATAAATAAGACCTCAATAAAAGCAACAACTGTTGGATTTTTCTAAATGAAAGAAATGATGCCACCACAAAAGTAAACTCTCAACATTTATGCACTATGTTGATAATGAAAACTTGTGCATTTCACAGATGTGAGTTTTGACTCACAAGGTGCTAAAATGAACATATAGCTCAGACTTTTGATTATGCTGTAGTAATGATTGGGGTTGTGTTTGTAATCCAGGCATTATTTAAAGATGAATATCCTACTGTCACATTCATCTGTTACAGTCACTGATTGAGAAACATACTTTCCCAATCTGTGAAGTTCATTAAAGAAACCAAACTGTTCTTTGTTTCCCATAATGGTGCACCCATCTTTACTCTCGTTCCATTTCCCATATAAATGTGCTTAAACGTTTTACAGAGAAGAAAAACATCTCTCATACGTGATGTAACTTTACTTCCAGTCTTTAAACATTGTCCATGATTATAGACTTTTCAATTTCTTATTTAGTGGAGGATGAACCTGGACACTGATCCAGCAAAGTAAAAAACATGGCTTCAGGTTTTCTGCAATTTCTTTTAAAGACCACAACCAAGTTTTTCCTAGTTATGTTCAGTAAGATTTTTACGTTTTCTGATGTTGTTTGATATATTACAGAAAAAGAGCATAAACATTTCTAACTATATATAAAAACTAAAACATTTATTAACATGCTACCAAATGAGATATGAGTTTGAAGAAGTGTGGTGAGAAACACTCAGCAATGATGAGCCAGAGAGAGAAGATCAAAGGCCCAAAAGGAGAAAATGCAGTAATTATGAAATATATTCTGCATGCATGCTACACTAATGTATTAAATATGTTCACACTAACTCCACTTACTTATACAGCGCTAGGACATGTTTCGGGGGCACTCGCTCTCATCATCTGCTGTTGACCGAGTAGTCCCTGAAACATGTAAAATGTTATATAAGTGGAGTTAATGCGAACATATTTAATGCATTAGTGTAGGATGATATATTACCTTTCCATAAGGTGCTGGACACAGTCACGCTCAAACTAAGTGAAGATTTGAATCGCTTGAACTTTGTGGCTTTATTGGATTTTAAAAATGGTGATCCATTAAAAGCTTTTTGAACTCAGAGAACTATATTTTTTACTTTCTGATATGGTGTCTGAAAAATGAACTGAAAGTACATTTCACTTCAGTATGTAGGTTGTGAAATAAAAATTAATCTGAAGTGTTATGTCCTGATATAGAATCAAGTTACTAGGATATAAGATTGCAGAATAAAAATAAAATATATAGCTCTCTATAAATTAGGGACAGAAATTGAGGCAGAAACAATTATAACAGAGAGCAGGATTGGTAGGAATTTTTCTCATAGATTAATAATTTATGCAAGCACTTATTCAATTAAATGTAAAAAGGAGCAAATATATCAATACAGAACATGTGACTTACAAAAGTGGAAATGAAAATATAGATGGTTCTGTACAATAGCTTTAAATGCTTATTATTTCTGTTCCTTTATGGCAGTATTATGAAGTGTTTAGACCACATATTGTAAATAAAGAATATTAATTTTAAACATAATTTATTATAAATTTTTTGATATTTGCAGCTTGCAGTCTGTTAGATAGTTTGCATCGTGTGCTTGAAATAAGATGCAATGCTCCTACTTCTACTCCTTTTCTCCACCTGTTAACTCAGTTTGTTGAGAACATGAAAGTCACATAATTATCAAACCACATCCATATAAAGGTTTAAATTACATTCCTAATTCACAGTTTACTAGCATTGCTGAGCGAGACAATGTTCATGGTGAAATAAAGTATTCAATATTACTTTTTTTTTCTAGGACTAGTAGCAAAAATTATTTTATCATGATTGACTTACCATCTGCTCTCATCTGCTTATGATACAGACAGTCTGTGACGAAAATTGGTTAAAAAATTTTAGTTAATGTAGTTGAATAAATTGTTCTGGCTCTTGTCCAGCATGGTTGAGCTTTATTACATGAATGCCTTTACTAGAGCATTAAGCATGTACATTAAAGTGCAACTTGGATTGAAATGAGAATTGTTGGATGTGTATGTTATTTATCCATGGTTATAATTTTAATTAATTGTTAAATATTTTAAGTACAAAAAATAATAGTTCTAATATGCCTTTGGGATATCATTCAGCATAAGTGGTTCTAACCTTTGAGTTTTTTTGAATGGTGTTTAACACCCGTTTTTATTACTGAGGCACCACAGGCGGTAACCTTTGAGTCCTAGTTGGTGCCAAATGCAGAACCAAGGCAAACTAAAATATTGTATTATTGGGATCTTAATGTCTATATTAACTGTCATTAGGCATTTGAAGTGATGAATGAAATGAACTTGTGTGTGTGGTGAAGAAAATCCTTGGACAGTTTGTCTTTTTGGAAATAAAGTCATGGTCTGCGAGTTGGTTAGCAGGCACTTGTTAGTGGATAAAAATTAATTTTACTTCAGCACTAGAAGGTAAAAGTTATGTTTTCATGCACTAATATTTGAATTCCTATTAGCTATGGAAATGTAAATAATTATGTGTTTGGTGCTTCACAGTGTTCGATTCCAAATTTAATTAATATTGAAATTATGTGTTTATTTGTATATCAGGTGTTAGAACTTAATGCATCAGATGACCGTGGAATAGGCATTGTCAGAGGTCAGATATTAAGTTTTGCAAGCACTAAGACAATATTCAATGCTGGATTTAAGCTCATTATTCTTGATGAAGCTGATGCGATGACCAATGATGCACAAAATGCTCTAAGAAGAAGTAAGTATTTACCTTTTTTTTTTCTTTGATAAAAATACACAGATGAAGAAATGTCCTTTTAATGTAAACTAATTGAAGAGGGCTGTATTATAATTATTTTTCAAATGCAAACAATAATGGCCCACTTGAGGTGGGTTGAAACATAATCTTCAGTAAAATATATGATTATTTTATGCAAAAGTACCACACCGTCTTGGTCAAATTTCACACTTGCTGGTGAACTCTTTTTCAAATAGAAAAAAGACTTAAAAGATATAAAATAATAGTTTGCTTGAAGTGGTTTGAAACGTAATCTTTGGTAAAAATTTTCACTCGGTTGATAACGATAAAAGATCATTGCAAAAATGAACTGAAAGTAGCTCTACAGTTGCAGTAGATAAAACCAACATGTACCACACAGCCTTGGTAAGATTTCACACTTGCCAGTAAATGTGAACAATGTGGCAAAAGTAGGAAAATATATGATTTTTTTCTGTTTTGTTTAGTTTCATCCGTAGATCACAATAACCATGATGTGAGTATTGGACACATTGAAATTATGCAATTATAAATTACATTAATAATTATCAGTGATTTGCAAACTCGGATTTAACCTGTTTGGATGTTGCACATACATATTAATAAAACCATAAGGAGATGACCAGAGTAAATTTTACACATATTAATAAAATAACAATATAAAATAAATGATTTAAAGATAATATTAATGATCAATCAGAGAAAATTGGCAGGCATCAATACATTTATTAGAACAAATCTATTTAAGAAAGAGTTGTTCTATGGAATAACATTTATTAATGAGAAATTCCTTTAATTTTTTATTGAAAGTAGTCTTGTATTCTATATCTTTTTATGTAATTGGGCAATTTATTGAACAATTCTTGTCCTACAACACTTGGTTTACTTTTGTATAGTTATAAGCTAGGTGTATTGTTATGAAAGTTAGCTTGAGTTCTAGTGTTATGAGTATGAACATCACTATTTAACAATTACTTTTGCTCTGTATTTTTAAATATATAAAGTTTCACATATTAAATTTCTGTGTTCTATAAGCTTCCCAATCGGAATCAGTTTGTTTACCAGGATATCTTTATATTAGTAAATTCTATACAGCATTTTTTTGCAACATGACTATTATATTTTAATATTTTTTGTACAGCAACCCCAGATAATTATACCTTAGGAAATGTGCAGATATATATTTATCCTTAATAGATTACATTTTAATGTTTTTAGTAGACTCAATTTAGATATTCTACCCAACAGGAACAACTCTGAAGTAATTTTATTGCATATTTTATCTATATGCTTGCCCCATATAAGACTGTTATCAATAGTGACTCCAAGGAAATTTGTCGAATTTACCTGACAAATCTGTTCATTTTCAATCCACATATTGAATACTGTGTTGCTTTTGTTCTGGGGCATTTGAAACCTCATAAAGTTTGTTTTGTCTATATTTAAGTAAAGGTTGTTAGCTTTGAGGGATTGCAGAAATATTTTAATGTTAATAAGAATAGAATTGTGTAGTAATTGATAATTTTCCCATGTATTTAATATTGATGCATCATCTGCATACATTATAAGTTTACCAACAGTAATTTTTGGAATATCATTTAAATATATAATGAACAATAGTAAACCTACTGACCCTCGAGGTAAACCATATTTTATATTTAAACTGTATGGGAAGTACCATTTTCTATTTTTCCTTGTATGTAGGCTAATCTCAGATTAGCTCACATACATAATCTGTTTGATGAGGTAGGATTTTATAAGATCAAGTGTATACCCTCTGATTTCTTACTTATATAACTTTGCAAATGCATTTGCTCAACAGTCAAAGACTTTGAATACAGATTTGTTACTTATTACTATGAGCTGATCTATATAACATAGAAAAATCATATCTACCTATCTGACATACCATGCCAATTGTATGACTACTTTTTGTTTTACATGTATGCACAGCATTTTTATGATCGTTACACATAGTACTCTTAAGTGTGTTTTCAAGATTATATATATTATAAAAGTTAAAGTATATGTGTATTTATTGGCTTTTATAGCTTTTCTTTTTACAGCTAATTTGTCTGTACTGTTGGTTTCATATTTCATGCACATGTATGTTTCAGTTATAGAAAAATTCACAGAAAATGTGAGATTTTGCATAATTTGCAATTATCTGGGCAAAATAATTCCTGCTGTACAATCTCGATGCACAAGATTTAGGTTTGGGCCATTGCAGTTAGAACAGATCATGCCAAGATTGGAGCATGTTATTGAACAAGAAAAGTAAGTATATAACCATATAGCATTTTTATGATCAACTCCTAAGTGGAACATTTGCTATTAAACCATTTCGTGAAAAATATGTGATGTCAAAAGAGGCAACATATTGCTTAAATTAATAAGTCAGTCTGAAATAAATTATGCAAAATTTTGACATAATGCAAATGAAAGCCAACAAGAACCCATGAAGTAATTTTTTTAAAATGCTATTTAATGCCCGTTTTTACTATTGAGGCACCACAGGCGGTGGACGCTGATAATATATGAAATGAAATTATATATTGGAAAGGATATTTTTATTTTAGGAAGGAAACGTTCCAGGCCTAAGTTTAGGGTACCTCCCCGGCATTTGCCATTTATGAGGATTGAGGAAAACCTGGAAAAAACCTCAATCAGGGATGACCTGGCAGGATTTGAATCCCAGACCTTCTGCTCACGAGTCAGTGTCTTAAAGACCTCGGCCATCCATGGTAGCAGTTATTAATAAATGTAAAAAGAAAACCAAACAGTAAAGATTAGCAGGTAAATAAATGCAATAAAACTGTAACAGAGTATGTTAGTGAATATAGAGAATGTAAGAGGAACAGAATTTGCAATCAAAAGATACAAATGCAGTCAACAAAAATAATGAAACTGTTATATCACTTATAGACACATGTTACTAGCACCTTATGAAAAACAAGTTTGGGTTGCTTGCACCATGTGTGATAGAATGGTATGAATAGATGTCCAAATTGGAATAAAATGAACATTGGCCCTTTCTAGCAGCAGTATTTTTCATATATCTAAAATATCTAAATTATGTTCCTTTCTTAAGCATCATATATGAATATTTAGTTTCTACTGTTTATACAAATGTGACAAGATAGATAGATTAGTTAGATGGATCTGTTACAGTTTCTCACATAGTCAAAGAGGAGCAAAAGCATACTTACTATTTACATATTTATACTAACATTTATTACATTACAATTCCTCCATACTGTAAAAATGTTAGTCATTAAATAGCTCTTCAACTTATTTTTGAAATGTGTGCCATTGTACTGTTTTACATAGGCAGGTAATTTGTTGTACAAAAGTAAATCCCATGACATTGGCCTCTTTTTCTGAAACGGTTTTATTAAATCCTTGTCTAAAATAGTCATTATTGTGTCTTGTGTAATGATGAATATTGTTGGTTTTCAGGTTTTGCTTTTGAATTGCAAATGTTGTAGGCACTTTATATACATACAAAGAATAAATTGTAAATGTTCGTTTATCTTTAAAAGTTTTCCTGCATAACTCCCTAGCATTAGGTGATTAAAAACCTTCCCATGTTGGTTCTTGCAGTGGAGCCCCAAATTTCTATGCATCGTAAAAAGTGAGGGTATATGATGCCAGCATAAATCATTTTCATACTATTTTCCTTTAAAATGTTCCTAAAATGCCTTTAGAGGTGCAAGGACATGCCAATTTTAATACAAATAAGATTTGTGTAAATCCATATTAATTTACTGTCAATAATGTGTTTATTTACATCTGTAATGTTGCATTGCTGTGGGTAAAGTATTTAGGATAAAATTTGAATTCCCTAAATACTGTATTAGAGTAGTTTTTATAATATTACATGTAAGTTTGTTTCTTTTAAAAATGTGTTAATGAATCAATAGCACATACCATAGTACTTTTTAATATTTTATGGTTTTCCCCCAGTATATTATAGTAGTATCACCAATTTCATGGTTTTCCACGAGCATACTGTAGTTGTATCAACAAAGGATATTATTTTAGTGCTCCATGAGATTGCACTATTATAAATAAATAAATGAATGAATATAGCCTTGGAATCCCAAAGTGCTATGGCATTCTGAAGAGTTGAGCTCAATATTGATTCATTGGGTCTAAGGAATAAATCCATAACCTACAATAGTTCATGGTTTAATACACACATTATTACGATTCACTTCACATAGTCATACTTAGTTCACTGTTACACATACACAAAATAAACTTCCCAAGATCATAAACTTCATCACCACCTTCAGACCCTGTTACACTATATATTGAAAAGAATTCCTTCAAAGTTCTTCCACTCTCATTTGTCTTCTCTCCTCGTTCACAGCACCTAAGCCCTCTGATTGAAGGAATCTGCCCAATGGATCTTTTGTTGTCTTACATTCCTCCTGCCAATTCTGGGGTCCTTCTGTGTATACATTTCCTGTGGTCCACCTTCCCCATTTCCATTTTACCCTTTGAGCTGAAGCGAAGCCAGAGCATCTTTCATACCAATTCGTCTTCTCAGCTCCTTATTCCTTATTTTATACTTCAAGGAGCTTGGAATATCTTATGCTCCATCCTACACTGGGCGATGGGACACTAATAATAGAAATCCCATATGCCTTCTATGTGAACAATCTGATGAAACTACAAAACATATCTTACTAGATTGTGGAGCTCTGGATAGACTAAGGTTATCACTCCAAGGATTCAGACCTTTTGAAAACTAGCCATATATCCATAATATGCAAGGATTTGCTGTTGCATTAGTACATTTTCACATTTCCATACTTTCATTTTAAATGGTGTCAAAATACCTTTCTGGCAAGAATTAAATTAGCCGTTTATGATTATCTTGGAAACTACTTAAGAAAATTAATTTTTTCATATATATTTAGGAATTATTTTTTAATTATTGAAAGAACGTAGGTCGCATTCATTGGAAATAGCAATTTTTACAGTGCATTTCTCTAAATTTCATTAAAAAATATTATTGCTTAGTTTTTAGAAAAAATAATTATGCATAGTTGTTGCATTTTTTGTTGAAATTGTATTTATTTAGTTAAAAAAAGCAAGTGATTCATTTCAGTATATTTGTTCCAAAATGTGAGAGTCAGGCAAATGAAAATGAGAAATCAGCTGCCAAAAATCAGGTAATGGGCTGTCATGGGGGACTGTTTTGAAGTTAATACTACTGTTTGACAGATGTATTGTCTGAGGTTGGCCAACATGCATGTGCAGCTGCAGGGCAAAGATTGCATTCACAGTAATAGGAGCATCCAAGTTCTAGCAACATAATATAAGAGTTATTAGCTGTCAAATGTGTTTCACCAATTGAGATTCATATGAATTGAGAGTGGAACAGCGATACCAATGAGGGCAAATATCACTAGAGGATGACATGCACCCTGGCACTGAGTTTGCAACATCAGGTATACTATTAATGGGAGAGAGGGAAAGACTTTTTTGGAAAGTATAGTGACATGAATGAAACATTCAGATTTTCTCGAAGCTCAAAAGTAACCTGGGCGGGTGCTGGTTTGCAGCGGCGGTGATATGATTGAGATAGTGGTGCCACCAACAGTCAAAAAGACTTTTATGAACAAGCTATACAAAAAAATTTGGTGAGCAGGTGAGATAAGTGCCTAAACATTGGTGGAGAATTTTGAGACAATTCCTCTGCGGAGAACAAAATTATTTCTCATTTTCATTTGACTGACCATTGTAGTAAAAAATTTAAATTGAAGGGGGGGGGGGAAAGAAAGAAAAAACACCCAAAATTCAAAGTTAAGGAAAGCCCATATTTTAAGATATGAAACCTTAAAATTCCCTGGGTTAATTAATTTCCACTTTCTCTTTATTATTGTATATCTTTTTTTGGTTTTTAAAAGGATTCATGTTCCTTTTGTGGTTTTATAAACATTTGCTACTTTGTAATAATTTTCACTCCCAGTTCTTGCAGTACATTTACTCTATTTGCATTTTCCCAATTAAAGGACATCAAGATGCCATATGCACATAAAAATAAATAGTTAAAATGTATATTTAGAACCCCAAAGTAACTTTTAGCACAAAAAACCAAATAGTATAATCGAGTTTATTGATTTTTCTCTGTCGTCAAACTCTTCATTGGTAGTTACAATTTCTTAAAAAATCTTTTGGTTTTGGCCATAATTGTACAAGATTCAGAATAAAATTGAACAAAATCACTTTTTAAAACAATTTCACTCTATTATGAAACTTTCACATGTTGAAGTAATTGATGAAAATTCAAATGTTGCTAACAAATAATACAGTTCACCTCTTTAGGACAAATAAGTATATATGAGCATATAGATAGTTGACTTGAGTGAATGGACATAAAAAGGTAGCAAAATGTATACAATTGTTGAAAAACAAATAAATGAAAGATCTTTAGAAATGAGCAGTGCATTTCAAAATTATGTAAAACTAAGTTGCAAAAGTCAAAGAATTCAAAATGCAATCAAAGTCTTAGAATGGGGAGAAAGGGGTGCAGGGAGAAAATTATAGAAATTGCCATTTTTACTTCCTTTTATAGTAAGGAGAAGAAGCTGTAAATAGGTATGTACAAGTTCAGAAAATGGTATGGAGATTCATAAAATATTAAGTGAAAATGTGTGTTTTGTTCTTCCCCAGAATAAATGTAACAGAAGATGGAAAAAGGGCACTCTTAAAATTATCTGGAGGAGATATGCGGAAGGTTCTCAATACTTTACAGAGCACAGCTATGGCTTATAAGGAAGTAAATGAAGAAAACGTATACACTTGTGTTGGCCATCCACTGACAAATGACATTGCAAATATTGTTAGATGGTGCTTAAATGATGAGTTTGCTTCTGCATTTAAAAGTATCCTTTTGCTTAAATAGCATATTCTCACTGATTAATGCATGAAAATTCTATAATGAAGTGCTTTATTGTGTTTATTTTAAGGAATCGATTAATTTATTTGTCTATTTATCAGTATAAATTTTATTATAACTGAGGCGAGATATTATGTATATGAAAAACTTGTTCAGACTATTATATATGTTTTTTTGCTTTTTGTTTAAATATTGATTTCAGAGCCTTTCTTCCTTCATAATTGGCTTATTACATTTACAACATATAGGGCAGCTATAATAGGACTCCAGTTATATTGCTGCTGATGAACTGGGGACTGAAGAAAACAAAATGGAAACTTTGCATTTTGTTTAAGTATATTGGAATTTAGATAAATGAAATAATATGAAATTAATTATTGTATCCAACTTAAATAAATGTTAGGGGTCATACCAAAATTGGCCTGGGATAGATGGGTGGAGGCCCCTTAGTAATAATAGTTTGCATTTATGAGGGTAGGTCCATAAGTTACCGGCCTCGCCGGTAAGGGTTATTGCCTTCATAAAACCCTTATTGGGTGTAATACCTTATCTGTTACATAAACAATTGCAGCTGTAACTGTTCAGTTGCTCAGATATAGTTGCATAAAGAAGGCTATGTATAGAAGATTGTGACATGTTCATAATGGAATATGGAGCCATTATTAAGTCCTTCACAAAAGAAGGACTTACTCCAAATAAAATAAAACAGTGATTGGATTGTGTATATGGAAAATAATCCCCTTCATATTCTACCTTAAAAGAATGGGCCAAACTTTTGCGAATGGGTTGAGAAAGCATTGAAGACGAAGAGTACGCAGCTGGACCATTGGAGGTGTTCACTGCTGAAAACATTGCTCTTGTGCAAGGAGAAATTATGGAAGACCGGCAGCTCAAAGTTACAGAAATAGCAGTGAGGTTGGGTCTTTCTAAAATAACAGTTCTTTGTATTATTCATGAACATTTAAAGATGAATAAGGTTAGTGCAAGATGGGTGCCTAGGCTTCTTTTCTCAGTCCAACAGCAGTAACGAGTCATTATTATCAGGCATTTTTGGAGCTCTGCTGTGGTAACGAGAGAGAAGTTCTGCAAACTATTGTTACAGGAAATGAAACTATGGTTATTATGATTCCTTGTCCAAAAGAGAATCAATGGAGCAGCGTAAACCTAATGAAGCGCTGCCTCTAAAGGCCAAGATCACTATCAAACAAGAAGATCATGACCACAATCTTTTGGGACTGTGAAAGAATACTCTTCATTGACTTCAAGGAGGAATACCACAGTAAATGGGGAGTACTATGATACTGCACAGACTACGTGCTTCCATCAGAGAGAAAAGACAAGGAAAGTTGAGTGGTGGTGTGCGCCTTCATGACAATGCGCCTGTGCACACAGCTCTTGTTGCAAAGGAAGCTGTGAAGCAACATGGTTTCAAGGATATCGATCATCCACTCTACAGCCCAGATCCAGCTCCCAGTGACAATTTCCTGTTTTCAAAACTCAAGAAGGACCTTCAAGAAAGGAAATTTAAGTATGACGAAGAAGTGATGTAATAAATTTATTCATTATTCATTTACATTACAAGGATACCTGTAATAATTAATATATAGTGATGAGTCAAATTAGACTCTCTTGCACCTTCACTTACTTACCAATTTCATTAGAACATGTTACATTGTTCACACCATCAGCTATTTGTTGACTGTCAGCAGGATTGCCGAAATCCTTGGAGGATGTACTGTTTGGCTCTGGCAGACATCTGGTGAACCTGAAATAAATGTTTCTTTCCCCTGGAAAATCACAGTTCTTTGTTTTTTAATTTCAGGATATTAATTGTTTTTACCATATTCAATTGTGTATGCACTTCTACTGCCTTTAACAATTGTGCTTTTTATTCAATTTCATCATTAAAAAATGAGCTGCCACAGCAGCTTTCTTTATTTGCTTATATTTGCTCTGCCTATGCTCTTTCCATTGGGTACTTGTATGTTACTTTCATTTTTCCAATACGTATATTTTATCACAGTCTGCACAATTAAATGATAAATTACTTATTTCTGTCCTGGTGGTGTACTATTTTTCTGTTTGTTATTTACAAGATTTTTATATGCTAATCTTATTCCTTGGTGTCAATGTAAAGTAATCTTCCTTAAAAATCTTCTAGAATTTATGCATAGTGATAACTGAACTGAATGAACATTCACTCCTTCATCTAATAATTGTTAAATAATAAAACATTGCATCCCAGTATTCATCTGTGAAAACGACATGTTTTAGTAATGGAAGAAAAATTTGGCACTGATAAAGCTTTATTCTCCAAAGCAATACCTAAGTCATGCATCGCAGAAAACGCATTTGAATTGCTAGCCCGTAAGAGCTACTAGTCACTAAATCTGGAACCTTACAAAGTGGCTGTAGGCTAAGAATTACAACCATTTGATTATCTACTAGAGCTATTCTGAAAGTTTTTGAACTGACCAAGAAAACATGAACATTTAAGATAATCTTTTTTTAACATAATCACCTTGTAAATCAGTGCATTTAGTTGATTGACTTTTCAATTTTTTAATATCCTCAGTAAAATAAGATTTGTTTAATTGTGAAAAATAAGCTTGTCTTGGCTTCAGCTTCATCTTTGATGTGAACCTTCATCCTCCCAGCAATTTCTTCAGGTTTGGGAACAAAAGAAATCTCTGGGAGTCAAATCTAGCAAATATAACAGATGTGAAAGCACTTGGAAGCATATTTGCCAGATTTGGCTCCCAGTGTATCCTACACTGCCACAGGTGGCCGAGGTCGTTAAGGCATTTTTTTTTATTTGTTTATTTAAGGATGCTCTTTAACATCTCAGGTCATCAGCGTTCCATTCTATTCAGTGCGTGGAATGGCCAGCATATTTTGCTCAGAGGCCTCTTCTTTCAGGCTTCAGGTTCGTGCCGTAAATGTACAACATGCGACCCAGGGCTTTACTTACCTTCCGAAGGAAGCCATACTTACGATTTTTATGCCTGAAAAAATCCATCGATCCTGGCCGGGTTCCAACCTGCGACCTCTTTAGGGCGTGGACTTGTGAGCGGGATGTCTGGGGTTTGAATCCCACCAGGACCTTCTCCCTGACTGGGGTTTTTTCCAGGTTTTCCTCAGTCATACCTGGCAAATGCCGGGAAGATGCCCTAAACTTAGGCCTGGAATGCTTCCTTAAAAAAAAAATCCTTTCCCAATTTATCATTTCATTTCACCTATCATCAGTGTCTGCCGCCTGTGGTGTCTCTGTGGTAAAAATGGGCATTAAACACTACTCAAAAAAAAAGTGTATCCTACACTTATGTGTATGTATTCAACTTGTTTACATTAAACTCCACTTATTTATTATGTTTATTGTTTAGTTTAAACAAGTTGAATACATAAGTGTAGGATATATTATCACTTCATTGTCTACAGCTTTGTAAGTACAGTTTATTTAAAGGTCATGCTGTTTTGCAACAACAATCCTAGACACGTGTGGAGGTGCATTACTGTGATAAAAGAGAACTTTCTTTTTTGCAAGGTGTGGATGTTTAGTCTGAATAACATCCTTCAGTGGTCCATTATGAAGAATAATACTCCTGGTAATGATCCTGTCCTTATGAAGATAGTCTAAGCGCACCACACTATGAGAATCCTAGAAAACTAGCCTTAACTTTTCCTGCAGATGGAACCATTTTTACTTTCTTTGGTGCCCTTCACCTGTTGCTACCCACTGTTAGGACTGCTCCTTTGTCTCTGGCATGTAGTGATGAATCCACGTTTCATCTACTGTTATGACACATCAGAGAAACTTACTGGAATTACATTTAAACAAGTCTAAACACTTGTGAAATGTTCACTCAAATCCATTTGGTCCATTGTTAACAAACACGGTACCCATCGAGCTGAAAGCTTTCTCATACCCAAATTATCATGTAAAATGTAGTGGACGTGACCAATTGACATTTTTTCAATGTCAGCCAACTTGAGTAATCTTCAGTCGTCGATCATTCAGTATGTCATCATGAATTTTTGTTACAAATTCATCGATCTTAAGAGTTTTTGGGTGCTCTTACCGCTCATCATCTTGAATGAATGTATGACTACACTGAAATTCAGCAGCCCACTTAACTGCAGAAAACGAAAGAAGAATCCTTTACTGTGGAATCTAACACCTTTTGTATTTCTGTTACAATGAAACCCTTCAAAATGAAGTACTTTATCATAGTTGGCATTTCAGTTTTTATCCATTTTGTAGAAAATTTTAATACTATTTTGTTTACATGGCATTGGCAAACAAGTGATTACACTTACTAAACTTTATAGTGTGCCATCTAAGGGTTGATACTTATTAACTATCATAGTAATTGGGCTACGATATCTTGAGTCAGGCCGAGAACTTTTTGAAAAACCCTTGTCAAGTGTGTGAAATTTCTGTAATTGCAGAATATTGTTGATCCACAGCTAATAGTTTTCTCTAATGAAGCTTTATTTCATTCACACAGTTATTTTTTTTTCATAAAATTATAGGCACCTAATATACAATTAATTTACAAAATTTCCTTGAATGGTGGATATATTAGTGTGCGCTGTGCTATAAAGACTATATTTTATTTTGTATATTGTAAATTCAAAGAGGTATTGTGGCATATGGGGAATTGACAATGTGGGTGAGCTAGTATATTGTAGCATATAGGCGATTGTGTTCCATGTGACGGTTGGGGTTTGAACATGGGAAAAGTTTAGTTCTGCACATGCATGATGTCTCAGTAGTTTCTCAGGGAGCTGAGCATCTAATGTTGAAGAGAGAGGACACTGCTGCAACATTGGCTCCAGAATCTCTAGAAATAATCTTCATACTTTAGATAAACTAAAATTTGTTCATTTTTTGAAAAAGGAACTTTCATGTGTGAATGCTAAGTTTTTGAGATGCCAGGAATGCAGAATTTGGGCAGACACATTTTTGAACATGTGCTGTAACACAATTAGCACCCAAAAGTTGAAAATAAGATTATGTGCATGCTTTTATTAATCATTGTAGTACATCTGTTTAATGTGCATGGCTGCCATTGGAGACTATGGTGCGCAGTAGTGATGGAGAGGAAGCTAAAACTGTGCATATTGGACAGCTTGTTGCAAGTGTGGCATGTCACCCCCATTCATTATTTGCATAAATTGAAGTCTATAGGGCTTTGGTTAAATATGTATCATGTTGACTAATTAGGTATTACCAATTTTGCCTATTTTATTCTTGACTGTATGCTAGGTTTTGCTCAAATAAGGCATATTCCTTTAGCAGCTAATAAATTAGTTTAGCAAGTAGCTTAAAATTGAGTCAATATAAGAATAAAATAAACATAAATCACTTAAACAATGTAATACAGTTTTTTTCACACTAACTCCATTCACTTACATAAAATTTGGACATATGTTTTGGGAGTGATCCCTCCTATCTTCAGCCTGTAGATAAACTGTTGTTATACGTGGCGGTTGGGTCTCTTGATGTTCTAGGAGGGATCACTCCCGAAACATATGTCCAAATTTTATGTAAGTGAATGGAGTTAGTGTGAAAAAAACTATTACATTGTTTATGTATATACCACTCCATTGTCAACAGCTTCGTAAGTACATTCAATTGAATAAATCACTTAGTTCTAGTTTTAACTCACATGTAATAGTTCTGGTCATTAACATTTTTTATGCACAGTAAATATGATAGTGATAATTTTTTAATTTCATTCCAATAAATGTTTATTGTAATTATAATTTCTTAATAATAATTCTATCTGAACTACATATACTTATGAGCTTATTCTCACTTAAGTAGTTTTACTGTGTGTACTATTTGCTATTATTGTAAAAAATATGACTTTTTCATTGCTACATTATTTCATTGAAAGTAGCATCTTTCAAAGTGGGTTTCTTTTTCCTCTCCCTCTTTCTTTTCCCTGGTTTCTTTCTTTCAACAGGGACATTTTCACACATGCCATGTTGAAGCATTGTAGCATTGATGCTATTGATATTTAGCAGCAGTAACATTTTATATTATCCTTTCATAAGGTAAAGAAAAGATATAAAACTGGCTTTTGTTATAAAATGTTTCCATTTTGATACTTTTTTCGCCATTGCATAAAGGAAGATCTCCATCTCATCATTTTCAATTTCCAGTAGTTGTATAAATTCAGCAACCTCTTCTGCTGCATTTTGTATACCATTTAATTTACTTCTTGCTGTACTAAAGCTATTTCATATCGTTTACAGAAATATTCTGAACATCCATCATAATTATGATTAGTTGGTCCTGGTAGCTTAGTGGTAACCATACTTGCCACCTAGACCCAAGAAGGCAGATTCAAACCTAGTCAGGGGTTGATGGATTTTTTTAGGGATAAAACCCTAAGTATGGTTTCCTTCAGAAGGGAAGTAAAGACATTAGTTACATGTCATAGAATTATGGCACTTAAAAGAAACTCAAGCCTGAAAGAACAGGCCTCTGGGCAAAACTTATTAGCAGTTTCATGCCATGAATTGAATGGAATGCTAATAACCAAAGATGTTTAAAGAAGTGATAATTATGTCTTACCAATATTGAATGCCCCTTTAGTGTTCTTCTAATTATCTATTACAACTGGCAATTACAAGCTATTCCTATGTAATTTCAGTTATAGTTCCTTATTTCTAGTTTTCCATAGTGTTCCTTTGCTCATGCATAAGTTTATTCAGTAGGTATTGATGTTTACTTATTCCTATTGCCATAATACAAGTGCATTTTCCTATATTGCACTTCGCTATTGTATGCTTAAATTAGAATTTATTTTGCTTACTAATTTTGGTCATCCTCCCTTTAATGCTAAATTCAAGAAAAAACCCTGTTTTTTTAAGTAATTGCCATAACTAGTTTTATTCAGGAACTTTTTTTATCATAGGACATGAGTGGCCTTAATGAGTTTGAAAGAAACTCTTTTCAAAATGTTACATTGTACATCTTTGTGAAAATTTATTAAATATTGGCATTGACAGGAGAGAACAGAGGAATTCTGAGTGAAAGGGCTGTAAATTTTTAAAATTTTCTTTATTTTATTCCTGCCTGAGTATTTAAGCTGCTCTTGAAAATGAAGACGTTGACTGTAATCTAAAATATCTAATTACATGGTGTTAAAACTATTCACTGGTTTTTATAGCTGTTTTTCTACTCTTATTTTAGATCCCCATCTATTAAATAATTAATATTAAATCCTGGGATACTGCTTTTATACAATACCTGAGGATATTCACATAAAAGATTGATTTTAGTTTAACAGAGGGTCTATTTAAGGCAATTTTCAGTGTACTTTGCCTCTTCTTTCACTAGCATAACATTTCTTAGTTTGAGTTCCCATTTCTACCTATTTTAAATAGATTATGTTGAATCTTTTTGAATGCTTTTACATGATACTTCAGAATTTTTACTTAAAAGATGAATTTTAGTCTAATAGAGGACTATCAAAAGCTATTTTCATTTTATACTTTTGTGTCTTCTTTCACTGGCACATTTAATCAGAAAATAAATGAATAAAAATATGTTTAGGGTTGTTCTCAAAGTTATTGACTCCATTATTGTTACTATCATAATAAGAACTAATTTTATACTTTGTAAAGAGCACCTTGCATCACAGTCATTATTGTCAGAATTAGGTATTTCATCATTGAACACTAAAGAATGTAGTTATATATGCAGCATAAGCTGTTCCTTGTTGATAGCACTTGAAGTATTTCATCATCTTCCTTAATATGATGCAGATATCCAAGAACTAAAAATTGCAAAAGGACTGGCCTTGATAGACATTTTAACTGAAGTACACTTATATGTGCAAAGAGGTAAATAAATCACTTAGTAGTTTTTTAAATTAAATTTACTTTGTTTTTAACTTCGTTCTATTCATATTCAGTTATGAAGAATGTGAAAATTAGTAATACTACAAAGCAACCCTGTATTATATAACAAATTATATTGGAGAAAGTCACTCAAATTTCACTATTTTTATTCCACTTGGACATGTTTCAAAAGCAAATTTCCTTCAGCGTCAGCACGGTTCCATTGCCAGTTTTCCAGCTTGGTATTAAGATGTCACTCTTTGGATTTTATAAACTTTTTGATGAGGTTACTGTTTTTTGGAAGATCAAAATTAACTAAATTTTCTTTGTTTTCATTCAAGAATATATTGATTCCTTTTGGTTCCTTTTGGAATTTGTGGTATTTTGCCAAAAGGAACCAAAATTACTAAAAGCTCTTTAAAAACCCATTGAATCAACAGTATGGGATTATATTTATAAACAAAAACAAAGATTTTTTGGTTAACTTTGATCTCCCAAACAAGTTACCTCATCAATAAGTTAGTTAAAACCACAGAGCAACATCACAGTTGCACAGTTGCAGTTGGGAAGCGGTCAGTGGGACCAAGCTGAAGTTGGAGGCAAACACCTTTGAAACATGTCCAAGTAAGGGGAAAAAAATTAGTGACGTTTGAATGATTTTGTAATAATAATTTGTCATATTATACTATATTTCACTGTGAAAATCCTTGTTACAAAAAACAAATTAGCCTTTTTTTTTCTTTCTTTTTTCCTTTTGTGCTTTCTCTTCTTTCCAACCTCCCAAGACATTGGGTCTCTGTTTACAAATGTGCTTATTTATTTATTTTCTTGAATACAACAAATTTTACAGTATAACTCAACTCATCATACGTTGATGTATATGTGATGGTAGCAATATGTTTTAGTGAACCATTTTTTTAAAAAAATATTTTTATTTTATATTCTAGTCAGTCTACCCTCAGAGGCTGCTATTGGACTTACTGTGAAAATGGCTGAAATAGAAAATCGCTTAGCATCCGGAACAAATGAAAATATTCAACTCTCTGCTTTATTGGCAGCATTTATAGAAGCTAGAGAGCTTGTTCCTTGTGAAGAAACAGATTAATCAAGGTAATGGTGTAATTTTGCATGCTTTAATATTTGGCCAGCAGTAATTAAAAAGTAAATTTTGTATTATTCAAGATATTAAAAATGTTTTCCTGCTTATATTAAAATTTCTTATGAGGATGAAATTTTGCATGCTTTAATATTTAGTGGTCAGCAGTAATTAAAAAATAAACTTTATCCAAGGTATTAAAGTGTTTTCCTGTTTATGTTAACTTTTCTTATATGGATGAGTTATCACTCCAAATGCATCTTAAAGATGAACACAAAAACAAAAAAAAATTGTCTACAATAAAAGATGTACTTCTGAAATGTGTCAACTTTGATTGTTAGATTATACTTCATTATTGTTTTGTTACATTTAATTTTTTTTAATTGTGACTCTTCAATCATTCTGAAAAAACATATTACATTATATTGTTTAGTGCTTTCTGGGATCACCTCCCGTATCATGCTTTAATCCTTTAGGCATGGACTGGATCAACTTCATTTATGCTTGACATGACACTTGTAGCCATACTGCTGCTATTTTCTGCTCCATTATTTGGCTGCTGTTTTCCTAATTGGAAGGCCATTGTATTCCATATATTTTTCTAAGGGGCTCGAAGCTGGACTATGTTGTGTTAGGAAAACAGTTCAATATTTGTTGGTATCAATATTTGTTGCTTTTATAATGGTTCGGTGGCATGGATTGTGGTCCTGTTAACAGAAACAATTTCAGGCAGCAGCTTCTGCATTGAAGGAATCTACCTCCCCCATAGTCTGACAATACTTCTCACTGTTCATGTCTCCATTCACCACCTTACACTCTCAGAATCCTCAGACAATACACTTAAAAAGTCATCACTGCATTGCCACTTTGCTGGGTCACCAAAGTTGACAAGAACTAATCAGTACTTGTCCGAGGAATCTAAACATTTAATCGAAGAGATATTCAAATTGAATTTCTTAAGAAAAAAATTATTTTCCCAAGCTTCTTTAGACCATCCTAAATGCTCATTACAAAATTATATTACTTCATTTTGTCAGTTTAATTCAGTTGTGGTTCACATAATGCAAGTAGCAGCCAAGTCGTACTTCATTAAGTCTATTAGTTTCATTAAAAGACCACTACTAAGCTGTAACGCAGCCTTGATCTGTCTATGTCTGTTCCAAACACATTGCATTGATTGATGTAATCATGTTTCAGACACTCCCAAAATCTGTGCAGTATGTCTGTCTGATTTAACATCTTTCATAGAGTAATAACTTTGATCAGAGATAATGGGTGTATATGATGTTTAATGGTAAATTCAAATATATAATTAAAATTTTCCATCTGGCCAAGCTTTTGTGTGACCAGGTGACTCAACTCATCCTTCAGATTGAGACATACAAACTCGTTGTAAACACCATCTCGCTCTGTCATATCTAGCACACTGAAACATGCCCAATTCAGACCTGAATAAGCTGGAATGTTGTCTTTTTTGGAAAAGGTTTTCAATTGAGGAAATCATATACTTTGTGTAATGTTTTCTGAATAATATGGAAACTGCTCAACATGGAAATCATCTACAACTGCTTAAAATGGAAATAACACATTGGGATGTGCTGTGAAGGAAATGCAAATGTTTTATCTATTTTATTTTGGGACATTCTGACTTCTGAGGAAACTGAAAATGAAAGGTCATTAAGGTATATGAAATTTACATACATACCTGAGCAGAGATCGCATCAAGGACAAAAGAAATGGGTTGCAAATGTGTGTTTTTCCCTTCAGTGGAAAGTTATAGCTTTCTACAAGTGAGAAAAGCTGTGCATTTTGTGATATAGAATGATATGTAAACATGTGGTCCTTTCATTAACGGATAAAGTGAAAATGATCAAAAGGACAAGAGACTCAGATAAGTGTGTATGTAGATTCCTAGTTTAGTTTTGTGATGAATGTTGGTGAAAGGACAGAAAGACTGAAATAATGCATCTACTGGATTATGCATTGGATATAGAACTACATATGTACTAAGGTGAATGTTTTATTAATAAAATGCATGATATTGAAACTTTTGGCAGGTGTTTGCGATTAATCTTAAAACCATGCATAGAAAAAAAAAGGAATATCTGCATAATATGGAAACCTCGTCAAAATGGAGGGGGAAAAATTAGGATATGTCATTTCCATCTTGAATGTGTCTCACTGTAAGACCTAATAGACTATTGTGATCCCTTTGAGAATGTGTTCTACTAACATAGTGGTGGTCATGAATTTACACTTTGAAGGTGAAAGATTCAAATAGCAACACAAGGAGTAGCTTTTTTATTTGTGATAATTACATGAAGGCTGCTTGCTAAAGAAAACAGACAAGAAATTTATTTTCTGTGAAACTGTCACAGAAATCATTATCACTTGGAAATACAGATAGTATATTGCACTGTGTGAGTGAGATGGGGCAAGGGGGAGGGATGGTCTATCCAGCAACACTGCAAGTAAGCCAAACCACTTGCCATTTGAAAAATACTTGAAGCCCTGGTGAACTCTTAAATAGTTACAGAGTGGTCTTTGATAGAACAAAACAGCGCACCCTCTCCTACTTCTTTATACCATCTTTATTGTAATTTTGTTGATGATGTTAGGTTGTAAATACTCTATAATGGTTTAACAACTAGGAAATAATTTGCTAATGGGAGTATGGTATGTATATTTAATTGCAGAAATTTTCTTTATAGTACACAAGTAAGATGAATGCCTATTGATTATTTCCTTAAGTCATTAATACATTTTATATTAAGCATTGCCATTAGGCTCAAATTCAATAACATTTTTCTGCACATTTAATCTAATCATTGCTCTTTGTTTCCATACCACCACTGCCAATCAGAGGCATGATAGGAGTCTCATGTACTTATTCATAAATAACATAGCTTACAGTCCATATGTTAGGCATTATAGGAAAGCACACATAGAGAGATAAATGTTTATAAATATTGTATTCAGGAAATACGTTATGATTTGTTACCAACAGTACAGGAATGATCTAATGGAGTGTTTGTGCAAGCAAGTATAGGTTGCATAAACAAAATGTTACATGCAAATATACCTTGGTTTATGATAGGCAAATGGAATGAACACACATTTTTATTTTGGAATTATACTTGAAGGAGTTACTGTATCTTATTTCATTTAACCACACATACTTTCTACTGTGCTAACTCCATGAATTGCTCAAAATCATTATCCAACATCATCTACGATATTGTGTGTATTAAATCTTAATGTATCAATTCTTTATTAAGATCATTGTGCGATTGAGTCCAACTAACACAATAATCTTAATATATGATTGGCTTCACTGTGCAATTCCAGTTATCAATTCTTTGTTTTTTTTTTTTTTTTTTAGCTAAAAACAACACAATGCTACCTTCAAATGCTTCAACCATCACTGTGAGAGAAGTGCAGATGGGAGGAATCCGTTGATGGTTTGCTACTGCTAATGATTGAAGACTTTTTTTTTTTTTAATAGTTTTTGAGAATGTAAAAATTTTCTGAGTAGCCCTCATATTTAAGTTTTTTCTAAAACTTTGTTATTGTAATACATTTTATGTTTTGGCTGTAATTAAAAAATCTGTATCTAATGCAAGAAAATTGAAGACTTCCATAACCTTACTTCCATAACACGGCTCTCAAAGGTCAGAGCCAGCTGTGGAAATAGCTGCATCTCTGATCCATCTTGTGACCTCATTGACAGGGGGAATGTGATCAGCATACCAGCTTCCTGTCATATGCTCTCCAATAGGCAGTTGCACAATTGCTCTTACGAAACTGCTTGGACTCCATTATTTACTTCCTAAAATTTAAAAGTAGGCACCAGGAATCCAACCAGGGATCTCTTTAGTTGCACTAGATAAGGGAGATGGTTCATTTCCATTACAAGCATGAAAAGTTTAACTAGATAAGTACAATTTCATTTCAGATGAATAAAATTAGTTTTATATTGTAGACCAGTCTAATCAATATATTCTATCCTTTATACCTAATACCAAACTTTAATCTTAAATCAAAGTATAAGAAAGACTTGAATGTCTTCCACATACACTTGGTAAAAAGAATAAGATAAGTGTTTCCACACAGTTGCAGACATATCAAAGCATTCAACAGAGTTTGGTGCATCCTGCAGACAGGAAAGAGAAGGGATGGTCTCATTTAGACTGAAAGTTTGCAGGCTGAGGAGTTTGAAGAATAATGTTACATGGCATATGCCAATATGTGGAGACGAGCAAGATGCTATACACATTCTGTTAAAATGTAAGGGTACCAGGAATGAAGGAATGATTTAATTAGAGAAAGATGTTGAAGATTAATAAGGAACTGGTGATCAAGAAAAATTTTGATGATAAGATTTAACTAATGGGGTTGAATGAGTTTTTGTGGAAATTGAGGTTGAAATGTGAATGGTCAATGGAAAAAGTGGAATAAATTGAGTTAAGTTATAAATTTCATTATCAGTATGTAGTTTTACAGTTTAAAATTTGTTAAATTTGATCTTTATCTGTGTCATGAATAGGTTGTGTGAGTAGATTGAATTGTTGATTGTTAGTTGAAAAGCGGCTATATTTTAAGGTGATTATGGTTAAGATTAGTTATAATTTTTTTTGTGTAATAAGATGAAGTCATGGATTTCCATTAGTAGACTGCTAGTGAGCCAGATACAGGTGTATGTAGTGAGGAGAAAACTATATGTTTAAATTGAAGTTTGATGTAATTATAATATATTGTTTGTATATAATTTGTAATGTGCAGCACCTAGAAATTGGCCAGGTGGTTGTCATTTTGTAATGTTTTCAGCACATCAATAAATACAAATACTTTTCCAACTTCTGGTTCATCTTTAGGGAACCAATCTGCCAACATTCCTGCCACTCCGTTTACTGGAGTCAAGACCCTTTTTCGAAGTGCAATTGTTTTCAGGTAGAGCAGAGAGGTTATAGTTGGAGTGATCCTGTTGTCAAAGTCACCTATTTGGAAGTTTTTGTTACCAAAGCCCTCTCAGTCTTCAGTCAAGCAATTGTTTTTTTCCGTTACTCTTGAAATGAAAAAGTTTGAGACTTGCAGACAGTAGTGTTTCATTAGTATGAGGGAAATATAGCCATTCCCTACAGTCTCATTCATTCTCAGACTTCATATAATGGAGGTTAAGCCTGGTGCCCATTTGTTGCAGACAATTCCATTTACTCCATTTCTATTCAGCACTTGGCATAATATTTTACACTTGGGCTTGCACAGACCAGAGTTTCCATTGCAAACTTGTAATGCTGGGTTAGCGAGACCTTACAGAACAATTATTTCCTCCCTCCATGCAGCCAATGAACTCAAGTAAGGGGGCCCAATAGTTTGTTAGTTACAATGAGGAAATCTTTCATTGCAACCCCTTCCCCCCCTTTTTTGTTTTGTTTATTTATGGGTGCTCTTTAACACCTCAGGTCATCAGTGTCCCATTCAAATCAGGGCGTGAAATGGTTGACTAATTTTTCTGCTCAGAGGCCTCTATTTTCAGGCTTGAGGCTCTTTATTGTGCCTTAAATGTATGACGTGGGACCCAAGGCTTTACTTTCCTTCCGAAGGAAGCCATACTTAGGATTTTTATGCCTGAAAAAATCAGCAGTCCTGGCAGGGATTGAACCTGCAATCTTTGATTTAGGAGGCAAGTATGGCTACCACTATACCAACAGGACCAACAACCTCCTGTGTACTCTTGTATCATTGTCTGCCAATATACTTTGCATATCTGAAAATGGCATGCCCTTTGCATCTCATAAAGGCTCATATTCCATTTTTGTTGTTTCTTTTTTTTTTAATTTTATTTTTTAAATATTGGTTATCACTCATTTTACCACAGGCAGCAAACATTGATGATTATATATTAGATGAAATGACAAATCAAGAGAACCATTTTTTTTTAAATTTAAGGCACAAAACTTAATTTTACAGGAAATACATTTTTAACTCTAATGAACTCTAATGTGTGAAAAAAGTCCCACTAGCTGTATTATTTCACTATAGTTATGAATATACTTATAAAATATAAATGAAAATATAGCTGTTATGCATCTAGGACATCAGTATGAGTTCCACAATGATTTATGCAGACAGTAATACGACATATTTTATCATTTACTTTAATGAGCATTTCCAGTGTCACTTCTTGAAAGGCAGGGTAAAAGTCAACTTTTTGAACATTGTGGAAAGTATATTGGCACTGTTGTATTAGGAGATCTGGGCTACATGGTGGCCAAGACAACTTTCATCTGTAACTTAATTCATTAAAAGTCACAGGGCAGAAACATTTCATTTTCAATCTGTCTTTCTTCATGTGGTCATATATTGTTAATAACAACATATACAATTTTACAGCACATTTTTCTTGTTGTTTAATTTGCAACTGAGCCATTGGCAGCACAAGTTTCTCCCCAGTTGAAGGGTCTCCCACTTCAACAAGTTATCTCTATTTGATGGTGCCTTACCAAAACAAGCTCAAATATGTTGCATGGTCATACACATGGTTTTTCTTGTATGTAGCTGCTTGTCGAACCCACAAAGGAGCCACATATCTGTTATCCAAACGAAAAAAAGTAATATCTATTATAATGCAATATTTAAATTTGTTGAATTATTATTATTATTGTTGTTGTTGCAGCAACATTCAATCTTGAAATTGTTACATAAGCATCAACAATACATTTAATTGTACTTACGAAGCTGTTGACAATGGAGTGGTAATATATCCTAAACTTAGGTATTCATTTTTTTTTACACTAAACTCCACTTACTTACATAAAAGTAACACGTGTTTCGGGAGAATCTCTCCCATCTTCATTTGCTCACCGAACCGCTGTTACTGAAACGATGGCTGGACACACACTGGATGTTTCTGTGGTGGCCTCAATTGGTTGAAGGAATATTCGGTTTAAGCAGGTGGCTAAATCAGCAATAGCAGCTCATTTGTGGACCAAAAACCATGAAATAAAACCAGAAATTAAACTACTGAAACATCTTCACAACCCATTGAACCACTTGGGGAAAACATTTTCATATAAAAAAATAGAAAAAACCTAATGAATTTCGAGTTTCCTCCTATAGATGAACTGAGCAATTTCCTACTTCAACCAACAGAGGCCACCACAGAAACATCCGGATGTCCAGCCATCGTGTCGAGTAACGGCAGTTCGGTGAACAACTGAAGATGGGAGAGATTCTCCCGAAACAAGTCTTACTTTTATGTAAGTGGAATTTAGTGTAAAAAAATGAATACCTAAGTTTAGGAAATACATTTAATGTTCATAAATATAGAAAATAACAGATGAGGCGAGACTTTTCACCTGTATTAGTCTTTTATTTCTTAAATTATATTTTTTTGTGTGTCACAAGACTTTGGCCTGGGGCAATTTAAACTGATATTGAATAACCTGAAAACATGTTTAATTTTTTTTTTTTTTTTTGTGCAGTTAAAAATGCAGGTTTTTCCAAAAGTTGAGACTGCAAAATGGGCATAAACAATATCTATCAGTTCATCACATTCAAATTTCCATTCTTGAAGGTCCTTCTTGAGTTTTGTGAAGAGGAAATAGTCACTGTAAGCTTGATATATGCTGTAGGGGGATGAACAATCTTCTTGAACCCACATTTCTTCACAGCTTCCTTTGCAACAAGAGCTGTGTGCACAGGCGCATTGTCGTGAAGAAGGTGCACAGCACCATTCAGCTTTCCTCACCTTTTCTCTTTGATGAAAGCATGTAGTCTGTGCAGTAGGCCAGCAGTCAATCAAGAGTATTGCTTCACAGTCCCAAAAGATTGTGGTCATGATCTTGTTGGTTGCCTCAGTGACCTTGGCCTTTAGAGGCAGTGCTTTGCCAGGTTTACGCCACTCCATTGATTCTCTTTTGGACAAGGGATCATAATTTTATCTCCTGTAACAATGGTTTGCAGAACTTCTCTCTTGTTGCCACAGCTGAGCTTCAAAAATGCATGACAACAGATAACTTGCTGCTTTTGGACTGAGGAAAGAAGTCTAGGCACCCATCTTCCAAAAACTTTATTCGTATTTAAATGTTCATGAATAATACGAAGGGCTGTTATTTTAGAAAGGCCCAACCTCGTTGCTATTTCTGTAACTTTGAGCCACTGGTTTCCATAATTTCTCCCTGCATAAGAACGATATTTACAGGAGTGAGCAATTCCAAGGGCCGACCTGCATGTTCTTAGTTTTCAATGCTTTCTCAATCCATTCGAAAAAGTTTGGCCCATTCTTTAATGGTAGAATATGAAGGGGATTATTCCCCATATACACAACCCAATCATTATTTAATTTTATTTGGAGTAAGTCCTTCTTATGTAAGGATCTTAATAACAGCTGGATATTCCATTATGAACATGTCACAATCTTCCACATGTAGCCTTCTTTATGCAACTATATCTGAACTAAACACAGTTACAGCTGCAATTGTTTACTTAACAGATAAGGTATGACACCAGATAAGGATTTTGTGAAGGCGATAATCCTTATCGGAAACTTATGGATCTACCTTCGTATGTTCTGTAGACAAAGTGATTTCAGTATTTTTTGGACATATTTTGATTGTAGGTTTGAAAACGGAAAATTCCACAACAGGAGTAGATAATCTTTTTTGCACAGCTTTAGAAATACTACTGTTTGTATGAAAAGTTTCATGTATGAAATATATTTTAAGTTGCATCCTCATTTTAAATAATTTCACTTTTATAATCTTCTAAGCAGTCTCCCATAAGTTATGATTTATAAATTTCTGTTGAAGACTTTAACAATACCATAGGATTGCAGGAGATGATATTCATTAATTGACAAAATATCTTTTTTCTTGCTATACTGCTCAGTTCTGCCAAAGACAAGAGCCATAACTGTACTCTCAAATGGGAAATAAATGATAGATGAAAAAAAAATGTATAGTTTCAAGAAAATGAACAAAACACATTGTGCTATATTTATTTTGTCTTTGTGAATCTAAGAAAAGATGAATCCCTTTTCCATTGTTCTTTCAAGGTCAAACAGAAAACTCGGTGAAGTAGATGCAACTTGATTGCATCCCCTGGATGATTTGAATTTCCATCCAAATGTAAAAATATACATCTTGTATCATTTGTATTGGAATCATGTAAAACCTACTTGCTTGATATAAACATCTCACTCAGAGATAATTACTGAACAACAGTGAAATAGCTTTCGTGAAATAAGATGCTTTTAATGTAAAAATTTAAGTGCTGAAACCAGTGAATTGATTTTTTTTTCTGGCACTCAGGGTTTTTAAAATGTTTTATATATACATACACATACTTTTTTCTGTAAGCTTTAATTTTTTTTTTTTTTTTTTTTTTTTTTTTTTTGCAAATAATGGTATTAAAATTTAATATATTTTCTCTTTTAGTCAACAAGGACCAGATGTGATATTTTTGCTTTACATTTTAATTTATTTCTTTTAGTGCCTCCTATAATGAATGACATATCAAACACATAAACTGTTTATTTTCTAACCTTTCTGTTTAGGTGCAAATATAATCATAAATTT
Source organism: Metallyticus violacea (assembly GCA_030762175.1). Classification (NCBI taxonomy): domain Eukaryota; kingdom Metazoa; phylum Arthropoda; class Insecta; order Mantodea; family Metallyticidae; genus Metallyticus; species Metallyticus violacea. Next base: position 78,710,547 of record CM060839.1, on the reverse strand, counting down.
AAGTTTAAACTTTTCATGATATATCTTATTTAAAGTTGAACTTTATAATGGAAATCAATATATCAGCCCAGTCACTGCATTTTTTAGTTCCTTTTCTTTAAGAAGTGGATGAACAGGTAGCCCATAACTACTTTTTATGAGTTTCATTATCCTCTCTCTGTTACTCATGAAAAAAAAAATATTTTTCTTATACTTTTCTAGCTGACCTGAGTTTCTATTCTAGTAATATTGAATACGATATCCTCATCTATTTCTTGTGAAATACTGACTTATGGTCCGAATAAAATTTGAAAGGGATTGACAGTTGGAAGTGGAGGGGAGCGGCAATGCCACACGTATCACTTGCACCACGTGGTCGCCCTGCGCACTCATAACCTATTCTGTTGTAACTCACATAGCGATAGAAATTAAATAGGATAATTAACCAACATTCATAACGTACTTACAGTGATCTGCTTTGGCATAAATTTCATCGTCCTTCGACAGTCTGAGAAGCACTATTAGTAAATGCACTATTTAAAAATGACGCTCTTGCCAGTTACTTTATGCTACACTTTGTGCAATTTTTCACGTGAATTTTAATTTCAGAAATATCACTCGGGAGAACCTTCCAGAGGAAGCACTCCACGTATGTCCGAGTCGCTATCTGATGTCATGTTACTGGAACTTGAATCGTTAAAATTACGAAATAAATATGAAAAACAAAAAATAGGAATTAAGAACATTAACAGGCACTGACTTTACAGCAAATCACACTGCAGTTCAAGATTTAAGAAATGCAACTCCAAGGTAGCCGCCTGAAAAAAAGTGAAATGCTTATCTACGAGCTCCGACTAGTACAGCAAGCACATTTGTAAGTTCCTCCCCAAAGTGGACTGCTTAGTTTCAAAAGGTAACAAAAGATTCCGTTACTGCTGTAAAGTCTACAGAGACTATGTTGTGTTGGAAATTGCATCCCAGCTGAACTCGCAAGCGTTTAATTTTGACAATAAAACGAGAAATATGTTTTAATTTGGTTATTGTTACTTAATTAATATAAAGGGAAACTTTAAGCGAGACCCCTAAGCTGTAGTCAAAAAGGTGCTTCGAAGAAAAGGAGGAAGACAAGCCTCAGAAAGAAAGAGAAGGGAGCATTGTTATGCAAAAATCGCGGCATAAAGCAAATTTCTTGATAATATATAACTCTAGTATAGTTAATATGTTTTACTTTTTTTAATTTCCCCTCACCCATTAACATTCCCTAACTCTTTTGTGTACAGGTGTTTACAATTCCAACAGTCGAATTAGCAACAATATATGCATATTTTAAATAAAACAAAAGTACTTTGCACAAAAGTAACAGTAATTCCCTACAACTGTCTTTGGATAATTGCAAATCAGTTGAAATTGTCTAATTCTGTTTGCTATCTAACACGTGCTAAAAATTCTTGAAAATAAGCATTAACACAGCATAAACTGGAATTCAGGACATTACCAACGTGAAGTTAATTAGACGGCATACAAATTATTTTTGACTGACGTAAACCACACTGATAAACATGACAACCTGCGCAAGACGTAAATTATAAATAAAATGTACTAGTATGTACATAGAGCAAGTGCGAGAAGCAACGCAACGCTGACACAGGTAGCCAAGAACGTTAAGGCACGTGTGAGATGGTCTGGGATTCGATTTCTACCAGCATCGTGCTCCCGGAGTTCGGGTTTTTCAGTTTTTTTTTTTTTTTTTTTTTTTTCATGCTTCATAAATGACAAATACTGGATGTTACCTTAACTTAGGCTTGAAACGCTTCTTCCTTTAATAAGAAATTATAGGCGATAAAGATTAAAGTAATTGCTGGTAGAATTGTTCAAAGGATTTCAAGGTATTGAGGAAATAATAATAATAATAATAACAACAACAACCCGAACATATTTAAATTTCTTAATGAAACAACCTCTAATTTATAATTTCATTTAAATCATCACCATTATCCACTGCCTTGATACCTAAGTAGAGAAAAACAGATCTTAATCAACTGTTCAAAAGAAAATAAATAAACGCAAAATTACTAATAATGGATAGCATAGCAATTCTAATCCGGGGCCAAGAATACTACGATCTTTACGCCAATTTTAACCGGGGTACTAAAGGCCTTCTAGTTTTAAAATCATTTATCTTAGTCAGATAAATATCTAATCAATATTCTTTAGACAATTCTCTTAGCTGTTTTAGGGATGTTATTAAGAAATAAATATTATTCAAGAGAGCTATGGAAATAGTGATGGTAACAGTTACGGCAACAATAGCATAAAAACGAAACAATGACATTAATGATTGGTGCGTGCTTATAAGCTGCTAATAAATTAAATGTCAATATAAAACTCACATTTACAAGACATATTTTTCAATATTTTGGCCTGGCTATCTCTGGCTCCACCTCTCAGCACTTGACCAATGTCTATGAATCAACACTACGTCTTGCATTATAGCTGTACAAAAACAATTGTAATCATTCATTTTTAACGTTTAGTGCCGGCAACACTGTAGTGACATCACGTTAAAATGCGCTGTTATTGGCTGTTGCCATAGCTACGGACTCCCACTCCATTCCAAACATGCAAATGTCAATTCCCGTTCTAATTTTAATCAGGATATTGTCAATATGCTCGCTATACAGATACGGAGACAAAGCATTTTGCGTTATAGTTACATGCATGCAAGACAAAGCTATATGTTGTCAATAATAAACAACAAAGAATATACCGGTAACAATTTCTCTATAAGTCCTTGTAAAACATGTTTTGTTTTAGAGCACGCACGAGAAAAATCCACATTGTACTGTATCATGTTCTGCTTTAAGTTGGAGCAAATACTGTATTGAGTTTATAAAAATCTAACTTATTTCAGTGCACTGTAAGCAAAGCAAATATTGATTTTTTGCAAAATTTCTCTCTTTAGAATGAGCAAGAGACTAATCCTATATATATAACCTTTCCCCCCCCCCCACTGTTTTTTTCCTTCCAAAATATGGTCTCTATTGAGTTGTGGGTTGGGGGATAGGAAACTCCAGGCTGTCAGCTTCTTCTTCATCTAATAATATAACCATCAGAAATTAATGTTAAAAATAAACATATAATTGAAATAACCAATAACTTTCAATGTTATCATTACAAAGAGTCAGAAATGCCATTCTACGGTTAAAGATTCTATATTCATAAAGAAGCTTTTTGAAAACTACCTGTTTAAATAAAAGCTAAATTTATTTTCAATTTCTTTTATTTCCAGGAAGTGTTACATGGTTGAAGTATACAGACATGCTTTACCATGCTAAATATGCATAATACAATAAATAATATTGGCTTTAATTTATAGGGCACTTAATACAGATTTTCAAAAATTACCTATAATTCAATCTCTTGTATTCACAAAATATATTAAAAGAGTGTAAAGTTTTATGTTACAATAAAAAAATCTGCTTCATATTTGTAGTATATACAGCAGAAAACAGTCATACAAATAATGTGAACTTGGTTATCATTATAGGCCAATTAAAAATAAACTACAAAAAGTCATAACATATATTATTTAAGGCTAGCACAGTCTTCATTCACAGAGATCAGCAGTGTTTTAGTACTGTGGTATTTGTGCATTAAAATGGTATATGACTTATGTGTGAAATACTTGGAAATGTAAATCTTGTGGTATCACACATTAATTTTTGGCATGAGGCAATTGTGAGCTTTCCTGATGTCATGTTAACCAAAAATATTACTGACAAGATTATTAAAGCCATTACTTATTGATGATAAAATTCCTCCATTGTCATTTGGTTTGTTGACAGGTGCTCCTTGAGGACGATGGTAAAAGCCATGTTGTGATGTTGGTCGATAAAATCCATCCTGGCGCTGAGAAACAAAAAAATTAACAGTTATTTGTATGATGTTAATTTTTATGTGTAATTATTATTTTATTAATAAACGTTTTCTTTTGTCATGTTCTGTATTCTCTCTCTCTCCCCTTCCCTCACCATTTTTTAATCTTTCAAAGAATATTATTGAATTTCATTAAACAAAAATTAGATTGACTTAGCCAATGTGCACTTTTGACATTTCTCTTTTAGTCTTTTTTGAGTTGTCTATTTAAACAGAAATATATTAATATGCTGCATTTTAAATAGTATTTTAATGCCCATTTTTACTGTTGAGACACCACAGGCATGAATTCCAGTGACATATAAGATGAAATGATATTGGGAAATATTTTTATTTAAGGAAGAAAATGTTCCAGACCTAAATTTTGGAATACCTCCCTGGCATTTGCCATTTATGAGAGGAGAACCTGGAAAAAATCTCAGTAGGGGGAGGACGATCCTAGTGGGTTTTGAACCCCAGACTTCCTGCTTATGAGTCTATGCCTTAACGACCTCAGCCAGCCATGGCAGTAATATGTTGCAAAAACCCCAGTAAGATGTGCTATAATAATTGTTAATTTCTGCATTTTATAGAGAAACCTACCATCTGTTCCATATAATAAGCATCAGTCATCTATGAATGTGAATGCAAGAGATCAGGGGCCAATTCCGCAAAAGTATGGTCTAAACATACAAGTGTATAAGTGCATGTGCTCGTAAAGTATGGTCTTGTAACTTTCTGTTCCATGAAAGAAATGCTACACTTGTAAAGTATTAATAAGTTACAAGTGACATCATGTAAGAGCAAAATGGAGAACAGCTGTTTGCCATACGTTGCCAATTAGGTTATATCCACTCCTTAGGAATTTTAATGCACAGAGTGGATCATTGTCATCCCTGCTAAATGTATGGTGTATTTTTTCTCAGATATAATGATTATTTAAATACTTTATTATGCAATCATTGAGAATGAAGTACAATAATCCATTTTGAGATAACAGTCCCTTACAGCCGCATTTAGGAGCATTAATTTCAGTTGTTGAGAAATGACAGAAGAATCAAGCTTCCCAATAGCTCCCATTTATTTTATTATTCCATTTGATCCTATATATTTATTTATTCATATTGCTTGACAATCACATTCTCAAGCAAAAAACTGGAAAAATTATGCCAAAAGAGATTATTTTAAAAGAGAAAGAAAATAAATTATTTTCATGGCATATAGCAAGAACCTTAAAATACAATAACTAAGATGTGGTCTGAAATATGCATTTGGAACAGGAAATGCCAATATCAGTCATAAGCCATACTTTATTTGCACTTATACTAACTTTATCATTATGCATAAATTTCTTCATACATATTCCCACTCATTATCATCACTTTTGCTAATTCTTAGCACATTTGGGTCAACTGGCTCCAAAAATCATTAAAAAGATAATAAATTTTGTGCTAGTATTTTAAGTTTAGCAATATTCCTACACTTGTAGAGAAATTTATACAAATTACCATTGCCTAACTAATGCTAATATTTCTGTTGAACAGAACAACAAAATATCATTTATAAGTGTGAAGTTGTAAAGTACAACAGTAGCAGAAACCTTTGTGGAACACAATTTTACTAATAACTACAAATTACAAGTTCATACACTTTAAGGTATTAGACCATACTTTTGTGGAACAGGGCCCAGATCCCCCACCTTAAGATGAGTAACAATTTTTCTATGTTATCAAATTGAACCACATACAAGTAGATGGTAGATTGGAGGCATACACCTGTAATTTGTTGACACATGTAATACATTCTGATACTTATTTAAAAGCAATGTAACATAGATGCTAATGCATTAATTTCTACTATGTTTTAAACACGCACTGTTTGGGAAATGAAAGAAGTAGTGTGTTGTGAAAAATACAGTAAACAGTTGGTGCAGAAAGGAATATTGGACAGTTAGTATTTTGAAATGGATTTATTGTTTTCATACCAACTTTATTTTACAGAAGTAATTTGTTTAATCATATATACTGAAATGTTGCAGTCATGTTTGCTATGAATACTAAACAGTAATATTTAGTTGTTTTGAATATGTAAAATACATGTTGTTCAATTGCAGTACACTAAAATTCTTTCTTTAGAAAGAATCATTGGTACAGATGGGAAATAGAATCTTCTTATTAATTTTATCATTAATTACAAAGGCTGTAATGCATGCATATGTTAATTGTGAGAAAATACCAATTTATGAAAAATCAAATTTATTGAACTAATAATAATTTTCCACTTAGTGCTTAGAGCAGGTGTTTGATAGAATGTTTTCTCTTAAGTTTTAAGCAGGAAAGTGCGAAGGGTTTGTATGCTTTGGTATAAGTTATATATATACCAAAGCATTACAAACCATTTGCAGTTACCTTTTTAGCACTCTGGAAGAGGGATTTAAAGCTATAGAAAAAGTTATAGTATAAATGTTTATATTTAAATGGTTTTTGCTCAAAACATCTTTATGGCTATAGTTTCAAATAGGGGTCAGAAATCTAAGGGAATCAAACTATGCTAATGCTTTAATTATTTAGTTACTATGCCCTGTCCACTCACAACCACAACCTTCTCCAATTTCAGTCTGTATATCCTGGAGACCTCAAAGGTTATCACATAATGAGGCATAAAAGTGCAGTTATCTTCGAAGCCTGGGCCAAAGTATTCAAATATTCAGATCTACTTTTAGGAATCATATAAAAGGAGATCTGAATACTTTGGTCCAGGCTTCTAGATAACTGCACTTTAATTTAATGTAAATGCCAGTTTATATTAACAACCTAGTTATTATTTTGCTAGACAAAACACATAATATAGTTAATTACTTTAGATTATTAATATTTGTTTTTGCTTTCGGCCTGTAGTAGAAAAATTGTTTGTTTGCAAACATTCATAAAGTGTCTATTTGGTATTCACGTACTTGGATGTGCCTCATTTTAAAAAATCTACACTCATATCAAAAGGACTGAATTCACAAACTTAATAGGATATAACTACTTTGTTTTTCTGGCTATAATCAATTTTCACAGTAGGAAACAAAGAGCCCAGATAACTATTCTATAGAAAAATTCCATAGCTAAATTTCAAATACATTTCTATACACTCTTACAATACTGTTGATACCAAATGTAATTAAACATATCAAATCAACATTATTTCTTAATAACACAAATATATTTACAAAACAAAAGGAATTAATGGTAATACTGCTGGTGCTACTGCTCCAGCTGCCACTGCTCCATCACCATCACCACCACCACCATCATCATCATCTAGAATTCCAACTGCTTTCACTGATCGGCACTTAGAGGATAATTAGTGATGGAGCAGTTAGTGAAACAAATGACAAGGAAAAGAGAATACTCTAAGGAAATCTGCTCAAACACCACTGCCACCAATTTCACATCCACATGGAACTAATTCAAGTGAACTAACTAGGTGAAAATTTAGTAGTCTGACCATTTATCTGTGCATTGCCCATAAGAGAAGTTATGTTAATATTACAGTAAGTATTCTAGGCATATATATGTAGAAACTGCATGTTATAAAGGCATAACAATCTGTACAATGGAAAAATTGAAATGCAATAGTTCTTCAAATTGGAAAACATTATTGGATGCACTATTTTTAGTTTCTTTTGCATTTAAATGTGAAACTGAGTTACACAGTATAAGTATTCTAAAAACTTCAATTTTAATTCAATTTGGAATCAAACATGGTGAAACACTCACTAATAATTTCTTCTTCTCAGTCAAAATATTTAGAACACTCTTTATGGTTTCTTCATGTAAGTGAACCCATAAAGTGTTCTAAATATTTCGACTCAGAAGAGATTATTCTAAACACTGTTTCTTATGCATGTTACTAGAATATTTTAAGCACCAGAAGGAAGCTATGAAGGTTGCTATAAGAATAGCAACAAATTTCATTTACAATAACTAGATAGTTTTTTTTTACTCATCAGTAGGGCCCAAAACTTTATGCATTAAAAACACTTAAGTATGCATGCATACATGCACTAATCTATATTTACTGTTACTTAAAAATTATGAATCATAATAAGTACTAGAAGTTATCTTGATGCCTTAGAGACAAGCTTTGTCAATAAAAACAAATTTTTTTTGCCTGCAAATGACTTTCCATCATCAGAAACATGATTGAACAGAATTTAAAAATTGGAATAGAAGATTCTAAATATTCATCTAGCAAAAATAAACTTAATACATCCACTAATGATAGCTTAAGTCTTCTTTAGTCCCGGGTTCAAGTTCATGTTATCTTTCATGCAGTCTTTTCCAAAATTTTCCCAGAATGCAACTCAAAGAATTTTTGTAAAGTTTCCATGCCCTTAATCTTTTCAGAAGTAACAAAAAATATGTGTATTATATAGGTTAATATTCTCTTCTGAATCGAACTATTTAGATATACTCTTTTTGGTTTCACTTACTGGGGATATACTCAGGACATGTTTTGTTCTTGTCTACCTCCTTGGCTATTAAACGATTGATGGATCATTTTTAGAAATTGGGTTGGTAAGTGTCTGGATTGACTCAGGGTCTTGAGATAAATTTGAACAAATACTATCTGCTTCTGGGATATCATAATTTATTAAATTTTGCTCATATTTTTTTATGTAAATCCTTTTCCTCCTTGGCTGTTCAACATTTGTAGAAATTGGGTTGGTAAGTGTCTGGATTGACTTCGGGTCTTGAGATAAATTTGAGCAAAAGCTACCTGCTTCTGGGATGTCATAATTTATTAAATTTTGCTCATGTTTTTTTATGTAAATCCTTTCCCAAATGTTTAATTCCTTTGATAGTTAAGCAGTTTTTGATAACTTGATGCTTTTTCCTATTTCGTGATTTTCATTCCAAAAATGTGCTGCCCTTGCTGATTTTTCTATTTGTTTGTAACGGATGTTTCACTAATGCTTCTTCAACCTAATGCATACATTTCTTTTAGTTTTTCCTACTTAGTTTTTTTCACAATTCTGACAATTAATCTGGTAAATTCCAGATTTTTTTTTCTTTAGGCCTGGAATCTGTTTTGTTTAATTTCAATAATTTTTTTTATACTATATCAGTTTTGAGGTGCTAAGATAATTGTACTGCTTGCAAATTTTTGAAATTTCTTAATGGATGATGAATGATGCATGCACTTTTTACATCCTGTGTTGAATCACTCAGTTATGATTTGTTTAATTCCCTTTTGTTTGGAAATTTTTTAATTTATTTGTTAATTATCTGTTTACTGAGCCCATTTGATTTACCAGTTTCTACTAAGTACAGATATTCGTTCTTGTTTTCTTCATTCAGTGGTATATTTACTAGTATGTAAATCTATAAGGTTAATATATTTGTAGTAATCTTTTAAATGCAAATTTTGCATCCACTTATAAGCACAGTATTCTATTCTCTAGATAGTCATCTTTTACCTGATAAACAAAACTGTAGAAAGCCATGTTCTTCACCTAGTGAGAACAGATTAAGATGGCACAGAAGAGGAGCAGGTGCTTTTAGAAACAGTTTTTTTTTAATTAAAATGTAGAATCATACAATAATATCAGTTTTTTCTATTTAAAATCAAATTATTAATAGCTGAAAAGAGTGTTTGCACCATTATATCTATTCAGTATTATGGTGTAAACTCATGTGCCAAATACTTGATGTGAATAAAATTGAGGTAAAATGTTTGGAAGGCCTTAGCTGTTTTCAGGATATACGCATCTGCATTTGTAAACTTGACAAGCATCTTATAACTATTTTTGTTGTTAGTTTCTTTCATACACAATCCATATTTGTAAATTTGTATATCTCATCTTTGTACAAGATTAGTTTTCTCTAGCACTATGCATACAGGAATCTGAAGTTTGTTAGGTTTCTTTGGGCAGAGCTTATCCACTGTGATAATTTGATTATATATAGGCCACATGCATTCATTATTTCGTGCACCAACATCCAGAAACCAATTTTATAATTTATCACATTTCACTTTCTTTGAGCATACTTTGCTAAACATGGCAGCACACATATTCAACTTGAATATGTTGATCTAACAAAAGTTTTCAGTCTCTTTCTGCTCCTTTCTTTCAGCATTTTCAGTAAAGCAAAAATGATAGACACAAATTCAATGTCAGAAACAATCAGTAAATTAAAAATGCACACTCCTAAAAACAATTAATGTACATACAAACCAAGATGGTGAAAGAAATGTAGTTTAGTTAATCATTAGACATCCCTTATTATTAAAACAGGCAGATAACTGCTTGATTTACAAGAAATGAAGTCTCTTGTTGGGAAAGAGCACTTGCAATGTATTTATAGCAGTGTTGGGGATATCCAACACAAAAAATGGTTGCCGAAGTATTGCTCATGTATTGAAATCTTGCCTAATTTCTCATATATATTGTCTAGCTTCTTGCCATAGAAGAACTCCAGTAGTTCAAAATATAGCAATTTCAAGTGTGAGTTTATCTAAGAGTTTTATCCTTATCTACTTTTATTACTGTTAATTTGTTACATTGTTAATAGTGTTACTTTATTTTTATTTTTCATTTATATGATATATATATATATATATATATATTTATTTAATGTCATTAACTTCAGGATGTGTGCTACTGCTCAAAATATGCATTTCTTAAAAATTCACACCCATTTTATTATGGATAGTTTATATCATTACAAAAGAGGTTCACGAAATAGGTGCACTATCTTGTTCTTTAAAATGCCACAGTTTGCATTAAAAATGAATAGTAATTTCAAGTGTGACTTTATCTAAGAGTTTTATCCTTATCTACTTTTATTACTGTTAATTTGTTACATTGTTAATAGTGTTACTTTATTTTTATTTTTCATTTATATGATATATATATATATATATATATATTTATTTAATGTCATTAACTTCAGGATGTGTGCTACTGCTCAAAATATGCATTTCTTAAAAATTCACACCCATTTTATTATGGATAGTTTATATCATTACAAAAGAGGTTCACGAAATAGGTGCACTATCTTGTTCTTTAAAATGCCACAATTTGCATTACAAATGAATAGTTTATTTCAGAAACAGCATAAATTAGTTATCACTAATTACATAAGAGAATGACCATTATATTATAAGTTCTACATCATATTTAATTAACAATGCTGACTTATGTTATTTTTGAAATAACATGCTGTTCAGCTATAAGTTTTGAATTTTCGTTTTTACCCGAAATAAATTGAAACATGCAAAACCTTAAATCAATACTTTCAATAATACACATTTTAGGAAAACAGCAGAAATTACATACTTTATTATTTTAAATTGAAAAATTGCATTATTATAATTTAAAAACAAATAGTTCCAATACCTCCAAATGTAATTTATGTTAATCAGGTGATCACTAGTTGTATAACAATTCTTCATACAACTCAACAAAATTTCTTGAGATATATACAAGATGTGATCCACTTTTTTGTGCATGTATGAAAAGTATGGTATATGTTATTAATTTTTTCCTTGCAGAAACTGAACCATTATAAGTTAAGTGACTTAAGTTCTTGCAATTTTTCAATTCTTCTTCTACCTGTCTCAACATGTATCACATTTCAGAATGCATATTTCATTAATAAACTTTTTAAAACAATAGCAAACTCAAGCACCAGTCATGGTAACATAACCTCTTGTAACTACAAATTCCTCCAAAACTATTGGCTTTTTCTCATGGGTTTCCATTAAATCCTCTATGTGTTGGCTTTTTAGGCAGAAAAAACATAAATAATGACATATATAAAAATTAATCACAATTTTTTTATACTTTTTAGCCTTGCTAAGCTGTTTCTGTTTAAAATGACGAGTCTACATGTTCAGAAGTTGAAATCGCTCTCAACTCAAAATTGCCAAAATAATGACTCATGTTTGTTTTTCAAATAAATGATTAAAATTTTAGAATTTCACTTCTGTGAACTATAATGTCCACCATAATCTGTGGATAAGCTCCTACCCTGTACGCAAAAGAGAAAGGCCTCAAGTATTGCCATTGTCAGGTGAGAAAAAAAAAAAATGTGCTAGAATATTGAGTCAGAAATCTCTCATGCTTCTACTGAATAGTATTTGATTGTAACTTATTTCTATAAAATGAAGGCAAAAGTTTGAGAAGAGTAATAATGCTACTTACACTGGGGAGTGTAGTGTGATAACTATAGTGTTTGGCTAAGAGTTGGGGAAGAAAATTGGTCCTTGAACTGAAGTTTCATGAAGCTGAAATAAGAGTTATATAATCAATTTACAGCGTACCAACACCAGAATACACAAAAAGTTCTGTGATATAAAGAAGAATAGGTCAAAAGTTGTCATCCTTAGATATCATATGTAATTTTAGATTAATGTGTAGTATAATAATAAATTAGTAGTTTTTTTTTAAATTTATTATATAAATATTTTACAAATATGGTAATTTCCATATGATTTTTTTAAACAGTGTTGTGAAATTTTGGTACAGGATCCAAAATCTTGTAACAAAATTGTACCATTCTGAAATATATGGAAAAAATATAAGCTCCAATTATATTATTCATTCTGATATGGGAAAAAAAAGTCACTTTTCTTAGTTTACTGTTTCCTCTCTAATATCCTATTCCCATCTCATTCTGCTCTTGACCCATTCTAAATGCTATGCACTATACTTACACTACATATTCTAATAGATGCCATTTTTTACATATGACATAAATTAACATGCAAAACAAGAGAGAAATGCCACACCTGTTTTTCCTACATATAAGAAACAGTGTAATTTTATGTACATTATGATGTATCTGGACATATATGACTAGAAATTAATGAATGTAAATAATTTTATATATTTTATTTGTGATATTTAAACCAGATAAAGCTCTTGCTATTTTTATAATAAATATATTAATAATTTCATAACTAAAATAAAATATGTATTCACATGCAAATGGCATAATGCCGTAACTTCCTTAAGTGTGCTGAGACCTGTGAACAAATAAATTTTGTGAGATACAAGAAAAGGCTTCTTTAGGATTCAGTTTTTTGTGAAAATGATTGCTTGAAATATAAGGAATTGTTCCATTGTATTAAAAAGAAGGCAAAACTCATTAATTATACTTAAATGTATTCATACACCAGGTTTTATGTGTAATAACTGAATTCTATGTGCATATGTTTTTTTTAAAGGTGAAGGTATTTTACATTTTGATTATAGCACAATGGTTTTTATGATTATCTATTAACATTGTTGTATGTGAACGCTACTTTTTATTGAAACTTTTTATGTTGCCGGTGGACTAATTGCAAATCTTTTCAAAATGCCAAAGTTTATTATTATTATTATTGTTTTCATATGCCTAAATTTTAAGCTTATAAGCATTTCTAAGACTTACAGCATTTATATATGCAATTCTATACTTCTGTCATAAAGGCAGCTGTTCTGTGTGTGTATCAAAGATGAGTGTATAAAGCAGATGCAATTTACAGCTGCTACAAAGTTCAATTTTATGATTAACAGTTTTTGCATTAGAACATTCTTAATGATTTTTAATAATATTTAGGCATTAAAAGAGCATATGTCACTTATTTTGCACAGTAGAAGCATACTTACCAGGTCCCTGTGTATGCTGCAATGTAAATCTTTTTAATAATTTTTATTATAATGTTGCTTATATAGTGAAATAACCCATTGAAAAATCATATATAAAATTCGGTAACATATTTCAGTACTTTCTGCATTGTACAATTTAAAAAAAAAAGTATCATTATTATAGTAACTAAAATAATGATTATTTTGCAACCACACAAGCTCATTAATGCTCTTAATATAAATATCAAAGTTGTTAAGTATAATGAAAATAGTGGAATTTGATAGTTTTGTTTTCTTGATAATTAAGATAAAAATGTTGTATTAAGCATTTGCCACAGTTTAACTGTATTTATTTTTAAAATAAATTAAAAGAAAAAATACCTTATTCTCTTTTCAGTTATTAAAAGCAAAACTTGTTGAATTGCGCTTGAATGGGAATACACTAAAGAAATATCATATCTAATGGTGTTTTCAATTTTGTACAGAATTGTTTTATCTAATATTAAACTGCAAATTAAGATATTACAGGTTTAAACTACAAGATTTAGTATTTATAGTCATTCTACACAAATAAATAATCATTACTAGTCCTCTATTTATGTAACAAAGCTAATTTTTCTCAAATTAATGCTTACTTTCACTATGGCAGAATCATCCATTCAAGACTAAATCCCACTTAGTGTCTTTTGCACTTTGCTAAGTTGCTTTTTGTTCCATTCATTGAGACATGTAGATGGGTGCACTACAGAACTGTCAACTGTTTCAGATCCTATTGGAAAGCTTTTAGAAAACTGTAAAGATCGGCCTGTCATAAATTTGAAATATATTCATAACTACCGGATATAACTGTTAAAGATCTTAACTCTGATGAGAAATATATATTGGGAATTTCCCGAACTATAGTCACTGAAAAGTGTGAATCAAATAAAAAACCAGGAAAACTGAGTTATGCATGCTGGGGCTACAACAGTATCCAGACTGCTTCATATGTACATTTCTATTGAAAAACCATCCAAGGAACTCGTTTGTAATGTCAAATAAAATGCAATCCTCATTATAAATATGATTTCGGACATATTTTCTTAGCTCCTAGTATATCCAAATTTTGAGTGATAATTACAGAGATATAGTTCACAGCGTAATATTAAGAAATGTCTTTCATTGTTCCCTGAAAATATGGTATTGGTGATGTTAAATGATGACAGCCAAAATATGCAATTACTAGCAGTGCAACAAAGTATTCAGGTAAGAGCTCTGAAAACAGTTGAAATTAATGCTAAAGAAATTCTTACCTTCCAAAATTCGAAACTAAATTTCTCAGCTACATGCTATGCAGATTTGATTGATTGGGAAGAAAACACTGTGACAGAATCTCCAGCTTTAAGCAACATCAAAACTAGCAAGTTTCAGGAATTCCTGAAGAACTGATCTGTTCCAGACATAGAGATTGCCGTGTTTCTATGTCATACTCAAGTAGTTGAGAAATTTGTTAAAATTGTCAGTGTTGCTGCATTATCTGTATATGGAGATGAAGAAAGAAATGGGTACATACAGTTGAAACTCGATGCAAGAATGACACTGCCTACAGCATATGAGAAAAAAAGTAAATTCTTTGGCTTGAGAAAAAGAATTTCATTTGGTAAATTAATATTAAAGTAAGAATAAAAGGTGGGCGGGTTAGATTTAACTCTAAAGCAGTCACCTCCCCGCTGTAGGTTCTGGGTTGATGTAGCCTCTAACATATGTTGTATGTATGTATATCAGTTATATAATACAGTCTGAATCCACAGACCACATTAGAGTTACAGACTACAACAAGAAAGAGCTACAAAAACAGACATTATACACTCAAATTGTTAAAATTTCAAAGTTATTGAACTTCGGTCAAAATGTCGTTTAGGATCTTCAAATTTTGTATACATTTAGAAGTTGTTATGCAACTTTTTAATCCTATTACCGATTTGAATTAAAAAAACCCTAATTTTTTATACACCTTAAGGTATATGATGAGAGAAATAAATTTATTTGTTCTTTCAAGAAATAGTAACACTACTTGTAATTGAAATTTTATCATCCTCCAGTTGTTAATGTGCTTATAAACTTTTAGTGTGATAAGTAATCTCACTCTTTCTGTCTCTCTCTCCAAGTTTCTTGGATAATACCAAACAACACCCAATATTTGCTGTGAAATTTTATATATACTATCAATAAGCAACCATCATATTCTAATGCTAAATTGAATTGGGATCTGCAAGAAACTTTATAGCAGTAATTAAATGCTTAGCTGTTGCAACATAAATTATTTTAGAACTATGATAGTCACTTTAATTTTCGGGATTTGAGGAAACCATGTGAGATATGTTTCCTGTTGACATCACAGGAAAGAGCATATCTTGAGTAGTAATCACAACAGAAGTTAGTGCACAAACACCTATTGTTGTACCTGCAGCAAAATGAAAAGATTAATTTTATTGTGCACTTGATGTCTAACGTTCTAAGATAGAGGAGATTCAAAAGCATTTTTTTGCAATTATAAGTGTGACCTTAACAATGCATGGAACAATTACAGAGAGCTTATCCAGACACTACTCATTAATGTACAACATTTATAGAGTTAATCTCTCTTTTTTCTAATGCCTAACACTTTAACCAAAATCCTCAGATCTAAAACTGGTTTGCAGAGTATAGATGAGGAATAAAAGCCTTGAAAAACAAGGAGCACATGGAGTGTCCAGCAACAGTAGTCCCAGATGAAAATATTGCTCATGTAGAAGCCATAATGAAGAATGATCCACAAGTGTCATACAAAGTGATAGAGGAGACTTAAACAGTAACAAAAAGTTATTAGAAATCCTGCACAAATATTTCCATGTGAGGGAATTTTTCTGTTGGGTACCCACAATCTCACAGATTAATAAAGGAAGGAAGTAGAATGGTGCCAGGAAATGGTATGACATTTTAACAATGGTAGCTCCTGATGTGTCCATGATATCTTAACAGGTGAGTAAAAGTTAAATATACCAATATGACCAAAAGTCAATGGGGTAGACAGCAATTTGAGTCTTCTGATATGACGAATCTCCACAGTGAAGATGTTGAAGTTTAGGTTGAAAGATGGTTGCTAGTTTCTTCTCAACAAATGATCATTTTGTGACCATTCTTGGAACAAAAAACAGTTACTGCCAGCTGGTATATCATAGTATGCCTTCCCAGGGTCTTCAAAATACTAACAGAAAGAAGACCAAAGTTTAGGTTGCAAGAATTGTTGCTTAGCTACAACAATGACTGTTTGAAAACAATACAATTTTTGCAAGAATTGAGAGTGACACTAATGAATCACCCACCGTATAATCCACATCTGGCTTTTGCAACTTTTCCTGTTTCTAGCTGCCAAGGAAAAAATAAAGGGACATTTGGGAGTCCAGAAGAAGCTATTGTTTCTTATGAAAAGGGGATTGGTGTCAGCTATACAAAAGCATGATATGGCTGCTTTCTTTATCAGTTCCAGAGAATGCAACTTTGTATCAAGAGTGAGGCAGACTACTTCGAAAAGAAATAGGTTGAGTTTGGTGACTTAAGGCCTTCTATTTAGCACAATCCCCAATAATTAAATAGCTCATATCTTGAAATTAACTTTGCTTTTTCATAAAATTATCCATAAATAAACAAAAATACTAAAATTTTAAAATTATTTAAATTTATTTCAGAAAGATGTTATAGTTTAAAATCCTTTTGAAAAAATTAATTAAGCATTCCTTTCTTATACAGCTTTTGGTTTTAAAATCTAATAGAGCAATTCTTAAGGACATATATATTTCCTTTAATTGCGTAAAATCAGCTAAGTTTTTGCCATAAATCCAGTAGCATTTTAGTTACAGTACAATTAATTCCTCTGCATGTTGGATAGAATGTACATGCAATATTTCAACTGGAATGGTATTTGGGTGAATAAATGTGGCTTTCCACTATCAGCTGCTTAGAAATTCTGGTATTGAGTTTCCTAATTTATAATTTATGCTCATTCATAAGAAAATTGGTAAAATTTGTATATTGATTTACTGTAAACATAACTATGAAATGATGTATTTAATGCATGTTGCACCTAAGCTTCTTCCAGTGATCCATGTCTCAATAGAATTCATTTCCACCCTTGGTGTGAGAGTCAGTTAAATATCATCTCCTTTCAATTCTAATGTATTCAGGAATCAACACAATGAAAATGAGTGTAAAACCCCCAGTAGATAAAATATTTTAAAATGCTTAAAAACACCTTCATGACCTCACTCTTAATGAACAAGGAAACAGGCTGAGATAAAAACATTTAAAATATTAATATAATGATAAAACACTTTTAATGTTTCACTCTCAAAATTTAAAAATTCATGACATGTTTCATCAGACCTTTGCTCACATCGTCAACTGTTAAACAACTGGCAGACTATACTAGGTTGCAAAGGTAGGTGACTCTGAGGACTCTGGCAGTCTGTTAATGAACTTATACAAAGTATTGTTTGCTTCCGGAATATTGAAATTCATGAGTTTATGTTCATATTTCTTTATGAAAATCTTTTCCTATATGTCAAGTTCCTTGGGATGTTGGACAGCTTTTAATAAAGTGATGCCATTTTCTATTTAGTGATGTTTATTCCAAAAAAAGTGCTGCTAAGGCTGATTTTTCTATCTGTTTATAACAGATATTTTTCCATAAAGAAATATGAACATAAACTCATGAATTTCGATATTTCGGAGCAGACAATATTCTGTACAAGTTCATCAAGACTGCCAGAATACTCATAGTTGTCCACCTTTCCAACCTATAATGATCTACCACTCATTAAACAGTTGACGATGTGAGCAAAGGTCACAAGAAACATGTCCTGAATTTTTAAATTTTGAGAGTGAAACATTAAGTGTGTTTTATCATTATATTAATATTTAAATGTTTTTAACTCAGTCTGTTTCCTTGTTCATTAAGGGTGAGGTCATAAAGGTGTTTTTAAGGATTTGAAAATATTTTATCTACTGGAGATCATCTCCTTTACTTCAGGTAAAATGCACATATTGCATTTTACAGAAACCAGAAGAAACACTGTCCTGATTTCATATTAGTATGTATAAATCAGATGTTGTGCATTTAAACACCTCAGTTACTTTTAAGATCTAATTGGTTGTGTAAGTGCCTATTCTTATGCTGCAAACATGCATCTATTGAAAAAAAAAACCTACTCTGATATATGAACTAAGACTTTCATGACTGCGTCAATCCATTAGGAAGTAGTTGCTGGACTTGTGGGCTGTGGTCTAATAAATTAAATCATATGACCCAATGTTTCACCTGCTGCTCCATCGGACATCATTCAGGAGAAATATTCTATCGTTGATCATCATTTCACCTCTGATGATGCCAGATGGAGTAAACATAGTTTCATTTATTAGACCATGCCCACAAGCCTGAAAACAACTTTCTACTGGAAAGTCCACTCTTTTTGTCAAATTGCTGACTTTAATTCAAGTTTTTATTGTCTTTAACAATTATAGTCTCTCTTTGCTCCAAGTTCTTATGATCACAGATACTCAGTACCTAATATCTTTGCAGTAAATGGATTGATTATCTCCTTTTAATTTCTAGATTCATTTTGAACTTATGTTTAGTATTATAGAGATAACTGTCCTTTGAGCTATGCAACTTCTAATAAGGATTTCCTAGAAATTTCTTAGGAGTGTTTTCCATTGCCTTCTTCATTAACATTCACCTTATTTACTCAAAATTTTTCGATTTTGTAGCATTTTATTTCTTCAAAGCAAAACACTCAGATTAATGACTACCTTTTTATTGATATGTGACTGCAATGGAGCCATCATCTCTGAATACTATTAATTTCAGCAATTATTTTGAATGTAATCAAGAAGAGATTAAAATTTGAATAATGTTACCCCACTATTCACTAACTGCTCCATCGTTACCTTCATTCCCAAATAATCATAATACTTTAACCTAGCACAAAGTAGTCCATTGCAAGATTGCAGCTAAAATGAACTAGCAATTGCATAAAATATACCAGATTATAATCTCATCTGAATCAAAATATTTAGAACATTCTTTATGGTTTCACTTACATGAGATTTACTCAGAACATCTTGTGTAGTATAATTGTCAGCTGTTAAATGACTCATTTGAGTTATCAAATCATTTAACAGCTGAGGATGTAGACAATTGTTTCAAGAAACATGTTCTGAGTAAATCTCACGTAAGTGAAACCATAAGAAATGTTCTAAATATTTTGACTCAGAAGAGATTATTAATACATGTTTCACTGTTTGATTTCAAATTGAATTAATATTGAAATTATACCAGATCAGTTCAAAGAGTACATATTTTGCTTTATGCAAGTTTTCTGATGATTTTGTGAATGAACATTGTATACATTGCACTTAATACAGCTAGTCATCAAAGAGGATCAAATAGTTTCAAATGATGTATTGGGAACTTATTTTGCTGGAGCAGTGATCTGTGATCATGCTGACAATGAAGGCAACCGCTTTTGAAACATGTTCAAGTAAGTGGAACTGAATTAGTGAAATTTGAGTGATTTCCTCAATAATAATTTGTTATGGGATAATGACCATGTTTATGATTGCATGCTTGTTGGGGCCTAGGGTTGATGCTATTATTATTTATATAATTGTGTGTAGATACCAAAAGGATAAATTTGTATTATATCATATTTGGATCACCAGAGGCCTCCACTCATCCCCCCAATAGTTGGTTAACAGCTGATGATGGGAGCCATAGCTCCTGAAACATGGTCTGTTAATGAATAAGCTAGTGATGTATTGTGTCGCTTTATAGTAACATCCTTTATTTTATTATAGCTTAAAAGTGAAAAAAAATTACAAGCACAATTTTAAGTGCCTTACAAGAATACAAATGAGTGAATAAAGGCAACGGTCTTTGAAACATGTCCAAGTAAGTATTTAGAAAGTAGTGAAATTTGAGTAATATTTAACCAAATATATAAGTGAAAACAAATTTATCACATAAGAACAATGTCATTTCTTTAGGAAATATGCTGTATAAAATTATTCATTTTATGGTTCATTAGTTGCATAGATCTGTGGCAAAGTTCATTCTCATTAGGCACAATATTTTTAGAATTGTGACTTGCGTAAAGTTACTTTATATAACATACATGTGTATAGTTAGATTTTGAATCAGTAAATTATTTACAGGTATTAAAAATATTATAACTATGTATCTGTGATCAGGATGCAAAACCATGTGAGCTCTGACTTATATATCTCTGGGAATAGGTGACTGAGTCATTAATGGTTCATCTATTATTGCTCTATTTTTTTCTTTCCTTTTTTCTCCCTTCTCTCACCCAATTAACAAATCAAATGGATTGCAATATATAAATCAATCATGATAAAATTATATAAATATATTACCATTTGGAATAAACCATTATTGTACAATTTAGATCTAATAGTAATAACCTACAAAAAAGTATATATCAGTTTAACATGTGAATATACAGTCATGGGACAAGGTGTTGCTTTGAACATGCCTTAATTGAATTTGTAAGTCAAAAGTACCAATGACAGCTACAAAAAGTTTCAGCAACTCTATGAATATATTAGTGCCTACCATAATTTCATATGAAACAGCTAAATATAATTCACTTACTGCTTTTTGTGCAGTAAATCAAATTATGTGCTTTCTTTTCAATAAAAGAACAAAGAATGCATAATGTTGCCCAAATTTGGGCTCAAGCTTAATAGATTAAGTACTGAAACATCTATTTTATTATTCTTTAAAGGATATGGTGAGTTTTAATTCCAGATTATGTGTCCATTTTGTGTGTAAAGGCAAGCTTTTGGTCAAAATTTTAAACCAACACTATATCTGCTTATGGATGATGAAAGCAAATATTACACAATAACTTAACTATATCAAATAATTTAATACAGTTTCTTTAATGAATGAACAAGATGCAAGGGACAGAAGTGTAAAATTGCAAGGATTAATATAAGCAACACTTTGTACCATGTTCAAAGGCTGAACTGTCATGTTGCACCTCTTGACATTTTCAATTGTACAATTTGAAGCTCTAGCTTATCTTTACACATGAAACAAAACACAAAATTAGTACAAGATAAGTATGTATTAATAAACTCTGAACAGTTATAAACAGAACTGAGTATTTCTTTCTTTCTTTTTTTTTTAATTAGGAAGTATTCCTAATATGAAGTATTTTGTTGTAATAAGAATTTGCATAACATATTTTTTTATTTTCTTTGTGCTTAAAAAATAATGGTCCTTTTTGGTACCTTTGTGCTTTTATTATTGCAATACATACAATATATGGCAGTGCAGACAAACTGTACCTTGCTGGGACACAGCCTCCTCCTTACTTGTACTCTAGTGAAAATAATATGCATTCATAACAATTAGATATTATGGAAAATTATTCTAATGAATATTAATTATAAATGTAAGAAAACTTAAATGTGTTACTTGAAGCAGAATGCACCTATTTATAAAATTGAAGAGCTTATCACAAAGCATTAAAATTTCAATTTTGTAAAAATGTAAAGATGAGTGAGAAGCAGCTACTTGACAAGCTATAAGCTCACACTGAAACAGTGCTTTCACATTCTTGATAATCAGAGTATTATTAAAAATGGACTAAGTTCAGAATTATTTTTATTCTATGTAGCAGGAGATGCTACACCAAGACAAATTTATCTATCCAAATTCTATCACCACAAAGCATAGCAGCAAGAATTATGGTATGCTATCAGTTTTTATGATGACTCTGAAATGCTATCTCCCACTTAGAAATTAAGTAATGCAGGATGCAAACCTGTAATTTTACTTGGCATTGGTCACCCCTGCTATATGGCATAATCAAGACTTTCTAGTTGTTTAATATATGCTTTAAAAGTGTTATTTATTTTAGAAAGGAAATTTTTGTAACAAGGTTGAAGACTGAGGAGCAAGCAAACAAAATATTTTTTTTTGTATCCGGGATTTTCACAGTGAAATATATTATAACAATAATTTGTCATAAAATAAAATTACTTTTAAGCATACACATCATTCATTATTTTTGGACAGCCATTCAATTATTTTGTAATAAAGTTATATTATAAGTATAGGGCCATATACAGTTTGAATAACTGTAAGCAAATTATGATTTTTTGTCACTAAATTTGGAGATGAATTTTAGTAAGTATAATGATGAATTTCAGAAAATTAAAGCTATTAAGAGTCAGTTTGAAGCTGCAGTCACCAAAATCAAAGAAACACAATATAACATTGAACAGGGTTGTTGAGCTGTGCAAAGAAAAAATGTTCCTTATTTTGTCCAAAATTAGTAAAAATGTTGTTGAAACCATATCTAGGTACTTTCACATTTTATTGAGAAAGGACGAATGCTTTTAAGCATACTGATATAAATACCATAACATTAAAATTATGCTGTGTTCTTTTTATTTTTCAAATTACTTGTTGATATATTCAAATCAAAATAATTGCTAATTTGCAGTACATAATATCTATTCTTGAAGACAAAAGTATGTGTTCTCCTTTTTTGTTTTAATTTTAGTCTGCAAGAAAATTATAAGAATAAATTATGTTATTAGGCATGAGGAATGCTACAAATTAGAGCATTTCTCACTACATATCAAAATGGAGAGAACTGGAAAGGGAGAGTATGAATTTCAAACTGAAATCATTGAACATATATACTGAACAATTCCTTGACTCCCACCGTAAATATATGTAGCTCTTAAAACAACCAACTGTCAAAATGTAAGGGGTTGCAAGGACATGTTTGTAGTAAAATAAAAAAAAATTCAAAGCCCCATAGATTAAAGAGTATATTTAAAGGTTATATAGAAATGTTGTGCAAGAAGATTTCAAGTTTGTTGATTTGTTTTATTTATGGATGCTCTTTAACATCTCAGGTCATCAGTGTCCCATTCAATTTAGGACGTGAAACGGCCGACAAATTTTGCTCAGAGGCCTCTTTTTTCAGGCCTGAGGTTCTTTTTGGTGCCGTAAATGTATGGCATGGGACCCACGGCTTTACTTCCCTTCCAAAGGAAGCCATACTTTGGATTTTTACGCCCCCCAAAAATCCATCGATCCTGGCCAGGTTTGAACCCCAGATCTTGGGTGTAGAAGGCAAGTATGGTTATCACTACACCACCAGGACTGACCAAGAAGATTTCAAGTGATGATGGATGTATTGACTAAGGTGGCTTCAATTTATAATTTTAAAAGTATTTTTCCTAGATTCATTAGCTTACATTTGTGAACTGTTAATTAATATTAATGAATAGCTATAAAAATATGCATTTATAGTGGGCATTAAAGAGACGTAACAAGTAAAGTTCATATTTGGATCATTGCACAGTGAAGCTAATCATATATTAAGATCATTGCATGATTGAGTTGAACTAACATTCTTGCTTCACTTACTTGTTTAAATACATCAAAATTATGAAGCGTCAAGGAAACCTAGAACTTGGAATATATAGAAAGAATACATGCACAGACAATCACATCAAAGCTAACAGTGTTAACCCCATGATACACAAACATGCAGTTATTAACATCCCAGCTAGTTAACCTACAAATTAGCAAAGAAGAATACTTTAAAGAATACAAAACAAATAGAAAGTACAGAACTAAAAAGGGTTTTCTGAAAGAACTAGTATACAAAAAAGTACAAAAATTCAAGAGGCAAAAACTTATTAAAGAAACTACAACGCTTTCAGCAAGAAAAGATAATTTAATTTTTTCAGAATATTCTTAAAGATTTTAATATGAAGTTAGGGCTGGTAAACAGATTTAATGTCAAAACTCTCCTGATGGACAATGTTAATGACATTATTCCAGAGGAGAAAAAAGCAGGTATTTACAAAATAAGTTGTGCAGAATGTGAAAAGGTTTGTTTACATTGGAAAAACAAAGAGAAACAGGCACATGGTTAAAAGAACATTTCAGGAACATACAATACAAGTAAAGGGAGAAATCAGCAGCAGCATTTTATTTCTGGACAGAAAACCATGACAATGAATAACGCAAAATTATTGAAATCAGTGCAAGACTGACAGAATTAGTAACTTGGGAAAAAATGTACATATATAAATACAATAATGAACTTCGACACTTCCAGGGATGAAATCATAAACTTTAAGTTCATCACACCTCCACCAGAGCAGAATACACATTCCTACAGCATAACAAAGTATCCAGCAGCCAAATTTCTAGCTTACAATGCAAACGAAGGTTCATGAAACTGGTTCTACATATTTAAAGAAATGAGTGGAGCAAAAGAGTGTTATTAATGGATATCATTGTATGATTAGTTGAACTACACACTCTTAAAGTTTCACTTACTTTTTATAAATGTATGGAACCGGTTTCGAGAACATTTGTTCCCATCTTCAGCCATGCTAAGGTTCAACTGAGTTCAACTGAGTTCAACTGAGTTGAACCTTAGCATGGCTGAAGATGGGAACAAATGTTCTCGAAACCGGTTCCATACATTTATAAAAAGTAAGTGAAGCTTTAAGAGTGTGTAGTTCAACTAATCATACAATGATATCCA